>WNGS01166011.1:15572342-15607857 GCA_020271785.1 Procambarus virginalis | reverse complement strand
CCCTGGACAAGAATACTAACGAACATATTGATAAAGAAGCCGTACATAAAGTCCTGTACAGTGACGTCAGTCCAGTAGTTTTTTCAGTTTCAAAATTGACACCATTTAAAGTGGTATTATTGTTTAAAATTATGGCAAGTGAGCCACACGGGCGACTTGACAATGTGATATGACAGGGGGGGGCGACATAGTGGACATCCCCGCAAAGCAACATAATGCAACATTTCAACGCCGTCTATTTAGATTATACCAACAAGGAATAAGGAATACTGATATTTGAATCATTTTCAGCTGGTTCTATGAAATAAACCTACTTTAAAAATATATACGTGCAATACTGCATTATGACAGATGAATATACAGTACATTCTGATAAATAAAATATTATACAGTACCTCTTAAAATTAGTAATTCAGTAGGGTTAATAACAACATTTTAATTAAATTAATTGCAAAACAAATTCAAAACAATCTTACGATATTAATGACATGCTGGTAAACTGAGGCAAGCAATAGTGTGTTACGCTCTCGTTATAATAAAAAAAATAGTCAATATAAGTACAGTATGTAAACAAACATCAATTATAGGGTAGATTTGCTGATGGCGTTTAGACTTTAAGGCTTTAATAATCTATAAGAAGCGAAACATCTTCAATAAAAGCTACTCTACTTTGTGTTTCTTATCATTCTTAACAGCACTTTGTAACGTAATCAAACAAATTTATGAGCACATCTCTAATATTAGTACAGTACATCAGAATTAGACAGCTGTTTACAAGCTGTCAGTGAGAATGCAGAGCACTTATTTAAAACTGTCTTTATGCTTTTTGGGAACACTCTATACAGAAGTGTACAAAGAGCAGGAATAACTACCCAAAAAGTAATTTTATAAAAATAAAAGTATTAGTGTAACCAACCTCCGGTGCAGCCGAAGACACTGCAGAGAATCTCGATAGAAACGTTGGGGAGAATGTTAAATGCTAGTCCAAGAATTATGAAAGCCGTGTTGAGAAATGTGTGGCCAATGCTGAGCAGGAACACTGCTACCCAGAAGAGCATCACCATGTCTGTGTACAGCCAGAGAGGAGCCTCGTGCTCGTCCGGCATGTAAACATGGACCGTGCAGCTCGACTCCTCTAAGTACACCGGCATCACTATCATTCCAGGGTATATATCTATAGTTCGTAGGTCAGCCAAATTATCCACACTGCCACTCTTCCTGGAGTTCGTTGTGGCTAGCGTGTCCACGCTGCCACTCTTCCTCGATATCCTTGTGGCTAGATTATCAACACTTCCCGATCTTCCAGATTTTGCTGTTATCTCTCCCATGTTTATCTCGCAAATCTTTCCATTACAGTAAGTTTCAGCGGGCACTACGGTATCACAGATGGTGACCGTGTTCTCGCAGGCAGCCATCACCCGCAGAAGTTCTCCCCCGGAACCCAGATCGAGGAGGGCAGGGGCGGCACCTTCGCCTCGAGCCATACGTCTGGCTTTAGCCATGACAGTATCCACCTGTCGGGCACGGTATTTGGTGTATCTCTTATACCCGACTGCCGATACCACTGTCATCATCGCTGAAAATTTTCCAGAAATGAATTATACAATCGGATGTGAACTTACTTGTCACTGAAACTAAAACACAGCATTATGGAATCACAGAGAAACAGGCATACAGCAGTTATACAGATAAGAACGGTCATGGATGAAAGAACAATGGAGTGAATAATGAGAGAACGCCTGTTAGATTAAAAAGCATTTGGAAGTGTGCACGAAACAGGTGGGGAATGTGAACAAAACATTTAGGGCAGTAAACAGGCTGGAGAGTAATCAAACCAGGTGAACATATACCAGAACAGCTGGGAGAAAAATATATAAAATGGAAGCCTAAACAGAACATGCATTAAGTGGAAGCAAAACAGTCGAGAATGTAATGAGAACAGGTGAGAGTGCAATGAGAACAGGTGGGAGTATAATGAGAACAGGTGTGAGTGTAATGAGAACAGGTGGGGGTATAATGAGAACAGGTGGGAGTATAATGAGAACAGGTGTGAGTGTAATGAGAACAGGTGTGAGTGTAATGAAAACAGGTGGGAGTATAATGAGAACAGGTGGGAGTATAATGAGAACAGGTGTGAGTGTAATGAAAACAGGTGGGAGTGTAACAAGAGTGAGAGTATAATTTGAACAGGTGGAATTATAGAGAACTGGCACGGGTAATCAGAACAAGCGGGAATGTATGCAAAACAGATGGAAATGTAAAGAGTGATAGGACTATAAGAGAACACTTGATAGCGTATTTAAAACAGGAGGAACACGCGGTAGCGTAATTAAAACATGAGGTATTGTACGCAAAACCCGATGCAGTTTAAATAGAACAGGTGGAAGAGTAAATGGAACAGACAGGAGTGTAAAGAGAACAGGTGCATATATAACGAGAACAGCTGAGAATGCAAAAGAACAGAAAATAGTGTAGGCCTAAAGCGAACAGATCGGACTATAAATGGAACAACGAGGAGTGGAAATGGAACACGTGAGTGTCAAGAGAAGAGGTTGGAGTGTCAGACAAATAAGTGGGATTCACAAAACATGCGGGATCGTAAACAAAAGAGGCGCGCAGTGCACTCACCTCCAATTAGTATGAGCGTGGAGCCGACAACAGCAGCGGCTGTACTCGAGCCGTCCACAGCCATGGTCACCACCCCTTCAAACACCGTACTGCTGCCAGTGGCCATGCCCACGATCGCTGCACGCTGCAACACACACGTCGATACACTGAGTATCCGGACACAGACTACAGTGCAGTATACGTCGATACATTCAGCATTCAAGCATAACACATACAGCAACACACCTCGGTATACTAAACATTCAGGTATGCAACATACTGCATATATAAACAATCTCAATACATACACCAAACTCGGTAAATGAGCTATCCAAGCAATATGGATCACACATATAAGCGGATAAAACAAATCTGGGAAGCACACTAACATATGCGACAGTAAAAATCAACGGGTCGTTAACGGAACATAACGATTAATAAATGGAAAATAAACCAAGATGAATACACATGAAGGAGTCTGGAACGAAACCCCATACTACAGCTTCAGGGGCTTCGGACACCGGGTAGACCTTATATAAGATTTGTCACATGATAAACATGTAATTTTTCATAGGTGCACGTCAAAGTGGGAAATATAATTTATACCATTTCATCTGCACGTAAATGAAGCCACGGAATGATTTTACCGGAATTTACCTGGGGAGCAACTAACACTAGTGGCCTCAACGAGGACAGGAAGCCGGCGGCTTGTCGAATGTCCCCAAATGGTATATGATACAACATAAACCAAACGTATATCGGTTTCACAAAATTAACACAAATAGAAACCATATTGCATGACACCAAATAGTCCTGGATGGACCAAAACGTCATTACTTCCAATACTTTTTTTTTTAGATGTGTGGGTTGTACTGTGTTTCATTTTCAGCCCCGTTANTTACTCCGGCTCGTCTCTAGCAATAAATGTTAAACCAATCTTACTGATCATTATAATCTTGTATCATCATTTGTATTGCAAACACAGTGCGAGTGTCGACACAGTTCAATGTTTTGCAGTTTTAAGCTCTTTCCTATAATCCTATTGCATTTTTCCCAGATTCAATTAGTGACTGAGCAAACGAGCCACTGTAGATATAAATACAAACGTTTTAGTGTTACCATTAATAATAATAAATTTTCAACACGCCTAATATACATAGCGAGGTTAACATTTTGTCAAGCGTTACGAGTCAATGGCAGTGTCAATTTCATTATTATTATTATAAAATAAATACAAATATATACTCTAATGTAAAAAATGTTAAATCTAAAAAAAAAACTACAAACTGGGTTGACGAGTGACTTATTCTAAAAAACTATAGATTGATAACCCAAAAGAATTTCACGAATGTGATACCAACATCAAATCATATATCATGTCACCCTAACCCTACTTGATTTGAAAGTAACCAATTAGCCAAGAGTCTTAACTCGAGTCAAGAGTTTTGTTAAGTCGTTCTGAGGCATCGCTTGCTTCACTTATAGGGAGGTTGATTCTTTAGTTTTAGTTAGTAACTAACTAAGACTATTTCATAATATTAGTTTGGTATATATTTATGACCATTACTTATCGCTGTCCCTGGAGTTCACCGCTTAATATATCATACTCAGAATTCCTATATATATTAAAACACAATACAGTACATACAATTCTGTTGAAATATTTAGAATTTTGATTTTCCAGATTCTTTGATTACTTCATTTTGGAAAGTATTTTAGTAATACATTTAAGTTCAATGTTACTCACGACAGCATAGCGTATTAACATCAACGTTTTACTTTAGATTTCCGAAAAAATATGTATATATAGACGACAAACTATATACGATGATCTGACAAAAGAAAGAATTTGTAAGTTAACCATTAAATCCTGTAGAAAGAAAAAAATGAGAAAACAAATGTTAATAGAAAAACGTTCTCATGCCTGTGGTTGCATGTATTTTTGTGCACCAGACGACTATTAGAGTAACATTGACCTGTATATTGACGACAAACTTAACATCAGTACAAACAACAAAATTATTGATGATGGTAACAGAGTCCATGTCATGTGGATTCCATCTCATGTTGGCCTCCGAATACATATGATAGAGTTGATGAGTTAGCCAAAGAATCTGCCCTTAAGAGAGAGATTTAATATAACCTTGGATTGTCAATAAGCAGTCTGAGAGTACATTACACCAAGAACTTCAACAAAATCTTGTAGATCTGAGACAGAGTGAAATCGACACCAGTAATTCCATCTATCATCATACTATCATGTAAAATGTGAATATTTGTATCCATCAATGTTTCTATGTACTTGTATGTATGTACTTTACCTGAATAAACATTTGATTTGATTTGATTTGAAAAAGAGCCACACATCTATGGATTATCCAATAAAATCAGCAGACTTCTAGATGTTACTACTGCTCGACTTAGACTCTGTTATAAGTATCTCTGGGAATTTTCATTATCTGCTGATGTAGACCTGACCAAATGTAAACTGTGTCAACAAAATTATTCGCACCCCCTCCGTCACTATTTGATAGAGTACGAAAAGATACTTGAATTCAGAGACAATTCTATAACAACTATTCAAGAGATGTGTAAATATTTAATTAAAAATGATTTGCTACCAGAAATCTTAGCCAAATATCCCCAGTTTGCTAACTGGAGGGAGTAATTGAGTGATTGTAACCTATCCACCGCTGCCCACTGGATGGGGGGCGGTGTGCAGGTAAACATCAATTGTGACACTAGCTCACCTTATATGTCAGTTGCTTAATTTAGAAACTGTACTTGTGGTCGGTCTCGAGCCCATTGTTGATGTGACGGTATGCATTGAATTTTGTAACTAGCTCATCAAGATTGTAACTTGCTTAGCTAAATGAATTGTGGGGTTCAGTCCCTGAGTCCATTATCTGCCTCTTTAATCCTTTCCACTACCGCCCACAAGATGGGTATGGGGAGCATACTAAATGAACTAAACTAAGTATGAACATACAACACAATAACAAAGTATTAAAAAAGGAGGTATATAATTACTCCTATATAATGTCACCCAATGTCTTCATTTATTATACACTCAATTCCTATCCTGAGCGTGTTAGTGGATCCCATACCCATCCTATGAGTGGTAGTGGACCCCATACCCATCCTGTGAGTGGTAGTGGACGTCATGCCCACCCTTTGATTGGTAGTAGACCTCATGTCCAGTCCGCCCTATATGTGGTAGTGGACCTCATGCCCACCCTATATGTGGTAGTGGACCTCATGCCCACCCTATGAGTAGTAGCAGACCCCCCATGCTCACCCTATGTGTGGTAGTGGACCCCATGCCCACCCTATGAGTGGTAGTGAACACCATACCCATGCTGTGAGTGGTAGTGAACACCATATCTATCCTGTGAGCGAAAGTGAACTGACTCCATATCCATCTTGTGAGTGGTTAGAGAAGGTCCTGTACGTTCTGGACTTACAACTGCGTATCTCACGTTCGATCCCCGGGCGGAACAGAAATCGTTGGGTACATTGTCTTTCACCTGATGCCACTGTTTACCTAGCAATACATGGGTGCCCGGGAGTTAGACAATTATTATGTGTTGCAGTCTGGGGAAAGTCAGTAGTTCGGCCAAGGAGGGAGAAGGGCTTCCATACAGGCCTCCTGTATGGAAGATAACAGAAATTATATAATGAGCTCAGGAACTGAGTCTCAAAATTAGTGTTAATTTTTATTTTAATAAAATAAAATAATAATAATAATAAAATGTCGTAATAAAAAGTCAAGAATAAAGAAACACGCGCAGGTTTTCCACGGATCATAGTTTGTTTTAAAGTGAACATCGGGGTTATAGTGGAAGGATAGCTAGTGTTTTATGCATCTGTATCAGATTCTATTTTGTCCAACTGTTGGCTTCGGTATTCGATGCCATTACATCCACATGTGGAAGCGTAATTACGTCTTTATGAGAGCATAGGCTACTTAGCTTGCTAAATTGACGATATTTATTAGCTTTGAATTTGCTAGGGTTCTATTATAAATGAATTATATGTAAGTACCAAAACTATTATAACTCGTGCATCATTTTTTAAAAGAGAATATCAATGTTCGTAAATATTATTTGCATTGTGATATTTAATTATCCAGTCCGTCCTCCTAAGGTTTCCCAACATCAAGAAAACGGTCAAGTTTTACAGTGACCTCTCCTAACCTACCAGAGGACCCAAAACAGAAAACGAGACTACGTCACTTTCGCGAGCCGCTACCATTTTCTAAAAACTTATTTCAGGATTAAATTTTATCCCGTTGATTCTTCCATGTCCAGAAAAATTGGCCCATAATCAAACACATTTAATTATACAATTGTAACACACACTGGTACAAACATTCATAACATTAGTGCATACACTTAATTTATTTCGGCATGCCTAAATAGTGCCCAATAAATATTCAATTACGCTCTCAAAAGAAGTCAAACTTACTGACAAATCTGGAGCTCTCTGGGATGGAACTCCTCACCTCGTTATAGCTTGGGCAGCCAGCCAATGTCGACCGCTTCGGCCAAGTCATGAGATTAAACTTAATTCTTTTATTCAGCTCATGGTTATAGAATGGCTGAAAAAAGCGATTTCAAGTACTCGCCAAATCCGCGCCTAACATTATCTGTACCACAAAAATTAGCTTTCCATAAAATTAGACTTAAATTATTTGTAATGGTTTATTACTTTTTAATTCTTTTGAAATCTTCGTATTCTATGAATTTGTCTGATAAAGTTACACATCGCATTACACGATAAATTTATCGTCTAATGTAGTTTACATTCATTATATTCCTGATTTTGAAATTTATTAGAAAAACATCCGCAACTTCAATATGAACAATATTTTAACCAATAAAATAAAATGCATAACACAAACAAAATAATTCCAGAGCTTATCCTGTTGGCAATCAAGTAACGTGTTTTGATTACAAAACCCACCTGAACTGAACGGCTTACTAAACTCCTAAAATGAAAATACAGCTCCTTGAAAGTCTGGTGGCAAGAGAAGCAGCAGTCAGCAAGTCTGGAGAGAGCCGACAAGCCCGCAGACCTGGCCTAGTGTAGTATTGATTTCCCTCCCTGCCTCCTGTAGGCTGACACTGCTTTGTCCAGGGCACAACCCTTCCTGCTTACTACTGCTGATCAATCCTCGTATTCCTTCCAAAGTTTGCTAGTGCTGGCTACCTGACCACATGATCCTATATGACAAGCCATCCTGTGAGATGGAGATCTTACAGGATCACAGAGATATATACAATCCTGATTAGAGTTTAGTTTATCCCATAAATGTAGATCCACCTGATTATGTTAACAAAGTAAATTACATACAAGTCCCGGGTCATGAAACTATTTATGTACAGTAAGATTCATTCTCGACTAACACAATCCCAGATCCTAGGTTCGATTCTCAGGCGGGTTTGAAATGGTTGTGCACGTTTCCTTTCACCTATGGAATAGCATAGTATAGCACAGTATAGTATAGTATAGTATAGTATAGTATAGTATAGTATAGTATAGTATAGTAGAGTAGAGTATAGTATAGTATAGTATAGTATAGTATAGTATAGTATAGTATAGTATAGTATAGTATAGTGCAGTATAGTATAGTGTAGTATAGGATAGTATAGTTCAGTGTGTTATAGTATAGTATAGATTAAAGGGGGGGTGCCCGGGATAGACTCTACCCCACACTCCCACCTCCATTCCATACTCTTCTCTCCCCTCTTTCCACACCCCCTTCCCCCAGTTACCTCTTCTCTCACCTCTTTTCCTCTTCTTCCCCGCTCCTCCCCAATCTTTCCTTTCTCTTCCCCCTTCTCCCTGCCAACTCCCTCTCCGCCTTCTTCCCCATCTGGCTTCCAACTTCGAACAGTGGAATTGGTATCTGGAGATTCTGATCCAATATCTCCAGATACCGATATATATAACTCTGAACTGTAATGCTAATCCTGATCTTAAACGCTTCTTAGAGTTGCGACAGAACCCATGGGCATCACACTAGAAACAAATATCTATTTGATATTCTAAGAGTGCGACTTAACCAAACTAGAAATGCTCTGCAAATCAAGGGACCCAGAATGTGGAATAACCTTCCCAATCACATAAAAGACTGCCCCTCGCTCAACCAGTTGAATAGAAAAACTAAGTACTACCTAATCAACTCCATGTAACCTACCTTACCTCCTAAATGTCAACCCATGTCTTGCTAGTATCAAACATTAATGCTTAATTATTAATAATTCATTATTGCATAGCTTGTAAGGATTAATTACCTGTAAAACTGCTGATATCTGTTATAAATTTAAGGAAATTGTTGTCCGTCTGTCTATTTAGTTCAAATTACTATTTGCTGTTCTGTTGCAATTTCTGCTGTTCAATTCAACATGCAATTATTGTAATTCTTTTATTTTCTACTTCAGTTCAATTCATGTTTTTTTATTTCAATTAGTTTTAAGTCTTAGTTTTTAAGTTTTCCCATATCTTGCCCGAAACGCTGTGCGTATTACTGGCTTTAGGTATTATTTAGGCTGTGCGTATTATTAGTGGCAAAATATATATAGTGAGTATATACTAGTTCTATCTAAAAATCCAACATTCTGCTTGTAACTTAATATGTATGTACTAAATGTACTTTTACCTAAATAAACTATTCATTTATTTATTTATTATTTTAGTGTTGATCTGTGTTGACAAAGCGGGGATGGCAGAATGATAGGCCTAAACAACAGGTAGGGAAGCCATTCGTCTTAGGAAAACCATATTTTACTTACCGAAGATTTCATAAGTTGCACATTAATTGTATTATGTGATATATACATTTACATATGTTAAACTCACAGATCAGATTTCATTCATTTAAATTGCTTTCAATTTAACTAAATTGAAATACTAAATACTATAAAATCAGTTACAGCCCCGCTCCTGTGTCAGATAAGTCCACCACGGGCTCACCATAGCCCGTGCTACTTGCAACTTTTGGTTCCCAGTAGAAGAATCTTAAACAACAACTATGAAACTCCGCTGGTTCCCAACCCCTAGGCCAGGATTCATCAAACATTTATGCAAGTACAGTACTTACGAAATTGTACCTAGATTCTGGAAGCGTCATATATTTCTTCTTTCGTCGCTGTGTTACGGAGGTTCTTAAGTACTGTCTGAAGATTCCTACGCTCGATTCTCCTGTGTTCTTGCAGAGTTACTTGGAGTTTAGCGCTGGGGTTCACCTGCTTCTCGATAGGTTACTATTATTTTTCATGTAGCTCAGCGTTCAACTGGTTGGGCACCATTCCTTTCCCTCGTTCCATTCCTTATCCTGACCCCTTCCACGTGCTATAAAGGCTTGGCGCTTTCCCCTGATAATTTATTATTTTCGTTTGACCAATTAGAATGACGGTAAGTGTTTATCTTGTTGCTTAGCCAATCATGGTGCCGACTCAGCTGGACAACTGACCAATCACGTACGTTTTATATCAGCTGATGTATGTCAACAAAATAAGTTCACGTTGTTCTACTTCTCTGAATATATCACGGTATATAGATTGTTTATTTTAGCCCTAAATTGTGTTCAGGAATAAAGTATACTTGCTGCTTAGCCAGTAAACTCTTGCGGAGGCCTTATATAACTTTCCACTGGTTGAAATATTGTTGGAAAGAGAATCGCAGTGAGGAGATAGTGATGGTGTTTGAAAACATATACACCGAAATGTCTACCCCCCATTTATCGATGTACTGTATATACACTAAGTTTACTTTAATCTTAGAGGATGTTCACGAATATAGTATACTTGCTGCTTAATGATCTACTAACACTGTCTTAATAACCATCGTGCAGTTGATATGCCTTTAGCTCAATCCTATATAAATAATTAGCTCTATATATGTTTTATATAATGAAACATATCCAGAGGGAAGCGTAGGTGATGAAATAAAGGTTTATTTAGAGGTTTTATTGTGGTAAAAGAAGGGCAGATATATTAAATATATCCTGTGTCTAATTATTAACCCATTTCTTGGCAACTTTCTAAAAGTTGATCCAAATGAATGGTCACTGGTTAGGTAAACCTAGAAAAATAAGAACTATAAAATATACTATTTATAAACAGCCTAATGTATTAGAAATATTAAAAACTGCATTGTATTTTAATTGATAAATTAGCTTTAATTAAGCATTATATGGTATAACTTTATTCATAAATGGCTGTACCTTTTTATAACTGACCTTATAAGATTACAGTATACAAATTCCTAATAATACAAGGGAAAAATACTGTAAAGTAATATTACCTATTATAATTATACGGTATATAAAAAATTTTAATACTTTAATGAAGGAGAAGGAAAACGTCAATGTGTTAAAAAACTAATTTTCGGATGTAACCTACATCCTTTTCCAAGGTACTGTATAAAATGTTCAGAACATTGTATATAGTACCTTGAGAAAGGGTACAGGATACATCCGAAAATTTGTTTTTAATACACTTACACATGTATTAGGTCTTTCTTTCACCTTCATTCAAGCACTACGGCATTGTAGTACGTTTCTCCAATGCTTTAATGTGACATGATACTAAATCATTGAAAAAGACAAAGCAAATAACAGCAATTGTTACAATTCTAATGACAGTAATAGATATATTACAAGACACAGGAGACAATTTATAGAAAACTACCTTTCCTAGTGATATATAGCTTAGTCTGAAGTTTTTTCTTTCTTTTTTTAAGAAAGGCCTAAACAAACTAACAATGTTCTAAATAGTAGACATGTTTTGGAAAATGAAGAAAATGACAGATACATACAATTAGAAAGATGAGACTTACATATACAAAATATAACCATTACTTAATAATGCCAAGTACCCAGCCAAGGGTATACTTAATAATGCCAAGTATCCAGCCAAGGGAATACTTAATAATGCCAAGTACCCAGCCAAGGGTATACTTAATAATGTCAAGTACCTAGCTTAGGGCATACTTAATACTGTCAAGTACCTAAGGGTATACTTAATAATGTCAAGTACCCTACTTCATTTAATATCACCTTTAAGGGACGAGTCTTGCCTTTTATATATTTGCCTATCCTCTGAAAATCCCTGACATTTTCCTTTGTTGAGAGGTCTCCTAACCTACCATTTTATCAGTAATTTTTTCTTCTGCTGTTGTCCACTTTAAATGGTATATAATTTTCCAAACATTCAAAAATTATTCTAGAACTTTGTCAACAGTGTTCTGTTCTAATTTACAGAACTTTCTTAAGTGACTATCTAATGCAGGTTCCTGACTGCTTATTTCTGTTGTTGACTTCCATAGTTCTTTGCTTCTTTCTCATTTACGACTTGTGCTTGTTTATTTTTTACTTCATCTTTACAATTGTCCAGGTCTCTATTAACTTCCTCCATTTGAGTTGCTTACAAATATTAGCCTTGCCTAACTCCTTGTGTTAGCTAGCCTGAATAGTTTCTCTTAGCTCTTGTCCATATTTCTCTATCCACTTGATTACTTCTTCAAATTTGTATCCCCCATTTCATTTTCCATGTCTCATTTTGTTTCATTTCTTTATTTGTCCTTCTGGTCTCCATACCTTATCTATCAAGCTGGCAACTTCCAACAAAGTGCTTCCTTGTAAAAGGTTAATTTCAATATTAATATCTCTATCTTCTCTTTCAAATGTAAGAAATTTTCCTTCGTAAATATTTTGCAGATCCTTAATTATCACCAACCCGCCCATAAAACCTCCATTCCTTATTTCTTCCTTAGTGAAATCCTTGAATTGTTTATATCTTGTTGACAGTTCAGTACTCTTTGCATCAGCCATTTTAAGTTTTGATCCTCGTCTGCTTCCCCTGTGGTAGACCTTGCTAAATGTTTCCCAAGATTTGAACATCTTTTTTTCAATAATCACCAACTTCCGCCGTCTATAAGTGATATCGGTATTCCTCTAATATATGGGACACCATTGGGAACCTCTCTCCCACACTACCACCTAGAATGTGTTAATCCTTCAGCTCTTTGTGATATGTCATATTGATGTGTATAGTTGTGCTGATGTTTGTTGACGTTAGTATGTAGTGGTGTTGATGAGTGTATGGTAGAGTAAGTGCATGGTGAAGTGTATGATGAAGCTGTTGGTTCCCATGGCGCAGTGGTAACACACTCGCCCCGTGCTTCGCAAGCGATTTGGCCTAGGTTCGTATCCTGGAAGGGGAGGATTAACTAGGCGCCAATCCTTAGTCTTAACTGCCTCTGTTCACCCAGCAGTGAATGGGTACCTGGTTGTTCAACAATTTGTCGGGTCGTATTCCAGGAAAATTCAGATTAAGCACCTGCCCGAAACGTTATACATGTTAGTGGCATAATGAATATACATTATGTAAATTCATGTAATTATTAAATTACATGAATGTACAGTTGAGATAGTGAGTGAATTGTAATGTTGGAGAGTGTATGGTAAAGCCGAAATTATTTTTTTCATGTATAGTCCTGCACGGTCTTGGTGAATAAGAGCAAAAAGTTTAGAAGTATTAGTTTCTGGAGAAAGGATGTAAAAAAAAACGAGCTCAGATCTGCTCGTCTCTTCCACTTACAAACGAGTTGGCACAATGCGCTCCATGAAATTCCAGACTCCAGCATTTGGCGTCTGGCCAAAACTTTGTCACCTTGACAGCAACGCTCCTAGCCTTTGGCAGCTACTGGGTTTCATATCATCTGTAATACTATACGAAATACTCAAACCTACGTAAATTTTGATTGCTCATAAAAATATAAGTCAAAATTTTATGAGTTTTCCAACCCCTAGCATTACAGTACTAATACTAGTATAACATACGTACGTTAACTGAAAATATAGGGCGATATTCAGACTAATTTAGTGACACTTACTGGTGGCCCGATTGTTCTTTTTTTCATTATTATTATTATTAACTATTCGCACAAAGAAATCCCATTAACGTGATATATCAATGAGAAACCCAGTAGGAGCCATGGGGAGGATTCGAACTTGCACATTAGGTACTCCCAAGCACACGCCTTCGATCACTTCACCACGACATATTCAAAAAGCAATGCAATATGGGATTCAACTAAATAATCCAGGAGTCCTGAGGCAGTGTGTAAAACCCAAACTTGGCTTCAGTGGAAACCTCAAGACCGTTAAAGGATTCACATGAATCCCAGGTTGCTTTGCTTTTTAGCATGGCGTGGCAGAGTTGGTTAGGGCGTATACTTGGGAGTACCCAGTTTGTACGTTCGAATCCTCGTCATGGCTTCTACTGATTTGTCTCATCATCACCATCAAGGCTTCTACTGATTTTCTCATCATCATCATCATTATTATTATTATCTTTGAGAAGAATGGACAGAGGTCGACAATGAGGCTGATCGAAGCTCCACTCATCTAATTTTTCTCAATTCTGAAATAAAAAATAAAAGAACAATCTAACCACCGATTTGATGTTTCCACAGTTCCACATAAATACAGCCCATATACATCAAAATGCTCCATACAACACATGAAACCTCTATTTAATTAACTATTTTGATTTTTAAAAATGTGGAAAAACGGCACTAGACACCAAACACGACGCCTAGAATCCCCGTTTGACACACTGATATTGACATGCATCATCATAGTGACTTTTGTTGAGGGGAAGAACACAAGGGAGTAAGTGACAGTTGGCAGGTAAAGTTGGCCAACAAAAACCGTCTCAAAGCCCAACACTTGTGGCTAGGCGCTGGAGACCAGCCAGTGGAACACACCTGAGCTTTGGGGAAGACTTCTAAACAAATATGTTCTCGTGTAATGATATGCAGCGTGGCTGTGCTATATATATGTTATGCACATTGTTGTATATGTAAAATAAATATACAATCGTTAACATATATATACATATAGTTTTTTTTGCAATCAATAACTCGCTATATATAAACTTTCCAAACCAATATATTGATATATTATTCTATATAAAACAACACTGAACATTGGTTCTATGACTTAGCAAACAGGTAAACAAAGTCTCTGGTCCACACTGAAGTTCTCTTTTAAGACACTGCACGCGAATCCTTAGAATAAAAATATAACAGATGATTGAAACGTGTTACCAAGCATGAATTTACTCAAAGGAAGTATGCTATTTGTACATTATTATTGATATTCATCAATTATATATTGAACAATTTAATATAATAAGTATGAAACAATATGGCAATATTTCGGTCTTTTTTACTTCTATTGATAACGTCAAATTATCGACAATTAAAGCAATATATTACAAACTATCTAATTTATGTGACTATAAAGAAACATCACATATGTTTAAATTATTGCAGGTAATTAAAACTATTAAACTTCATGCACTACTTGACAATGCATGGTTAACAAGATTAAAATTTAAGAAACAATTTATGCTTGCAATGTATAACAAACTAATATGTTGAAAAAGCAACGTACAACTAAATTTTACGATTTTCAAGTTAAGGTTATATTTGTTTTTAATATGCATAAAATAAATATTAGTGTTTTCTACATGTTACAAATGGATTACCTGTAAAAAAAAGCCGCATCCAATTAGTGAACCCTACATATATATATATACAACAAACCCGTACAACAAACAATATACAACAAATTTTACAGTAAGANTCTCTCTCTCTCTCTCTCTCTCTCTCTCTCTCTCTCTCTCTCGTACCACACTACAGTACCTGACAACAGCACCATCAACTATAATTATCACTTCACTATCTATAATTGCAATGTATCATCGACTCTCAAGGATTAGCATAATTAGCCAAATTAGCGAGAAAAATATTGGATGAAGCAATCAGTGGTGATAATGGCCTCAGTGTCTGCCACAGTGGTAATGCTGGTGAACCATACAAGTCAGGTAGTGGCCAGAGAGTGGGACAGGTTGTAGCCAATATAAATATATATTGGCCATATATACGGCCAATATATGGTATGGATTGCCAATACGTTAGTATGGATGGTCCAACACCATCCGCACGGTGCATATAGGGTGCCTTGCTTAATAAATGAAATGAACTGAAAGAGCTTCTTCCAAGTAAACTGCTGTAAACGAGCTGTCATCTACCCATAAAATGGCTACGGTGGCATACAAAAATCCCACCAACATAGGAGAGAAGACACAAGAGGCAAGTGTTGAAGCTCAAAGTGAGGAACGAGGTGTGAGGAGAGTGTAGAGGGCGGTGATGACTCTCACCAACGCCGCTTTAGGTCGGGTCGGAGACCTCAGGAGATGGGTCCCAGGCCGGCCCTCAGCGCTAGTAAGAGGAGTGGGTCGGGTCGCAAGTCTTGGCGGCCAGGCGGCAGGGCACTCAGCCTCCCAGGCCCGGGATGTGCTTCGGACAGCCGGCTGTCGCCTTAAGTAAAGGTTATACGGAGCGGCCTTTACTTAACCTTTACTTAAGGCGTCGCCTTAAGTAAAGGTTCCACAGGTGAGGCAGTCAGGCACGAAATGGCGTCTCTTGTGGCTGTCACACCAGGGTGGACGGTGTTACGGTACTGTCGGTGTTGTGCTAATGCAGAAGGGGTAAAAAGGAAAATAACACAGAAAACACGAGAGATGGGAAAATAAATTCAAATTCTCGCGAGCAAAAGCCGAGGTATGGGTGCATGCGGTGAGCTGGTGGTGTAAGAGGGCGTGCTCGTTGCGGGACAGGTGGAGGTAGATAGTGAGAGCGGGGGCAGGTGGAGGAGGTAGATAGTTCCCCGCTGACGACAGGAACCAGGGTGGATGGTGAACTCTCTGAGCTAACTAAGGGGTGCAGGAGACCATTGTTGTTTAAATATTGCGCTGAAAATAGTTGAGATTGTAATACTGTTTCTATGTTTAGTGAACTAAGGCGGAGGACAAGAGCCGGACAATGAGAACTTCATTTTCTTTTCTTGCTACGTCTGAAATAACTATTTTAAATATCGTTGAAATCAGGTTGTTAGTAACGAAACTACACGCGTGAACTAAGGAAGAGGATGGGAGCTGAAAATGAGTAACTGTCTCATTTGTTCGTAATGCGTCAGAAATTTTATGTTTTGTTTTAAATTTCGCGAAAATTACGCGAAAATACACGAGCAAACAAAGACGGACGACAAGAGCTGAAGCTCGGTAACTCAGTTTTCTTTCCTTACTACGTCTGAAATACGTCAGTTTTAAATCTCATGAAAATCGGGCAAATAGTAGGGAAATTAAACCTATAAGCGTCTAGAGGCGGGTCCAAGAACTGACCCGTCTCTAGAACTGATATATATTTAAAATAGTTATTTTATTACGTAGTAAGAAAAAAACAGAGTTACCGAGTTTCAGTTCTTGTCCCCGCCTTAGGTGTCTCTTTTTAATTTCGTTATTAACAGTTCAATTTCCCCGAATTTAAAATTGTGGATTTAAAATGGTGGAGAAGAAATCTTACATGGGAGTTTTTCTGTAAGCCTTCAATTACCCGTAGCAGAGAAATTAACAAGGGGATATATTTGCACATCTAGAACCCCAGGAGTAACAGAGTAACCTTTTACACTCACCAGAGGTAATCTTCTAGTGTCAGGGAACTACAAGGACCGGACGCCTAAACTTTCCTTGTAGCCTCAGCCCATGAGTTAATTCAATTTGAGGATTAAGGAACGTGTATGGGTCGCATGTACACGAACATGCGGGATGTATTAGATGGATGAATGGATGAGAATATTTGTTCTATACCACAGTAGACAGCCTTGTCCGGTTTTATCACCAAATACGAGAAAATGAGATTCATAAGCCATTCAAGCTTCAAGCCCCAAATCCAGTCTGGACGAGGTGCTGGTCATTAGGGTGGCAAGGGGAGACGGCTGAAAGCACCACCAAAGCCTAGAGGCAAGACCAGAGGCACACGTTACCACATTGTAAGCCATTCTCTCACTTGGTTCAAGGATTAGGGAAGGGCGATGCTTAGCAGGTCGTTGGCACCAACTGCGGCAGTGTAAACACACCATCGCTCTCCTCAACTTCGCAGGTGATTTATTATATTTTATGTTATGTATATTGTATAAACAAGTTCTTACATTCTTGTAAAGACAATAGCACGCATAGTATTTCGGGCAAGTCCTAAATCCAATTTTTTCCCGGAATACGACCCGTTTAACAACCAGGTACCCATTCACTGCCGAATGAGTCCAACCACTTTGTCTGGACGGTAGAGCGACGGTCTCACTTTATACAGGTCGGCGTTCAATCCCCGACCATTCAAGTGGTTGGGCACCATTCCTTTTCCCCATCCCAAATCTTTATCCTGATCCCATCCAAGTGCTCTATAGTAGTAATGGCCCCTGATAGTTCCCTACACTGCTGGGAGAACAGAGGCGTACAGTTAAGGATTGGCGCCCAGTCAATCCTCCCCGGCCAGGATACGAACCCAGACTAAAGCGCTCGTTGTATTCAAAAAGAGGACGTCAAGCTCAGCAACTTGAAGTACGAAAGAGCATCCCTTAAATAGGCTAGCATAAAGCATTAAAAAAACATTCATTAAATTTAATCACGTATGTTTTTCCTTGACACGTCGCATATTCAACTCGTCCCCAGTTGGTAACTGTTTCTTCCCCCCAACTCTAAAGCCCTAGAGGGGAAAAAATTACATTTTCTCTCGCCCTGAGAGAGGACTTTCCTCAGCTCAACTTTGTTTTAACATCGGCTTTAAATCTAACTTAAAACTTTGTACCTTCCCCATCTGATTTTGTCCACAAGTTAGGTGAAAGAACCAAGCAACGCTTTACTGAGGCATTCAAGGCGGTTGGGCCTCGTCACGGCCGGGTAGCCTAGTGCTGGTGAGGCTAGTTGAAGCTAGTTGAGGCTAGTTGATGATAGTTTTGGCTAGATGAGGCTCGGTATGGCCCACGACGCTCACACCACCAGTGGCCTCACGTAGATAAACATTTTAATTAAATCTTCAAACTTCTCACACCTATGAACTGCTTATAGAACTAATAAACAAAAATTATAGTCACAATAAATATTAAAATATTTATTCACTCATTAACTCTTCATTTTCCCTGACTTGGTTCCATATTTTTCTAATTACTAAGTCTTCATTTATAGTACTACACAATCATCACTGTTTACGCTTATACTGTCATTAATACTGTACAATCATCAGTCATGTTCTGCTACAATAATTNCGAGATCCATAATCTCTCTTATGACGTCGACGGTGACAGGAAGCTGGCGGCTTGTCGAAGGAGTTGACTCATTATGTGCCTGTGACTTTAGCCTGAAGTCTTCAAAGGAATTGTTGACTTACTGCGGGGAGCACGGGCCACAGAGCCTCTTTGGATGTGGAGTCGCTGTTTACCAACGTGCCTGTGGATGAAACAATCGAATGATAATGGTCAGAGTGTGTTGTGATCCGGCTTGTACTTCTCTTGACATACCAGAAAACATACTAAGAAACCTTCTCCAAGCTTGCACTAAAGAGGCACCCTTCTTGAGTCCCAGGGCACATGTATAAACAAATAGATGGGGTTGCCATGGGTTGTCCTGTGTACCACCCTACTTGAGCCACCGTGACTCCCCACTCCTTGTTTGGTATGATCTCCTAAATCCCCCTTTTGAATTAGTACTCACTGTGTGGTACCACCCAGCCACCCTGTCCGCAGCTGTGACTCTCTCTCTCTCCTGCTTTCTGCATCTTACACGCCAATAAGCATTCAAGCACTCCCCTAATACATTCCTGTGTATCCACCATAAACCCACTGTTCTGCTCCTAGAGGCTCACTACCATGTACATATCTAGGTTCTCCAAAATATTCAACAAAACGCTTCTGCAGTTCTCCCAAAACTGCTGCACAATGAAGTCCTCTTCAAACACCAGTGATGCTTCACCACTGATTGCACAGCAACACGTGACACTCCTCTTTACTGCTCTTTACACTGCTTGAGGTCAACTCCTCACTATGGAGCTCTGCTCTCCCACAGTTCAGCATACACTTCCCTGGCCTCGAAGTTTCCTCCATTAACTTCTTCCCTGGCCTCGAAGTTCTTCCATCAACTCCTCCCCAAACAAACCTGCAATTCCACTGCCATGCCAAGAACATAATTAAATGTATTCACAGAAAATAAAACTCCTCCATCGGACATCTCTTTAACCCGAACGCGTCGCCGCGACGGTCCTCCCTATCTTGGGCGAGTCCACCTGCATGGGACATGCTGCTGGCCGCAGCCGCCGACGGGGGCTTCACCCCCTCAGTCACCCACTGACCTTCGTCGAGGAAGGATGTATCACTCCTTCCTCCAAGATGTTCTCCTACCTTACTCTCTTATTTCAGCTTACTGCTTTAATAAAATATCTATATTATATATATAAACACTTGCCATGATCGCTGGGCACACGATCAAACACAGGTAACCACTGCAATAACTGTTGTATTACCTTACCGCAGAATTTGTGTCTCAAGGGCGCACAGGTCCTGGTCCTCACAATGGCGCTCACAAAATCGCTATAGGACTGCCTCACAAGGCTTCTTCTAGTCTAAGGTGAATACTTTAAATCGTCCTCAGGTTTCACACGTAAACGTCTGCTTGATTACCTCCTCTTGTAGGAGCACACAACTAGGGGGTTTTCCTCCTCTGTCAGGAGCTGAGGACAGTGCGACCCTCCCTCACGACCTCTGTTGCTCAAGTAAGGTCGATGTCCCGCGAGCCTCATATCATGTCCACAAAGCATCGACATCTCATATCATGTCACTTATTTACATGTTCATCCTCTGCTCATATTTTAAATTTAGTCACCGACCTTTATTGCACTGATATATCCTTTCCTCTGACCTCTCAATTAGGTCTCGTATGTGGAATAACTCTCAGACAGGTAGAATCGTTCTTCACTACCTCTTCAGGCTACCTGGGGTCATAACAATATATATATATATCTATATATATATATTTATATATATAGATATATATATATTATATATTATAATATATATATATATAAACGCAAATATGCGAAACCAATATCCAAAAGAAACGTCTTACAACCTATAAACATATAAAACCCACCAGTAACCTACACCATAACCCCCCCCCCCCCGCCACCTCTCCCAAAACCTCCCCCTTAAAAACAGCATTCAAAATGTTGGAGAGGAAGGGGGTAGAGCTGTGTGGATCCAAGGTTTCAGTGGAGATATGACAGCTATATCTCAGGTGAGCTGAAAGCCGCGATGGGTGCTCGCTCTGGTGGCTTGATCCCTCCTAACCTACTACTCCACCCCCCTCTTCCCCCACCCCACCCCCCACCCCCCCTACACGCGGTCCTCCTCGGCCTAGCGGTCAGCGCTCGTGAGTCGTGGTAATAACGACCCGGGTTCTATTCCCAATTAAGGCAGAAACAAATGGGCAAAAAATGGAAACAAATTGGTTCCACAAATCACCACCATGTTACCGAACCAGTATTTACCCAAGTCTTTCCTAATTCTAAACTTATCCAATATATATCCAAAGAGTTTCTTTATTCTGATGCCCCTATGCACCTAGAAGTAAACAGAGACCCCCGACAGTTTGACAGCTGCTACGGGCTGCATGCTGGGGATGTGTGAGATAAATATATGTAGATGTAATAGAACAAACTAGGTCACGAAACAGTATATTAGACATAGACGGTAGAAAGGTGGGAACCAAGAGCTAACAGCTCGATCCTTCAGGCGCAGATAGTAAGTACACACACACACACACACACACACACACACACAACTAGGTGAGTACACATAGAAAAGGAACAGGAAGATACAAAGACCCATTTGGGATATGAAATCTTTAATGAATCAGAAAGACCTGGGGTTGATATCCACCAGACCTGTCCTTTGAAGCCCACATCAAGAGGATAACATCAGCGGCATATGCCAGGTTGGTCAACATAAGAACTGACTTTGGAAAATTTCGTAAGGTATCAATCAGACCTTGCAAACCATATGTCGCCCAATCCTGGTGTATGCAGCTCCAGCATGGAGTCCATATCTCGTCATGCTCAAGATTAAATTGGAGAAGATTCTGAGGTCTTATATCGCCAGACTAATACCAGAGCTGAGGGGTATGAGCTCAGAGGAGAGACTACGGGATCTAAAACCTCACATCGCTGGAAGACAGAAGAGTTTAGGGGAGACATGATCACCACATACAAGATTCTCAGAAGAATTGATATGGTAAAAACTTTATTTAACACAAGGGCACACTTTTTCTTTCTCCTCTTATCCTTACGTTCCTATTCTTCTTTCAACGCATTGTAACACCCATGCCATCCATATCCTTTCTTCTTGTTCTTACCTTTCGCCTTGCTCTTACCTTCCTCTAGGAATTACCCCTCCTCTTACCTGCTCCTCACCTCTCTTGCCTTACTTAATGCCCATGCCTCCCTCGCTCCCTATTTTTACGGGCTCACCATAGCCCGTGCTACATGGACATTTCGTTCTGAGTAGCTGAATCTAAAACAACAACAACAGCCACCTCGCTCCCTATATTTACGAGCTCACTATAGCCCGTGTGGCCTAACCTTAACCCAACCATGGATAGGTAGTAGAAATAACACTAATTTACATGGTGGTTCTGAAGTGATTACCTCCGGGGTACCTACCGCCTCAGCGAGGACAGATTGTTTGGGAGAGCGTATGTTTATCGACTGATAGCACTATAACCAATATTATAGCAGACTAACGAGGTGCACCAGTGCTGACAAATGACGCTGGCGATGAGAGAGATCATTATATTTGACATGTCTAATGGGGAAGATTTTCGGGGAAGGTGAAGGGCATGTCGTTATGTTACATCTCAAGCACCTGACTGTCTCACGGGAATGGCTTTTAAATAGCTGCCCCTCTTCCCCCGCCCCTTCTCCTTCCCCCTCTCTCCTCCCTCTCCTTATCAGAAAATGTTATTCTTATGCTTCTGACTTTAATAGTAAATAAATACATAACTGCAGATTAACTTAAATATGGCGAGTAGGAGCGTAGACTGGTGCCGGGTGTCTGAGGCGGCTCCCAGGGACATTGGCGGCAGGCTCGACCATGTGGGGAGGCAGGTGGCGCAGCAGCGACGGACTACCAGGTGGTGCTGGGTGGTGTTCCAGCTGGGTTGGGTGGGGGGTGGCGAGTGGGGGTGAGGGGCGAGTAGGGGGGTGTTTAGGCAACAGTTGGGTAGGTGGGGAGGGGAGGGCTGGAGGGGTTCGACTGTGTGTGGGCTCTGGGAATGGTGATACCCATCCCAGTGAGCGAGGTGATGGGTGGGGTCCAGGACCCGCTGGAGCTACGGGTCACCTCCACTGATGGTGGGGTTAAACCATCGTCCCCCAAAACTGACTGGGTTACGACTGGATGTTTCCGAGGTCGTTAAAACCAGCTGATTATGACCCCACACGTCAAGGTTTCTGAAACCGGCTGTCTACGACCGGACATTTCTGAGGTCGTAAAAAAAACGCTGTCTGCGACCGTATGTTTAAAAGGCTTCCGACGTAGCTAAAACTAGCGGCTACATGCGACTGTTCGTCGCCCTATGCGTCATGGTCCTCAGGATCGACGCATAGATCATCGATCCTGGGGTTCGACGCCGTGTGCGTCGAACATTATCCACCCTCTCCTCCCCTTCTAACATTAAACCTCTTTCCTGTTCCAATCGCAGCGATCACCTTTAACCCCTCTTTTGCTACCACAACATTAATCGCCTCCCTCCCTTCTCCACCATTGACCCCGCCCCTCTTCCCCCACCTCCCAATAACCCCCCCCCACCCTCCTCTCTCCACAACCACCATTATCAACCGTCGCTTCAGTAACTCCATTATCGCATCATCAGCAAAACTTGACTCTCTAACTATTGCCAAGTTCCCTGGTAAAACGACCAGTAGCCCCTTACCTCCGCCCGCTCCTCCTCACCCACACTTCTGCCCACTCCACCCACACTTCTACCCACTCCACCCACACCCACACACCCGCTCCACCACCACCACCAGCCAGCTGTGTCCAGTGTTGAGAGCAAGCCTCAGACGCAGTTCACAAGTACCACAGCCCAGCAAGCCACAGTGGGTGTGTCACTTGTCTAAACAAGTGACATTTCTGAGGTCGTTTCTGTCTAAACAAGTGACTAAACAAGTCACTTGTCTTACACACAGTCTAAACTCCGCATTATTTACACTGCGCCAACACCTTCCTTCAGCACATTGCCTCGGAAACGTTGTAGAACGGCGCGTTGTCGCCCTACTAAGAACACCTGGTATTATTCATTGAAACGTATGACGTATTAAGTCCGTGAGGAAATACTTGAAGGGTCGAACCCACGTCTGTAGGAGTTTACACATGCGCGTTCGAATCCTTCAGCATCAATATTTTCCAATAGCTGGTGTTGATACCTTGATCAGCGTCAATAAGGGAGGTTGCGACAGTTCTGTATTTCACTTTAGTGAGTACTTTAGCTACGGTAATATAATTTGGGATTTATATTAATTAAAGTCCCGCGCTTACACTGGTGTAAGTGTCGAGTTCGTCCCAGGAAGCAGCTGAGTAAAATCTAGCAAAAAAATGCGACCAAGTTAAGAGTCTCATTTGGGGAGCGATGTTCACTTCGGTATGAAATCTATTGACTTGGCTCACACTACGACTACATAGGCGGAAAAGGTGCCGGACCTTAAAGCAGTTAATCTAATATGGCGGTTAAACCTTATTTTTTTGTCTGTCCGTCTGTCTACCTGCCTCTCTGTCTACTTATCTACTCGTCTCGGTTTCTTTATTCATGTGTGTGTGTGTGTGTGTGTGTGTGTGTGTGTGTGTGTGTGTTGTGTTGTGTGTGTGTGTGTGTGTGTGTGTGTGTGTGTGTGTGTGTGTGTGTGTGTGTGTGTGTGTGTGTGTGTGTGTGTGTGTTTGTGTGTGTGTGTGTGTTGTGTGTGGGTGTGTGTGTGTGTGTGTGTGTATTTGCTGTCTGTCTGTCTGTAGTTCTGTGTCTGCCTTCATCTTCCCGTCCGCCTCCGTCTCTATTTCTGTCTCAGACAGAAAGACAATCTCTGTCTTCCCTTTCCTTTAGACGCCATAATCTTGGCCTAGTCCTGAGAAACGTTAGAGCATTAAAATGTTTGGAGTAATGTGTGAGGATTTAGATAAAATGTTGACCCTCCCGCTCCTCCACCCCCTCCTCCCAGCCCCCCCCCTTGCTCCTCTACCCCCACCTCCCAGGCCCCCGCTCCTCCACCCCCACCTCCCAGGCCCCCCTCTCCTCCACCCCCACCTTCAGCGCCACCTCACCAAAACTGTGTACCACAAACAGCACATTTTCTTAACTCTTTCAAAATGTACTTTTTCAATCAAAATACCAATGCAAAACACTGATATTCCATTTTTACTCCTAAAACTATACATAAAGTCTAATTGGGTAGTTAACCTGGTATTATATATCAGTCTTTTAAAAGACTTAACTTTGTGCCTCGCTATCATTTTGCTTCTTTCAGTTTTCGAAAATGGTTATCTTGAGGGTTATCTTGAGATGATTTCGGGGCTTAGCGTCCCCGCGGCCCGGTCCTCGACCAGGCCTACTTTTTGTTGCACATCCCCAGGTAGCAATCCGCGGCAGCTGTCTAACTCCCAGGTACCTATTTACTGCTAGGTGAACGAAACCTAGCAGGATGAAAGAAACTCTGCTCATTTGTTTCCGCCTCCGCCTGCTGGGATCGAACCTGGAACCTTATGACTACGAATCCCGAGCACTGTCACCTCAGCCGTCAGGCCCCCTCCTTGGCGAATATTTCTGGTTCTTATTGTGATATCCGAACTACACGAATTATTTAAACTATTTCGAGATTAATTAAAGATTCCAGAATCTTTAATTAATCTCCAGAATTATATTATCAAAGACAATTAATGTGTAAAAATGCGTAAAAAAAAATGTGTAATGGTAATGTGTAAAAGGTTTTATTTACCAGAATATTTAATTAGCGAAAACATTTATAGGAACGCTTCTCTTTCGTTAAGTGAGGTCCAGCTGGTGTCGCGGGCCGCGAGGTGTGTGGTGGGGCTGGTGTCGCGGCCGCGAGGTGTGTGGTGGGGCTGGTGTCGCGGGCCGCGAGGTGTGGTGGGGCTGGTGTCGCGGGCCGCGAGGTGTGTGGTGGGGCTGGTGTCGCGGGCCGCGAGGTGTGTGGTGGGGCTGGTGTCGCGGGCCGCGAGGTGTGGTGGGGCTGGTGTCGCGGGCCGCGAGGTGTGTGGGAGGGCTGGTGTCGCGGGCCGCGAGGTGGTGGTGGGGCTGGTGTCGCGGGCCGCGAGGTGTGGTGGGGCTGGTGTCGCGGGCCGCGAGGTGTGTGGTGGGGCTGGTGTCGCGGGCCGCGAGGTGTGTGGTGG
Source organism: Procambarus virginalis (assembly GCA_020271785.1). Classification (NCBI taxonomy): domain Eukaryota; kingdom Metazoa; phylum Arthropoda; class Malacostraca; order Decapoda; family Cambaridae; genus Procambarus; species Procambarus virginalis. The sequence continues at coordinate 15,581,894 of WNGS01166011.1, read as the reverse complement.
GGCTGGTGTCGCGGGCCGCGAGGTGTGTGGGAGGGCTGGTGTCGCGGGCCGCGAGGTGTGCGGTGGGCTGGTGTCGCGGGCCGCGAGGTGTGGGAGGGCTGGTGTCGCGGGCCGCGAGGTGTGTGGTGGGGCTGGTGTCGCGGGCCGCGAGGTGTGTGGTGGGGCTGGTGTCGCGGGCCGCGAGGTGTGTGGTGGGGCTGGTGTCGCGGGCCGCGAGGTGTGTGGTGGGGCTGGTGTCGCGGGCCGCGAGGTGTGTGGTGGGGCTGGTGTCGCGGGCCTTACTAATGTGGGGCGTCGTGGCTTCCACACCTACATTAATCCCCCCACAATCTGTGGCCTTGTGCTTCCCGTTATTCGTTTAAGTAAACATTGATTACGTTACATAAATGATTACTTTTAATGGATTCGCTAAAGCAAATATCCTTAAAGTACTTAAAGAATTATACGCTAAAGCTTTAAGTATTCGTTAAGTGAGGTTGCCATACACGATACTAAACAGCGTGACCTGCCCCACGTCAATGACTGAGGATACTTGTTCAATTGTTATTAGGATAATATTCACTTACCTCGGGCAAGTGTGATGAAATACACTAGCAGGGTGTTGGTGCTGGCCAGGCCAGCACTCAGCTCTACACTACACTTTGTTTACACTAAGACTATAGAATGATAACTACGGAGGAATAGTTTTCAGAAGCACAAATCATTTATTTATTTCTCACTGACTCTCATTGTTTCCACACCCTGAAGAATGAGGGCAGCTCGTGTCTCACTATTGGCCGAGCAATCACTAGAGTAAAATAGTTCCGCAATATCTTAAGTCATGAACACAACAAGGGCGACTGACGTGCACCTACCACCACCGCTGAGAGGGTACTGACATGCGACAGATTTTTGTCAACTGTGGGCATTAGGCCGCCAGAGACCTCTGTTGACAATATCTAGAAAGCATACATCTGCTGAATCGTTCCTTCTTGACCCCTTCCAAGTGATATATAGTCGTAAAGGCTTGGCACTTTCCCCTGATGCCACACCCCGGTACACACACACACGAATCAGCCCGTCCTCGTAAACAAAGGCCAAAGTCCATTCCATGCATCCGCCAAACCCCCTGTTTGTGAATGAAAACCGTTTACACACGACTCACAACTGATGACGTTCGAACACTTCCGGAACAAGTGCTTCACTGACGACTTTTGTTCGAACCACAACGCTGTAAATGCTTCACCCACGTACTACAAATACAAATAATCGCCAACAGAACCTAAACATCAAACCTAACCAATGCCTAAATATGCACAATATGCTATCTCCCAAGAAGATATAAGTTATTACAGAAGCAGATCGTCCTCCTGCCCCTCTCCCTTCCCCCGTCTCTCTCTTATCCTTACACATTGAGCTGGACCTGTGAGCGCTCTCTCTGGCCTTCTCTTGTTCTCTGTCAGCACCTGACCCGGGCGAGCCGCCTCCTCCTCCTTCCTCGCTCTCCACACAAACTCTTACCTCTAACATTTTACCCACATCCTCGCATTAATTACATGCACACAGACCGAGGCGCTCCGAGAAAGGGGGAACATTTATTAAGCTGCATATTCGAGACGAGGACCTGGGCGGTGTGGGACAAGGATCTGGGACTCCTTCAAATATTGCACCTCAAATATTGTATTACTGCACCTAAAATATTGTATTAATGCACCTCAATAAATTCGATTCCTTGGACCAATAACATTAGGTCGGCGCGAATCACCTCGACTTGGCCAGCCAATTCCTCTCCCTAAATTGTTTATGAAAAATCTCCGGGATAAAACAAGAGAGAAAATTTTTCCGAGCGTTAAGAAATTGGAAATACTCTTCACAATTACCATATGGTTTCCCAGAATGTTTCGCCTGTTCCGTCAGAAACATTGCCCCATATCGAGAACTTGCAACTGGAATAAGCGTAGCAGTACGTACTGGCTGGCGCTGCGTATAACGTGCAATGTGGCGTCTACGTTACGAGTATGACTTTAACAGGTCCGTCAGCTATCAAATGTTTAGTATTCTTGGTGGACAATCAGCAGCAGCAGCAGCAGAGCAGGGTGGGAGCAGCAGCCAGTCGTGTAGCAGAGCAGACAGCAGTCAACAACAGCTAGTAAGAACCAATCAGCCTTGCGGGGATAAGAAGACCCACCTTAAATATCAACACAATCGCTGACGACTCCTTCCCAGCCAGCAAGACGGATGTTGGCAATGTGGGTCTCCCGCTTACCGGCCACAAGGCCCCATGTAGCCTGGCGTAGGAATGGCCCTTACACCCATCCCCCCACCCACTTCCCTGGCCGCCCCCACCCCCTAATCGTCCATCATGCCACATGTGAGGTGAATCGCTGACTCGGTTTCCGGCCAGAATATTCCCGGACTCTGGCAAGCTCCCGGACCTGACCACATTATGGCCTCGGAAGCGCTTTTCTTTTTCTGTCTATTGGCGTCGGGTCGCGTCCTGGCAATCAGATCTCTAGAAAATTCCATAAATGCATAGACGGGTGTCTTGGATGTTTGATGGCGGGGGGTCGACCCGAGGTGCTTGGTGTGTGGTGTCGATGTCTTATTCCCAAACACCCACCAGAGCAGCAGTATAGTAACTAGTACAGAAGTATACATGAACAGTAATATACAAGAACAACAGCATACAAGAGCCGCAGTATAACCACTGAAATAGTATACCAAAGAACCAGTATTTCAGACCAATATTTTCTTTTATTTAATTTTGCTCCGAAGGCCGACTTTATTGGACAGCGTCACTCATCCTGTGAGTGAACATACCGCCATGGTGACAGTATTGAACAGCGTCACTCATCCTGTGAGTGAACATACCGCCATGGTGACAGTATTAGACAGCGTCACTCATCCTGTGAGTGAACATACCGCCATGGTGACAGTATTAGACAGCGTCACTCATCCTGTGAGTGAACATACCGCCATAGTGACAGTATTGGACAGCGTCACTCATCCTGTGAGTGAACATACCGCCATAGTGACAGTATTGGACAGCGTCACTCATCCTGTGAGTGAACATACCGTTATGGTGACAGTATTGGACAGCGTCACTCATCATGTGAGTGAACATACCGCCATAGTGACAGTATTGGACAGCGTCACTCATCATGTGAGTGAACATACCGCCATAGTGACAGTATTAGACAGCGTTACTCATCCTGTGAGTGAACATACCGCCATAGTGACAGTATTGGACAGCGTTACTCATCCTGTGAGTGAACATACCGCTATGGTGACAGTATTAGACAGCGTTACTCATCCTGTGAGTGAACATACCGCCATGGTGACAGTATTGAACAGCGTCACTCATCCTGTGAGTGAACATACCGCCATGGTGACAGTATTGGACAGCGTCACTCATCCTATGAGTGAACATACCGTTATGGTGACAGTATTGGACAGCATCACTCATCCTGTGAGTGGACATACCACCATAGTGACAGTACTAGACAGCGCCACTCATCCTGTGAGTGAACATACCGCCATAGTGACAGTATTGGACAGCGTCACTCATTCTGTGAGTGAACATACCGCCATAGTGACAGTATTAGACAGCGTTACTCATCCTGTGAGTGAACATACCGCCATAGTGACAGTATTAGACAGCGTTACTCATCCTGTGAGTGAACATACCGCCATGGTGACAGTATTGGGCAGCGTCACTCATCCTGTGAGTTAACATACCACCATAACAGCATTTAATTGAGGGCCCCGACACTGTAGTGGCCTCAACGAGGACAGGAAGCCGGCGGCTTATCAAAGGTTGGCATACACAACACCTCCCCCCAGTAGGAAGAAAACCTGCTGGGATGTTCATTCCCTCACTTGTGCCCAGACACAGCTGGGACTTGCCGAACTGTCTCAAGGTCCAGGGGGTAGCCCACTAACACGAGGAAGCCAGCCCGTCCTCCAAACAAAGACCCAAAGTGATTCCATGCACCCGCCAAACCCCCTGTTTATGAATGAAAACCCGTTTACAAACGACTCACAACTGTTGACGTTCGAACACTTCCGGAACAAGTGCTTCACTGACGACTTTTGTTCGAACCACAACGCTATAAACAGCCCGTCCTCCAAACAAAGATCCAAAAGTGATTCCATGCACCCGCCAAACCCCCTGTTTATGAATGAAAAGCGGTTTACACACGACTCACAACTGCTGACGTTCGAACATATCCGGAACAAGTGCTTCACTGACAAATTTTGTTCGAACCACAACGCTGTAAATGCTTCACCCACGTACTACAAATACAAATAATCGCCAGCAGAACCTAAACACCTGACCTAACCTAACCTATGCCTATTTATACACAATATGCTAATATATTATAATATTAATTTATACTTGACAAAATTCCCGTTTTGAATGAACAGCATGTTAAAATTTATGAATGCGTCTGTGGGGTCGACCGCTGATGTAATGGACTTGAGTCGAGGATGGGTTGCTATAAATGCTTCACCCACGTACTACAAATACAAATAATCGCCAACAGAACCTAAACACTTAACCTAACCTAACATATGCCTATATATGCTAATATATTGTAATATTAATTTATATTTGAGAACATTCCCGTTTTGAGTGAACAGCATGTAAAAATTTATGAATTCGTCTGTGGGGTCGACCTTTGAGTAACAGATCGCCCACACTAAGCGCAGAGCACGTTAGCGCCAGGACCGCTTAATGTGACCGCTTTCCTTGACAGACATCTATACGTAAACTAATTTAGATAATGGTATAAGTGCTATAAGTACGATAGTACTTATAGCAACTATTGGTCGAACGTACAAAAAATGACTGTTGCACCTAAAAAATCATATTATGTACTATTGGAATGCTCGAAATAGCATGCTAAAAGTGGAAAAGAAACTAAACAATCTAACATAGAACCTGTCCTCGGCCTAAATAAGCAATCCTAACCGTTATATACGCTATCTTAGGCCTAATTTAGTACATATATGTGCTATCTTGAGGTTATTTATACTGAGATGACTTTAGGGCTTAGCGTCCCCCGCGGCCCAGTCCTCGACCAGACCTCATTTTTTTGTTACACATCCCCCAGGAAGCAGCCCGTAGCAGCTGTCTAACTCCCAGGTACCTATTTACTACTAGATGAACAGGAACATCAGTGTGAAAGAAACTCTGCCCATTTGTTTATGACTCTGCCGGAGATCGAACCCGGAACTTTAGGACTGCGAATCCCGAACGCTGTTCACTCAGCCGTCAAGCCCCCTGCATTAGGCCTCGGAAAGCTTAGGTTTAGTAGCCTACTGTCTCCCGCCTGTACAAAATTAACAATGCATAACGTGAACATTATGAAATACAACCGTCTATTTTTGAACGTTCGAAGAACAGTTGATGTAAGTGCTTTATAGATGTCAGGTTGGATCTGGTTATACTGGTGATCTGGTATACTGCACCTCTGGTATACTACACCTCTGGTATACTGGTGATCTGGTATACTGCACCTCTGGTATACTACACCTCTGGTATGCTGGTGATCTGGTATACTGCACCTCTGGTATACTACACCTCTGGTATACTGGTGATCTGGTATACTGCACCTCTGGTATACTGGTGAACTGGAGGAGGACATATCGAGGAGCTCAGCAGTATAATCGGTACTGGCTCAGCGCTGCCCATGCTCAGTCCTGCTCAACTATACTCAGTCGTGCTCAGTTCCCTGTCTCAGTCCCCATGCTCAGTCCCCTGTTGCTGAGCTGGCTTGTAGACGACAGCTAAGCTTTATACTTGAGGTTAAGCTTAATACATACCTCTCTCTCTCTCTCTCTCTCTCTCTCTCTCTCTCTCTCTCTCTCTCTCTCTCTCTCTCTCTCTCTCTCTCTCTCGTACCACACTACAGTACCTGACAACAGCACCATCAACTATAATTATCACTTCACTATCTATAATTGCAATGTATCATCGACTCTCAAGGATTAGCATAATTAGCCAAATTAGCGAGAAAAATATTGGATGAAGCAATCAGTGGTGATAATGGCCTCAGTGTCTGCCACAGTGGTAATGCTAGTGAACCATACAAGTCAGGTAGTGGCCAGAGAGTGGGACAGGTTGTAGCCAATATAAATATATATTGGCCATATATACGGCCAATATATGGTATAGATTGCCAATACGTTAGTATGGATGGTCCAACACCATCCGCACGGTGCATATAGGGTGCCTTGCTTAATAAATGAAATGAACTGAAAGAGCTTCTTCCAAGTAAACTGTTGTAAACGAGCTGTCATCTACCCATAAAATGGCTACGGTGGCATACAAAAATCCCACCAACATAGGAGAGAAGACACAAGAGGCAAGTGTTGAAGTTCAAAGTGAGGAACGAGGTGTGAGGAGAGTGTAGAGGGCGGTGATGACTCTCACCAACGCCGCTTTAGGTCGGGTCGGAGACCTCAGGAGATGGGTCCCAGGCCGGCCCTCAGCGCTAGTAAGAGGAGTGGGTCGGGTCGCAAGTCTTGGCGGCCAGGCGGCAGGGCACTCAGCCTCCCAGGCCCGGGATGTGCTTCGGACAGCCGGCTGTCGCCTTAAGTAAAGGTTATACGGAGCGGCCTTTACTTAACCTTTACTTAAGGCGTCGCCTTAAGTAAAGGTTCCACAGGTGAGGCAGTCAGGCACGAAATGGCGTCTCTTGTGGCTGTCACACCAGGGTGGACGGTGTTACGGTACTGTCGGTGTTGTGCTAATGCAGAAGGGGTAAAAAGGAAAATAACACAGAAAACACGAGAGATGTGAAAATAAATTCAAATTCTCGCGAGCAAAAGCCGAGGTATGGGGCATGCGGTGAGCTGGTGGTGTGAGAGGGCGTGCTCGTTGTGGGACAGGTGGAGGTAGATAGGGAGAGCGGGGGCAGGTGGAGGAGGTAGATAGTGAGAGCGGGGGCAGGTGGAGGTAGATAATGAGAGCGGGGGCAGGTGGAGGTAGATAATGAGAGCGGGGCAGGTGGAGGAGGTAGATAGTGAGAGCGGGGGCAGGTGGAGGTAGATAATGAGAGGGGGGCAGGTGGAGGAGGTAGATAGTTCCCCGCTGACGACAGGAACCAGGGTGGATGTGAACTCTCTGAGCTAACTAGGGGTGCAGGAGACCATTGTTGTTTAAATATTGCGCTGAAAATAGTTGAGATTGTAATAGACTGTTTCTATGTTTTAAATTTCATATACGTTAGATGACTAGTACGAAATACAAGAGTGAACTAAGGCGGAGGACAAGAGCCGGACAATGAGAACTTCATTTTTTTTCCTGCTACGTCTGAAATAACTATTTTAAATATCGTTGAAATCAGGTTGTTAGTAACGAAACTACACGCGTGAACTAAGGAAGAGGGGGAGCTGAAAATGAGTAACTGTCTCATTTGTTCGTAATGCGTCAGAAATTTTATGTTTTGTTTTAAATTACGCGAAAATACGCGAGCAAACAAAGACGGACGACAAGAGCTGAAGCTCGGTAACTCAGTTCTCTTTCTTACTACGTCTGAAATACGTCAGTTTTAAATCTCATGAAAATCGGGCTAATAGTAGGGAAATTAACCTATAAGCGTCTAGAGGCGGGTCCAAGAACTGACCCGTCTCTAGAACTGATATATATTTAAAATAGTTATTTTATACGTAGTAAGAAAAAAACACAGTTACTGAGTTTCAGTTCTTGTCCCCGCCTTAGGTGCCTTTTAATTTCGTTATTAACAGTTCAATTTCCCCGAATTTAAAATTGTGGATTTAAAATGGTGGAGAAGAAATCTTACATGGGAGTTTTTCTGTAAGCCTTCAATTACCCGTAGCAGAGAAATTAACAAGGGGATATATTTTGCACATCTAGAACCCCAGGAGTAACAGAGTAACCTTTTACACTCACCAGAGGTAATCTTCTAGTGTCAGGGAACTACAAGGACCGGACGCCTAAACTTTCCCTGTAGCCTCAGCCCATGAGTTAATTCAATTTGAGGATTAAGGAACGTGTATGGGTCGCATGTACAGAACATGCGGGATGTATTAGATGGATGAATGGATGAGAATATTTGTTCTATACCACAGTAGACAGCCTGGTCCGGTTTTTATCACCAAATACGAGAAAATGGGATTCATAATCCATTCAAGCTTCAAGCCCCAAATCCAGTCTGGACGAGGTGCTGGTCATTAGGGTGGCAAGGGGAGACGGCTGAAAGCACCACAAGCCTAGAGGCAAGACCAGAGGCACACGTTACCACATTGTAAGCCATTCTCTCACTTGGTTCAAGATTAGGGAAGGGCGATGCTTAGCAGGTCGTTGGCACCAACTGCGGCAGTGTAAAACACACCAGACGCTCCCTCTGCTCAACTCTCGGCAGGGTGATTTATTATAATTCTTATGTTATGTATACATGTATAAACAAGATTACTTACATTCTTGTAAAGCCATTAGCATGCATAGTGCTTTCGGCAAGTTAATAGTCTTGCCTGCCGGCGGTGTGCAGACGTGGCAGTGTTGGGTTCACCATGGGTGGTCCCCTAGCAGCAATCAAGCGTGTGAACTCGGTAGGACTGGAATTCTCTGGCCGTGCTGGGTATCCAGAGGTAGCGGAGGTACGGTGCGACTTGCTGCATATCCCGGTGCTAGATGTTGACGGGATTGAGCTGGTGACTGCGCGTCGCGTTGTCATCAAGCTGGCGACGGATGAGTATATCGTGCCTTCCTCAGTCCTTACGAGGGGCGCTCGCTGTCACTGCCGGGAGGTACCGGCTCAGTCGCCACATCAGACCGGAGTGGGGCGCTGACCTATGTCAGCGTGCATAGGGCGCCCCTGGAGGTTTCCCGAAGAGCTTCTGCGACGTTATTTCCAGCGAGTTGGGCCCGTAGTCAGTGTGAGGGTAAACACGATATCCTCCGGGAAGTACGCCGGAGGCGGACGAATATTCGCACCTTGGGCATGCGTCTGCGGTCGGACATTCCATCTTCAGTCCGGCTTCTGGGATGCTACATCCGGGTGTACTATGCCCGGCAGCCTCGGACCTGTTTCCGGTGTGGCTTGTTGGGCATCAGGCTGCAGGGTGCGAGGCGGCTCCAGTTGCACCTATCAACCTCTTTCGGGATGAGGATTTCCCGCCGCTTCCCCTGGACGAGGACATCGGGGATGTCGGCAACCGCCCGGATCGTGTGATGCGACTCCCCCGGCGTCCCCTGCCGTTTCCACGGATGTCGCCGGCCCTCCTCCGGCTGTTGCGATGAGATCGGTGGATTCCCCTGATCCTGTTAGTGTGCCTGTCCCTGCTGCTCCAGTGGCCCGTTGTACTGCGCCCTCCTCAGCGCATGCTCACCTGTCTTCCGATGCTGCGCCTGGCCCTGTCTCCTCAACTCGGGTTCCGGATGCTGAAGTGGCTCTGGGGTCCCCGGTTGTGTGTAGTCCGGTTCCCCCTGCGGTTGAAGCTGCTGCAGTCGTAAGGCGAGTACGTGCGGCTTGTGATGCCCGTGGGTCTGGGTCCGCCTCCGGTTCCGAAGATGTGCGCCTGGTGCCCAAGAGATCCAGGCGT
>WNGS01166011.1:15551946-15563456 GCA_020271785.1 Procambarus virginalis | reverse complement strand
TGTAGCAAAAGAGGGGGTTAAAGGTGATCGCTGCGATGGAACAGGAAGAGGTTTAATGTTAGAAGGGGAGGAGAGGGTGGATAATGTTCGACGCACACGGCGTCGAACCCCAGGATCGATGATCTATGCGTCGATCCTGAGGACCATGACGCATAGGGCGACGAACAGTCGCATGTAGCCGCTAGTTTTAGCTACGTCGGAAGCCTTTTAAACATACGGTCGCAGACAGCGTTTTTTTTACGACCTCAGAAATGTCCGGTCGTAGACAGCCGGTTCAGAAACCTTGACGTGTGGGGTCATAATCAGCTGGTTTTAACGACCTCGGAAACATCCAGTCGTAACCCAGTCAGTTTGGGGGACGATGGTTTAACCCCACCATCAGTGGAGGTGACCCGTAGCTCCAGCGGGTCCTGGACCCCACCCATCACCTCGCTCACTGGGATGGGTATCACCATTCCCAGAGCCCACACACAGTCTGAACCCCTCCAGCCCTCCCCTCCCCACCTACCCAACTGTTGCCTAAACACCCCCCTACTCGCCCCTCACCCCACTCGCCACCCCCCACCCAACCCAGCTGGAAACACCACCCAGCACCACCTGGTAGTCCGTCGCTGCTGCGCCACCTGCCTCCCCACCTGGTCGAGCCTGCCGCCAATGTCCCCTGGGAGCCGCCTCAGACACCCGGCACCAGTCTACGCTCCTACTCGCCATATTTAAGTTAATCTGCAGTTATGTATTTATTTACTATTAAAAGTCAGAAGCATAAGAATAACATTTTCCTGATAAGGAGAGGGAGGGAGAGAGGGGGAAGGAGAGAGGGCGGGGGAAGAGGGGCAGCTATTAAAAGCCAATTCCCCGTGAGACAGTCAGGTGCTTGAGATTGTAAACATAACGACATGCCCTTCACCTTCCCCCGAAATCTTCCCCATTAGACATGTCAAATATAATGATCTCTCTCATCGCCAGCGTCATCTTGTCAGCACTGGTGCACCTCGTTAGTCTGCTATAATATTGGTTATAGTGCTATCAGTCGATAACATACGCTCTCCCAAACAATCTGTCCTCGCTGAGGCGGTACCCCTGGAGGTAATCACTTCAGAACCACATGTAATTAGTGTTATTTCTACTACCTATCCATGGTTGGGTTAAGGTTAGGCCACACGGGCTATAGTGAGCTCGTAAATATAGGGAGCGAGGTGGCTGTTGTTGTTGTTTTAGATTCAGCTACTCAGAACGAAATGTCCATGTAGCACGGGCTATGGTGAGCCCGTAAAAATAGGGAGCGAGGGAGGCATGGGCATTAAGTAAGGCAAGAGAGGTGAGGAGCAGGTAAGAGGAGGTAATTCCTAGAGGAAGGTAAGAGCAAGGCGAAAGGTAAGAACAAGAAGAAAGGATATGGATGGCATGGGTGTTACAATGCGTTGAAAGGAAGAATAGGAACGTAAGGATAAGAGGAGAAAGAAAAAGTGTGCCCCTTGTGTTAAATAAAGTTTTTACCATATCAATTCTTCTGAGAATCTTGTATGTGGTGATCATGTCTCCCCTAACTCTTCTGTCTTCCAGCGATGTGAGGTTTAGATCCCGTAGTCTCTCCTCTGAGCTCATACCCCAGCTCTGGTATTAGTCTGGCGATAAGACCTCAGAATCTTCTCCAATTTAATCTTGAGCATGACGAGATATGGACTCCATGCTGGAGCTGCATACACCAGGATTGGGCTGACATATGTGGTTTGCAAGGTTCTGATTGATACCTTACGAAATTTTCCAAAGTCAGTTCTTATGTTGACCAACCTGGCATATGCCGCTGATGTTATCCTCTTGATGTGGGCTTCAAAGGACAGGTCTGGTGTGATATCAACCCCAGGTCTTTCTGATTCATTAAAGATTTCATATCCCAAATGGGTCTTTGTATCTTCCTGTTCCTTTTCTATGTGTACTCACCTAGTTGTGTGTGTGTGTGTGTGTGTGTGTGTGTGTGTACTTACTATCTGCGCCTGAAGGATCGAGCTGTTAGCTCTTGGTTCCCACCTTTCTAACCGTCTATTGTCTAATATACTGTTTCGTGACCTAGTTTGTTCTATATTACATCTACATATATTTATCTCACACATCCCCAGCATGCAGCCCGTAGCAGCTGTCAAACTGTCGGGGTCTCTGTTTACTTCTAGGTGCATAGGGGCATCAGAATAAAGAAACTCTTGGATATATATTGGATAAGTTTAGAATTAGGAAAGACTTGGGTAAATACTGGTTCGGTAACATGGTGGTTGATTTGTGGAACCAATTTGTTTCCATTTTTTGCCCATTTGTTTCTGCCTTAATTGGGAATAGAACCCGGGTCGTTATTACCACGACTCACGAGCGCTGACCGCTAGGCCGCGAGGACCCGCGTGTAGGGGGGTGGGGGGTGGGGGGTGGGGGGAAGAGGGTGGGAGTAGTGTTAGGAGGGATCAAGCCACCAGAGCGAGCACCCATCGCGGCTTTCAGCTCACCTGAGATATAGCTGTCATATTCTCCACTGAAACCTTGGATCCACACAGCTCTACCCCCTTCCTCTCCAACATTTTGAATGCTGTTTTTTAAGGGGGAGGGTTTGGAGAGGTGGCGGGGGGGGGGTGTTATGGTGTAGGTTACTGGTGGTTTTATATGTTTTATAGGTTTGTAAGACGTTCTTTTGGATATTGGTTTCGCATATTTGCGTTTATATATATATATATATATATATATATATATATATATATATATATATATATATATATATATATATATATATATATATATTTGTTATGAGCCCAGGTAGCCTGAAGAACGATTCTACCTGTCTGAGAGTTATTCCACATACAAGACCTAATTGAGAGGTCAGAGGAAAGATATATCAGTGCAATAAAGGTCGGTGACTAAATTTAAAATATGAGCAGAGGATGAACATGTAAATAAGTGACATGATATGAGATGTCGATGCTTTGTGGACATGATATGAGGCTCGCGGGACATCTCGACCTTACTTGAGCAACAGAGGTCGTGAGGGAGGGTCGCACTGTCCTCAGCTCCTGACAGAGGAGGAAAACCCCCTAGTTGTGTGCTCCTACAAGAGGAGGTAATCAAGCAGGCGTTTACGTGTGAAACCTGAGGACGATTTAAAGTATTCACCTTAGGACTAGAAGAAGCCTTGTGAGGCAGTCCTATAGCGATTTTGTGAGCGCCATTGTGAGGACCAGGACCTGTGCGCCCTTGAGACACAAATTCTGCGGTAAGGTAATACAACAGTTATTGCAGTGGTTACCTGTGTTTGATCGTGTGCCCAGCGATCATGGCAAGTGTTTATATATATAATATAGATATTTTATTAAAGCAGTAAGCTGAAATAAGAGAGTAAGATAGGAGAACATCTTGGAGGAAGGAGTGATACATCCTTCCTCGACGAAGGTCAGTGGGTGACTGAGGGGGTGAAGCCCCCGTCGGCGGCTGCGGCCAGCAGCATGTCCCATGCAGGTGGACTCGCCCAAGATAGGGGAGGACCGTCGCGGCGACGCGTTCGGGTTTAAAGAGATGTCCGATGGAGGAGTTTTATTTTCTGTGAATACATTTAATTATGTTCATTGGCATGGCAGTGGAATTGCAGGTTTGTTTGGGGAGGAGTTGATGGAAGAACTTCGAGGCCAGGGAAGAAGTTAATGGAGGAAACTTCGAGGCCAGGGAAGTGTATGCTGAACTGTGTGGGAGAGCAGAGCTCCATAGTGAGGAGTTGACCTCAAGCAGTGTAAAGGAGCAGTGAAGAGGAGTGTCACGTGTTTCTGTGCAATCAGTGGTGAAGCATCACTGGTGTTTGAAGAGGACTTCATTGTGCAGCAGTTTTGGGAGAACTGCAGAAGCGTTTTGTTGAATATTTTGGAGAACCTAGATATGTACATGGTAGTGAGCCTCTAGGAGCAGAACAGTGGGTTTATGGTGGATACACAGGAATGTATTAGGGGAGTGCTTGAATGCTTATTGGCGTGTAAGATGCAGAAAGCAGGAGAGAGAGAGAGTCACAGCTGCGGACAGGGTGGCTGGGTGGTACCACACAGTGAGTACTAATTCAAAAAGGGGGATTTAGGAGATCATACCAAACAAGGAGTGGGGAGTCACGGTGGCTCAAGTAGGGTGTGTACACAGGACAACCCATGGCAACCCCATCTATTTGTTTATACATGTGCCCATTGGGACTCAAGAAGGGTGCCTCTTTAGTGCAAGCTTGGAGAAGGTTTCTTAGTATGTTTTCTGGTATGTCAAGAGAAGTACAAGCCGGATCACAACACACTCTGACCATTATCATTCCGATTGTTTCATCCACAGGCACGTTGGTAAACAGCGACTCCACATCCAAAGAGGCTCTGTGGCCCGTGCTCCCCGCAGTAAGTCAACGAATTCCTTTGAAGACTTCAGGCTAAAGTCACAAGGCACATAATGAGTCAACTCCTTCGACAAGCCGCCAGCTTCCTGTCACCGTCGACGTCATAAGAGAGATTATGGATCTCGAGTAAAATTTATTAAGCGAGATAAAGGTACTTGCGTCTTTGCTTCTCCGTGCACGAAGAATGGTCGCTGCTTCATTGCCTCGCTCGCCGACTCGAGCGAGGCAATGACCACCTTTTGCCTTCCAAAATACCATCGCGTTTACGACTGTTGTTGTTTTAGGAACTAGGAACAAAAATACAAGTAGCACGGGCTATGGTGAGCCCGCAGTGGACTTACCTGGCACGGGAGCGGAGCTGTAACTTGCGCATTTACGAGTGGGAACGACTGTATATCCTGTTACAACGTTAGAGGCCGGGGCGAGGTGGAGGCAGGCCCGGGCGAGGTGGAGGCAGGCCCGGGGCGAGGTGGAGGCAGGCCCGGGGCGAGGTGGAGGCAGGCCCGGACCTGGGCTGAGGGCGGGGAACGAGAAGGAGCTGGCTGGTACGAGCCGATAACCCGAAACAAAGCCACCTTGTTACTCTGCCTTCTTATCGGCAGCGAGGGGAGGTGGGGAGGCTTTTGGGTAGCTGCAGTGGTTGTTGGGGAGTGGGGAGTGGGGGTCGCTGCTGTGGTGGTAGGGAAAGTAGGGTGTTTCTGAAGGTATTTGCTTAGAGCGCGGTAATTGTTGAGAGTATCAGGAATTAGTAATCTTGATGGAAGGGGAGGGAATATTTTAGAAATTACAGGCCAGCAGAAGGGTAGGAGGTGTTGGGCAGGCAGTCAGTGATGGTTCTGAAGTTACTGAGGAAGTAAGGGAAATGGTGAGACTATTTTGAACGAATGCATGTGGGAACAAGATCACTATTCCAACGTTCCCACACTTGACAGAAGACGGGATCAGAGAGTCAAAGTTTTAGTTCCAAAAGCAAATTTAGGCGAGTACACACACACACACACACACACACACACACACACACACACACACACACACACACACACACACACACACACACACACACACACACACACACACACACACACATACACACACACACATACACACACACACACACACACACACACACACACACACACACACACACACACACACACACACACACATACACCGTGATCGCGAGAAAAATCTTGTAGCACATCTGGGGATTAGGGGCTTCGTGACACACCACCATGGGTTCATGAAAGGCAAATCTTGTCTCACAGGTTTAATAGAATTAAATGACAAGGCGACAAAGATTAAGCAAGAAAGAGAAGGGTGGGTCGACTGCATCTTTTTGTACTGTCGGAAAGCCTAGACACAGTACCCCGTATTGTGTCAAAGGCGCATAAGTTGGAGAAACAGGCAGGGTAAATGGTAGGGTGTTCCAGTAGATAGGGGAGTACCTAAGCAATAGGAAGCAGAGCGTTACTGTCAGTGAGGGAGGGTGGTGGGGGAAGTCTCAGGATGGCTTGAAATCATCAGTGGAGTCCCACAGGGTTTTGTACTCGAAACTATCCTGTTTCTGATATACGTAAATGATCTTCCAGATGGTATAGACTCATTTCTCTCAATGATTGCTGATGATGCTAAACTTATGAGAAGGATTAAGACAGAGAAGGAAATCATGAGGCTTCAACTGACCTGGACAAACGGAAGGAATGGTCCAACAAATGGCTCTTAGATTTTAACCCGAGCAAATGTAAAGTAATGAAGCAGAAAGAAATGTAAAGTAATGAAGTAATTAAAGTAATGTAATGTAGGGAGCAGGAGGCCAGATACAAGTACCATTTGGGAGATGAAATCCTTGAAGAATCAGGGATAAAGCCCTGGGAGTTAATATCACGCCAGACTTATTCCTTGTAGCCCACATCCAGAGGATATAATCATCGGTATATGCCAGGTTGGCCAACATAAGACCGGCCTGTAGAAATTTGTGTAAGGAATTATTCAGAACCTTGTATACCACGTATGTCAGACAAATCTTGAAGTTCCAGTATGGAGTCCATATCTAGTCAAGCACAAGACTAATTTTGAGAAGGTTCAAAGGTGTGCCACCAGACTAGTCCCCGAGCTGAGGGGTATGAGCCTCAAATGATAGGGTAGATAGAGACCGTTTATGTAAACGGGGCACATGCACAAAGGAACAGGTAGAAATTGAGTATCTAAATGAGCCACAGAGACACTAGAAAGAACTTTTTCAGTGTCAGAGTAGTTAACAAATGGAATACATTAGGCAGTGGTGTGGTTGAGGCTGACTCCATACACAGTTTCAAATGTAGATATGATAGAGCCCAATAGGCTCAGGAACCTGTACACCAGTTCACCACCACCAGAGCTGTTGTATCAGCTGTACAACACGCACACACAGGGAACAAACACTAACTACTGGTATTTCCACTTGATGAGAAAACTTGGGGGTTGTAAGTGACCCCATGATGAGTGTAGAGCTCGGGCGAGGCCGCAGGGACGTGTGTGGTGCTAACGAGGCCCTGACAGTGTAAACGGTGGTGGTGGGGCGGGCCTAATGACCCCCCCTCCCTCGTTACTCTACCCCCCCCCCCTGCTCTACGGGGCCGGGGACTACACGCAGCAATATAGAGAGAAATAACATTAAAGGGAAATGAGAGTATTGTGAATAATTCATAACAAACGATGTTGTTGCCATTTTTTATGTCTGTTAATATTCTCACTTGCTACTGTTGCTATTTCCGCTAGTCCCACCGTTGTTACTTGTGTTACATGGGCTCTGTAACGGCCAGTCTTATCGCTACTGCTGCTACTGCTACTGCTGGTGTTTCCACTATTACTACTATTAAAGCAGCTACTACTGCCACCTCTACATGTTCAGGAAATTATCTAAAATCTCTATTATCAACTTAAGGTTTATTCACTGGTGAAAATGGTGTACAAATGATCGAGCCTGATCAAGGAAGCTGTGGTATAACATTATGATGATGCTGGCTTAACACTGGGAGTACCTTATCTACCCCTAGAGCACAACGCTCTACATACAGACTAGAGCTACCTTATAACGAAGCCTCTAGAGTTGGCCTGAAAGCTGTGTGTCGCCTCCCTCTCCCCTCTGTGATTGGTCCCGCCCTCTCACCAACACTGGCAGACACTTCTCCACAACCAACAGTTTTAGCAGTTTTCGTCGAAGTGGCGCTGCCTAAACGCTTCCGCCACTCGCCAGTCTTCCTGTGATGATGATACTGAATCGTGTGAAATCGTGCCTTTGTCTCTAGCTTGGCAAGGTCACGATTTCTCTGGATAATGTTAGAAATGCCAGCAGCTCCCTCCCGTTGGAGAGGTATGTATGTATGTATATATGTGTGTATATAATAAAAAGCATTATTGCAAGTAAAATACCAATATATTTAAGAAATCACAATATTCTGTAGCCCTGAGAATGTTTCATGTTTTAAGGATAAATTGCAGTCATCATTCATGCGTCCTGCTTACAATACGCAACAGCTTGGTGTCTTGGTTTTTGGTGGAGCGTGGAGTCGAGCCCCCCCCCCCATTGTGGGGTGTGTCGAGGCCCCCCATTGTGGGCGTGTCGAGGCCCTATTGTGGGCGTGTCGAGGCCCTATTGTGGGCGTGTCGAAGCCCTATTGTGGGCGTGTCGAGGCCCCATTGTGGGCGTGTCGAGGTCCCATTGTGGGCGTGCCACCGCGCCATTGTGAGCGTGTCGCTGGCCTACAGTCCACGAGGCTGCCTCAGTACTCCACGCGGGAAAATAGAACAAGCAATTTTCTAAAAGGAGGTACAAGTGTTGGAGGTACAGGCGGGGACCTGACACCCCCATTACCGGGGTCTGGTTTTAAAAGAGGCTTAGCAGTGGTGCCTGTTGTTGTTGGTGATGGTTATTGTTGGGGGGAATGTTGTGGTTATTGAGGGTCGTTGTGGTAGTGGTGGTTCGCCAGTTTTTGTCGTTGATATATGATTCAACTCGGGTACATTCCGTTGTCGTTCCAAGTTGCACTGATCACTGTTATCCTCAATAAAAGGTGTGTACGATATCTGGTGATATAATTGCGATGGGATTTCACACAGCAGATAGCGGTCTAGACTAACACTGATAGAACATTGCGCTAAGGTAAGCTTTGTTCACTTAAAATGTTGTGAAAAGTAGTCGTGTGCAATACGACTCGAGGACACAAACAGGTTTGGATCCTGGAGTCGTGTTGTACACACCAGGTTTGGGTTCCCTGGAGTCTAGGTTAAGTCACCGTCACACAATCTAGGCATGCAGGTTCGATCCCCGCTGCAGAATGGAAGCGTTTTGGCAACGGCTCTTCTCGCTTGATGCCGCGGTACACTTAGGGATTAATAGGTTCCTGGTAGTTAGCTGTTGTGGATTATTTCTGGCGATGGTCAGTAGTTGGCCTAGTACACACACACACACACACACACACACACACACACACACACACACACACACACACACACACACACACACACACACACACACACACACACACATTGTTTGTAATCCCACATAGATGGATTACAAATAAAACAAGTGAACTCGGAGAATGGGCACTAGAAGAAAACCCAGACATAATAGTACTCACAGAAACAAAGCTAACGAAAACCAAAACAAACGCAGTGTTTCCACAGGACTACTATGTAGTGAGGAAAGAGAGAGAAGGGAGAGGAGGAGGAGGTGGTGTAGCTTTGCTGATAAGAAAAGGTTGGGGTTTTGAAGAGATCGTAAATCAGAAATGTGAAGGTTTCAGTGACTACATATCAGGCACCATAGTAACTGGAGGACAGAAAATTATAGTAGTAGTCATATATAACCCCCCACCAAATGACAAAAGACCCAGACAGGAATATGATAGAAACAATATGGCCACCATCAATATAATAGAGAGAGCAGCTTCTGTGGCTAGCAGGAACGGATCCAGACTACTAATCATGGGAGACTTCAACCATGGGAAGATAGATTGGGGGAACAGAGACCCACACGGAGGCCCAGACACGTGGAGAGCTAAGCTGCTGGACGTGGCAACAAAAAACTTTCTCAGTCAACACGTCAAGAGACCGACAAGATTGAGAGGAGAGGACGAACCAGCCTTGCTTGATCTGATATTTACCCTAAATGAGTCGGATATAAGGGAAGATAAGTTGGAAGCCCCCTTGGGAATGAGTGATCATAGTGTATTGAGCTTTGAGTACCTGGTTGAGCTAGGAATTATCACTCCCAAAAAAGAACTGGGAACCAAAGGGCTGGCACCTGTACACCTGTTGATTGACGGTTGAGAGGCGGGACCAAAGAGCCAGAGCTCACCCCCGCAAGCACAACTAGGTGAGTACAACTAGGTGAATACACACACACACACACAACACCTGTTGATTGACGGTTGAGAGGCGGGACCAAAGAGCCAGAGCTCAACCCCCGCAAACACAACTAGGTGAGTACAACTAGGTGAGTACACACACACACACCACACACACACACACACACACCACACACACACACACACCACACACACACACACACACACACACACACACACACAGCTGGAAACAATGCCTCTTTGAAGTCGGTCACAACGATTTTCATAAAGGGGAAATTGATATCAAAAGGAATATCAGTGGGTTCGGTGAGGTGGCGGTCGGGAGGAAGGAAGAGGGAGTGAGAGGTGGAGGAAGAGGAGGGGAGAAGGAAGAGAGGACGGGAGAGAGGGGTGTGAATGAAGAGTAGTAGAAGAGAAGTGGAGAGAAGTTGGTTTAAGGTAAAATGGGACGAGAAGCTGGCTGAAGAGTGTGAGGAAATGTATGGAAGAGGAGGAGAGAGAGAGAGAGAGGAGAGAGAGAGAGAGAGAGGGCGTGGAAGGGGAGCAGAGATAGGGTGCGGAAGGATAGGAGAGGTGGGAGTGTGAAGAAAAAAATAGAGGATGGTTGGCCGTCGATCTTTCATCCCTCCCACTTTCACTCGGACCTTTCCTTCCCATTACAGCATTTTCTGCCTCCCTTCCCACCCTTCTCTCTTCCTTTCTTTCTGATCATTTCCCTATTCTCGCATCTCTCGCTCCTCCCCAACACCACACTCTCGCCTATTACTGCTTTCTATATTTCTTCCTCTCTTCTTGACAACTAACTCCTCAGAATCGTTCCCTTCCCATCTTCAGACATCTGTCCTAATCCCAGCATCTTCATCTCCAACAGTCTTCACTCAATTTCCAGCACCTCCAATTGTCTGCACTCAATTTCCAGCACCTCCATCAGTCTGCACTCAATTTGCAGCACCTCCAACAGTCAGCACTCAATTTCCAGCACCTCCATCAGTCTGCACTCAATTTGCAGCACCTCCAACAGTCTGCACTCAATTTCCAGCACCTCCAACAGTCTGCACTCAATTTCCAGCACCTCCAACAGTCTGCACTCAATTTCCAGCACCTCCAACAGTCAGCACTCAATTTCCAGCACCTCCAACAGTCAGCACTCAATTGCAGCACCTCCAACAGTCAGCACTCATTTGCAGCACTCCAACAGTCTGCACTCAATTTCCAGCACCTCCAACAGTCTGCACTCAATTTGCAGCACCTCCAACAGTCAGCACTCATTTCCAGCACTCCAACAGTCTGCACTCAATTTCCAGCACCTCCAACAGTCAGCACTCAATTTCCAGCACCTCCAAACAGTCTGCACTCAATTTCCAGCACCTCCAACAGTCAGCACTCAATTTCCAGCACCTCCAACAGTCAGCACTCCATTTCCAGCATCTTCTAGTCAATGAGGTTCCTGTTCCTCGCACATTCCTCTTCCACCATTTACAATTTATGAAGCGTCTCCCCATCCTAGCATTTTGTTCCTCCCAGCATCTTTCTCTTCCCAGCATCTTCCGGCCTGTACCCCGTCCCCCTTCTCGGCATCTTTCCTTTCTCCTACATTTTCCCATCTTAACATCTCCTAGCATGTTTTCGCATCCCGGCGTCTCCCACTCGGCCTCTTCACTCAACCCCATGTATCCACCTCCCTTCCGTTAAGTGCTCTTTTCCACCATCTCTCCCACCCTGCATCACCTGCCTCCGCCCAAGCATCTCTAATCTCCCGCGTTTCATCC
>WNGS01166011.1:15488252-15509446 GCA_020271785.1 Procambarus virginalis | reverse complement strand
GCTGTGGTGAGGCTCCTCTTGATGATGTCGTTAACTTCACTGTGGCCTCGAGTGCCATCCTCCCGTGCTTTGGCAGAGTAGGCCATGGTGGCCGTACCTGTCAGCCACCACCTCGCCGCAAATACACCTATATCTGGTGTGGATGTGGGGCAGCAAGCGGAGGGCCACAGCAATTCGGAGGGCGTGGTGGTGTGCGACCATATATCACATATATATATACACATATTATAATATACACATTATCTATATATTATATATATATATATATTATATATATATATATATATATATATATATATATATATATATATATATAATATATATATATATATATAATATTATATATATATTAGGAGCAGGTTTTCTCTAATACACATTAAACACAACTACATTGTGAACATTATTAACTTTCTTTGGGAATATTTTCATTTTAACGCAATATATCTTCTACCATCTGGAAGGTGAAGAAACATTTGATCACTTAATCTTTGTCAGAGTGAGCTAAACCAGGTGTGTTACTGTGCCAGGTGTGAGCTCACCAGGTGTGTCATTGTGCCAGGTGTGAGCTCAACAGGTGTGTCACTGTGCCAGGTGTGAGCTCAGCAGGTGTGTCACTGTGCCAGGTGTGAGCTCAACAGGTGTGTTACTGTGCCAGGTGTGCTCAGCAGGCGTGTCACTGTGCCAGGTGTGAGCTCAACAGGTGTGTGTTACTGTGCAAGGTGTGAGCTCAACAGGTGTGTCACTGTGCCAGGTGTGAGGCCTAAGCTTAATAGTGGGGATTAAATTCCACGCGTGCAAGCTTAGCTCACTGACACATATGATCTCACATGTGAGGGTACAGTGCTTTTTGTCAGTGTGTACACTCCTGGTTATGCTTTCGGGGGCTCAGCTGCAGCTCTGGGGTCCCACCTTTCAGCCATCATCAGACTGGCATACAGTTCCTGAATTTTTGGGGTTCTGTCTATCTACTTTTGAATATGTGTGCGTATAATTACCTAAGTGTAGAACCCGGATGAAGGGTCTTCCCAGTACTCTTTGTCGTGTGATGCTTTGAAACTACTCTGACGGTTGTGGCCTCCACCACCTTCACCTCACTTAACTTCTTCTTCGGCCGTCTACCACTCTCTTTGCAAAAAAAAGAACTTCCTTCTAATATTTTTTCAGCACCTTTGTATCCTTAGCTTGAATCCATGACCTCTTGTTCTTGAAGTTACAGGTTTCAAGAATTCGTCTTTGTTAATTTTTGTTGATTTCCTGTTACTATCTTGTAAGAGGATTGTGATTTGAAATTCTTAAATCTACCCAAGGCAAACCTTCCAAGGAAATTACAAAGTTAAGAATATCTCAACTTTTCGAATAAAACATGTCGTCAGACTTAATCAGTTTCCGGAATAAATGTTATAAGCATATTAAGCGATCCACATTAATGCTGAAGTATTAACAAATACTTTAGTCAAAAGTGTATCTCCACTCTGTAGAGTTAACGATCAATCCTTCGTGAGGCTGCCTTTCAGCGAGCTACAAAGACCGTAATACCAGATCTCTGCTGATAAAATATAATAGTTGGTCTAATCCACATGATAAATGAGCCAAAGTTATGGAAATAATGAACTATCCAACTGCTAATACACCATTGTAAACATCGTATCATATATAATTAACCCCTCACTATTCTGCAAACAGGACCCAACATGTTAATCACAGGATACTTACGTATAATTCGGAGCAGACACCCAATCTTAAAGATGATGAGGGTCTTTGTACAGGTCCATCAACGCCAACACAATTTAAGGCAGCCATGTCCCTGTTCTTACACAATGGCGCTGCCATGGCTCGTTCTTCTCACCCACAACTGTAATGTTTTTGAGTCAAATTATTTTATACCATACTCTTGTAACAGTTTATAGGGTTTTGTTCTGGCTTGCTACATTTAACACTTACTTTTTTAATATATATTTTTTTAGTCATAAAATGTATTTTGTAATATTTATCTTCATGTGCGGGCCAGCTCCTGCCGGCCCACACTTTCAAATACATTCATCGCAACCTATGTATATAAATTTAGCCGAACGGGCTCTCACATGGCCTCCTCATACCGGATGTGGGTGTACCCAGCACAATCTATGTCATGTATATTCAGAAAATAATTTAAATAGACCCCTACAGTACACCAGTAGTGAATGTAGCCAGTAGTGCGTGTAGCCATTAGTGAGTTGTTAAGACACGGCGTATTGTTACCATATACATCCCATCCTTCACTATGTTGTCCTGTCCTACACCTCGGGCTAGAGTTAATTAATTGACTCTTAAGTTGTAGAGTTTAAAAGGTTAGGGATGATGGGAAGACAGTGGTAATTACCAAGAGGTGTAATCTTGAAGAAGTGCAGATAATACCATTAATATTAGTAGCACAAGGTAATTAGGGTGTCCGTGAACTTAAACGTTCCAGCATGGAGGCACGAGGCAACATTCTACCTTAATTAATATTCTGCACTGACATCTGTTGTGATTCAAACACAAATAAATGCTTACTGACACCAGCAGCCTTTTAAACAAGAAATCACCAGATAAAATTCCTCAAAATTATCATTCATCTAGGGAGTATTTACTTTAAAAATCACAACCCATCTAACTATAAATGTGCATCTTTGTTTTACATATTAAGACCGACTTAATGAAATAAATGGAAGACTACGTTGCAGGATTTTTGCAGCCCTGAGCTAAGAGTTCCCCCTGTCATGACGTCCACCAACTGTCTGAACTTTCAAATGCTGTTGAGATGGGCTCACCAAACCCTAGACAAGGTGTTGCCAGGTCGACTCGAAACGACGTTCCACAAACTTATGGCAATCTTCTGTAAGGATCCTTTGAAAGTGAATATATTGTCAAATTAGTGATCTAAATAAAAGATGAATATTTAGTAGGGCTCTCGCAAAGTATGGGGCTGGCAGAAGCATGTATTATTGAGCTGTATGAATGGGCTGAATACGAAGGCTGGTATGGTAACCAGATGATGGCAACAGATGTATGCCAGTATATGTCGACTCCTCTAAGAGCTTCTGCAATTATGACTAGCTGACAGTGACTTCAGTGACCCGGCTCGACCGGAAACTAACAGCCAGAAGTGGGTTATGGCAAGCTAAGGCCAGACGGAATGTCATAGATGTGGGCAGAGATGGTGTGCAGGACAAGCACGGCGGGAAAAGCAGTTCTGATGTGGAGCCCACAACAAGGAGCCGAGATAAGATAAGATAGCCGAGGCCATCGGTGGCAATGCCAAAGGTGGCAATTACCTGGCTGGTGGACCCCAGTGATTCAGAGTCTAGTTGATATCCGGAGACTAGGATTGAATAGACTAAGATTGTGTAGACTAGGATTGTGTGGAAACTAGGATTGTGTAGACTAGGATTGTATGGAGACTAGGATTGTGTAGAGACTAGGATTGTATGGAGACTAGGATTGTATGGAGACTAGGATTGTGTAGACTGATGGGGAAGTCGGTCAGGGATTAAGTGAACAAAGCACCTGGTGGTGTTTGCGAGTAATGTAAATATATGAGAATATGTAATATATTTAAGAAGTAGTGTTTGACTCGTCCTAATCTTGTGAGTGTTCCCCTGCCAATATGGAGGCTTCAAGTAGAGACTGGTGCATGATTAAATAAGATAAGAATAATCTATGAAACATTAACGATATACTGTACTACACGTTGATGATATATTGCAATATATTTACAACATCAACCTTTTACAATATTTCAATAGAAGTTATTGTGCAGAACATGAAAACAAAGCCTCTCGTCAGCCGACTGACGGAAAACAGCAATTATTCCTCCCTCCCCTCCCAAGGGGGTCTGAACTAAATGAAAGTATTTATAATCTCTAAGACATAAAAGGGACCGTTAGTTCACAAAAAATAATAGTCAATACGCAAAGCAAGGCATGCAACATGCTAAACCCACGATATTCAACTTACATGATAATTTTATTTATTCAAAAACAATTCATACCTCTCTGCTCATTTGCAGACATTATTAAATCCAGACTATTGCAAATGCAACATGCAAATTACTGAGGAATTCAAATGTGACTAACTTTGCATGTAAATGATCATGTTACTATGCTACAAGACACATTTCCATGAGTAGCCTATCCACAAATCAGTGCGTCCGCTTGAGCTACAACATATACAAAATACAAAATAGTTCACTGAAATGTTCGAAGCTAAACTAATCTAAACTAACACTAAGACCCAGACATGAAAACCAGGAATGGTTCTGAGCAGCAATTATTTACAGTACCAATTTTATTAGTCCGCTGGGATAATGATATCAAAATGGGTGTATTATTCGAGAGGACAACAAATTCTGGCCAACTCAAAAATCCTGCTCAAACAAACTTACATCCGACATAATGTCTACGAAATGATTAACAAGTAATGTAATCCATGCCCTGGTATGCAAATTCAGTACTA
Source organism: Procambarus virginalis (assembly GCA_020271785.1). Classification (NCBI taxonomy): domain Eukaryota; kingdom Metazoa; phylum Arthropoda; class Malacostraca; order Decapoda; family Cambaridae; genus Procambarus; species Procambarus virginalis. The sequence continues at coordinate 15,504,973 of WNGS01166011.1, read as the reverse complement.
GAAATATTCCTGAGCTTGCAGAGAAGAATTCTGAATAAGGTTCTGATGAGGATTTAGTTATGACGAGGCAACTTACTCGATCATAACATGTGTGTAGCCAGTAGTGGGTGTAGTCAGTAGTGTGTGTGTACCAAGTAGTGGGTTGTAGAGAGTAGTGGGTGTAGCCAGTAGTGTGTGTGTACCAAGTAGTGGGTTGTAGAGAGTAGTGGGTGTAGTCAGTAGTGTGTGTGTGTACCAAGTAGTGGGTTGTAGAGAGTAGTGGGTGTAGCCAGTAGTGAGTGTTGCGGGGTGTAGCCAGGCTGACAGCACCACTGGGAACGATGGGCTCATAACAGCCAACGATGCCATTGGGAGTAAAGGGGAATTGGTCTCTGTTGACATACTTCTGAAACCAAATATTGGTTGGATATCGTCCATTATACGTAGCCTCTGATGTCTGTACTCTGTCCTCGCTCTCTCTCTCTCTCTCCTCTATATCTCTATACTATAAGAGAGAACGTCTCTTTGTCTCTATGTCTGAAGCTGGAGGACAGACGTTTGGGTCTAGCCTCACCCAAATTTGCAGGGAGGAATGATCTGGGTATGGGACGAGCATAGGCTGGTTAGGATAGGCATCAGTTACATGCTTTAAGAAATGTTATCAATTATGCAACCTCCTCCCACCCCCCGAAGGCCATTTTTATGGCGTCAAATGTGAAATATATCGTGTGATCTCCGTGGAGTTTTTAATGAAAAGAAGAAGGTAGGGAAAGGGAACTATGAGGAGACAACGCCAAGCCCTTACGAGTATATTGTATTGGGAAGGGAAGGGAACTATCAGAAGAAAGCGTCAAGCCATTTTGACTATATCGCACTGGGAAGGGATCAGGATAAGAATTTGGGATGGGACGGAGGGAATGAATGGTGCCCAACCACTTGGACGGTCGGGAACTGAACGCCGACCTGCATGCATGCACAAACAACACAGTTGTTTGTAGCGGATAGGGAGATAGGGGTTGTTAATATTTGGGTAGTGGGTTGGTCAGCGGTTCTGAAAATTTCTCTCTCTCTCTCTCTCTCTCTCTCTCTCTCTCTCTCTCTCTCTCTCTCTCTCTCTCTCTCTCTCTCTCTCCCTTACCCCAACACAACAGAACATTCCGCTGACAGTTCCCCTCGACAAATTCTCCCACCCCACCTCTCCCTCCCTTTCCCGTCTACACACAGTAAATTCACCTAGGCCAGCCCTCCTATTCTCTCAACTCCCCTTCCATTCCCTCCACACCCCTTTCCTCTACTGTTCCTCTTTCCCTTTGCTTCTTACAACCCGGAAAACCCAGTGATGGGGAGAAGGGGGAGGGAAAACCCTCCACGTTTCCCTATGAATGTAGTGTGTGTGTGTGTGTGTGTGTGTGTGTGTGTGTGTGTGTGTGTGTGTGTGTGTGTGTGTGTGTGTGTGTGTGTGTGTGTACTCACCTATATGTACTCACCTATATGTGTCTGCAGGATCGAGCATTGACTCTTGGATCCCGCCTTTCGGGCATCAGTTGTTTACAGCAATGACTCCTGTCCCATTTCCCTATCATACCTGGTTTTAAAATTATGAATAGTATTTGCTTCCACAACCTGTTCCTTGAGTGCATTCCATTTTTCCACTACTCTCACGCTAAAAGAAAACTTCCTAACATCTCTGTGACTCATCTGAGTTTCCAACTTCCATCCATGTCCCCTCGTTCTGTTACTATTCCGTGTGAACATTTCGTCTATGTCCACTCTGTCAATCCCTCTGAGTATTTTATACGTTCCTATCATGTCCCCTCTCTCCCTTCTTCTTTCTAGTGTCGTAAGGCACAGTTCCCTCATGCGCTCCTCATACCCCATCCCTCGTAGCTCTGGGACGAGTCTCGTTGCAAACCTCTGAACCTTTTCCAGTTTCATTATATGCTTCTTCAGATGGGGAGTCCATCAAACAGACAGCCGAATATGTGTGTGTGTGTGTGGTGTGTGTGTGTGTGTGTGTGTGTGTGTGTGTGTGTGTGTGTGTGTGTGTGTGTGTGTGTGTGTGTGTGTGTGTGTACGTTTGTTTGTGTGTGCTTCCGTCTGGAAAAAGATCTAAAGCTTTCTGGCAAAAATTTTGACTTCATAAATCCCATTACTGGCGGCGCGTATTTCTTCATCGGGAAAAATTGTGCACTTACGTTGAGTAAAAACTACCGCGAACTGCATTACTCGCGCCGTTATTCTGACTGTGGGAGGGGGGAGGGGGGGTAGATCACGTTGAAGACGGGTGGAGATTCAGTCTTTGGGCAAACCTCTTGCAAGACTGGTTTAAGTAAAATATTCGGGACTGTATGCACAATCATCATCATCCCCCCCCCCCCACACACACACCACACACACACACCACACACACACACACACACACACACACACACACACACACACAATGTTTGCTCTGTCTGCAATGTCTGCAATGTCTCAATGTTTGCTGACGACGCCAAAATTATGAGAAGGATTAAGACAGAGGAGGACAGCTTGAGACTTCAAGAAGACCTGGACAAGCTGCAGGAATGGTCGAACAAATGGCTGTTAGAGTTTAACCCAAGCAAATGTAATGTAATGAAGATAGGGGTAGGAAGCAGGAGACCAGATACAAGGTATCATTTGGGAGATGAAATACTTCAAGAGTCAGAGAGAGAGAAAGACCTGGGGGTTGATATCACGCCAGACCTGTCCCCTGAAGCTCATATCAAGAGGATAACATCAGCAGCATATGCCAGGTTGGCTAACATAAGAACGGCCTTTAGAAACTTGTGTAAGGAATCTTTCAGAACATTATATACCACATATGTCAGACCAATCCTGGAGTATGCGGCTCCAGCATGGAGTCCCTATCTAGTCAAGCATAAGACTAAACTGGAAAAGGTTCAAAGGTTTGCCACCAGACTAGTACCCGAGCTGAGAGGTATGAGCTACGAGGAGCGACTGCAGGAATTAAACCTCACTTCGTTGGAAGACAGAAGAGTTAGGGGGGACATGATCACCACATTCAAGATTCTCAGGGGAATCGACAGGGTTGATAAAGACAGGCTGTTTAACACAAGGGGCACACGCACTAGGGGACACAGGTGGAACTGAGTGCCCAAATGAGCCACAGAGATATTAGAAAGAACTTTTTTAGTGTCAGAGTGGTTGACAAATGGAATGCATTAGGAAGCGATGTGGTGGAGGCTGACTCCATACACAGTTTCAAATGTAGATATGATAGAGCCCATTAGGCTCAGGAAACTGTACACCTGTTGATTGACGGTTGAGAGGCGGGACCAAAGAGCCAGAGCTCAACCCCCGCAAGCACAACTAGGTGAGTACAACTAGGTGAGTACACACACACATGATACACGGAGAGTGTGTGCTAATATGATACTGAAACTATACTGGAATTAATGTATCACTAGCGGAGTTACCCGTCTGAGCCCGGGTCTTTCCTCCCATTTTCTCCTATTTTCTCCTCTATTTTTCTCCTCTTTCCCACGCCCACCCCTTTCTCTTCCCTCCTTCCCACCTCCTTCTTCCCCCCTCATCACTCCCCCCTCACCCTCTTTCAGAAAATTTTTACCAGACACTACAACTGCTGAACAACTCTATGGGAAACATAACCAATATTTCAGACTTCATTAAAATCTCATATGGGGGGGGGGGGTATATCTCTAAATGCCGATATTTCTTAAAACATTTCACTTGGGCCAACACCGACTGACCTATGACACTTCTCTACCCAGCATGATTCATTCTGGAAAGGTGAGTGAGGCTAGCTTGAGGCGTCTGGTATCTTTCCTCGGACAAACAGACAGCCGAATATTCTATTTTAGCCACGTAACTTGGCAGACACGTCTCTGTTACCTCAGGAGGAGACGAAGACACATCAAAGGGTGAAACATGACCCGGAGACACGGATACATGACTCCCTGTATCTTCAAGACACTCATCACAGTCTGTATTTCCTCAATACAAGTTCCGGGAGGAAAGATTTGTATGTACTGGGGGAATAATGAGGTGACTGGTGAGTACTGGTGAGTACCGGGATGGCTGGTGAGTACTGGTGAGTACCGGGATGACTGGTGAGTACTGGTGAGTACCGGGATGGCTGGTGTGTACTGGTGAGTACCGGGATGGCTGGTGAGTACTGGTGAGTACCGGGATGGCTGGTGTGTACTGGTGAGTACCGGGATGGCTGGTGAGTACTGGTGAGTACCGGGATGACTGGTGTGTACTGGTGAGTACCGGGATGACTGGTGTGTACTGGTGAGTACCGGGATGACTGGTGTGTACTGGTGAGTACCGGGATGACTGGTGTGTACTGGTGAGTACCGGGATGACTGGTGTGTACTGGTGAGTACCGGGATGACTGGTGTGTACTGGTGAGTACCGGAATGACTAGGAGCCTAGGGTCCCCGGTACCGGTACTGGAAGGGGGGGGATGCTGAGATACACAGTACTAACTCCGCTTTGGGATCTCCTCAGTCCCCCCTTCAAAGGAATTGGATTTGATGGGTAAACTTGAACAGTTTTACAAGGATTACGGGTCCAACTTTGCTAATTAGGGTTGATGGTACTAGACCACCTCCCCCTATTGGAGGCGTTGGTCTCCCCTGGTGGAGGCGCAGCTACCTCTACCCACACCAGGGGGCATAGCGGGTTTATCAGTGACAGTAAGACTGGATACTGCAAATTCCTAGAGCGATCAGGCGGTCTCCAGGTTGTGTAACTTTTAGCACATCGTTTTCCATGGGCGTGCATTTGGGGGGCGGCACAGGACGAGAGTTCAATCCCGCCGCTCTGCTCCACAGATTTTCTCTTCATTTATATCACGTTGCTATGACTTGCTTGTGTTTGAGGAACATAACTTAGCCGGTGGTAGAGAAAGGGATCGCGGGATACGGAGACGTTATCAATAGATCATAATTTAATTCAGATACATCAATCTATGATGTATTTCCCTAAACGGTATCAATAATTTAAGGGTTGATGTAGCAACAAGCATCACACCCTACAGCCTCACACACCTGCTGTACACCTGTCATAACCCAGGTGTAGATACAACAGGCATCACACCCTCCCACACCTGTTGTACACCTGTCATAACCCAGGTGTAGATACAACAGGCACCTCACCCTACACCCTCCCACACCTGCTGTACACCTGTCATAACAAACTCCAGGCGTGTCTTAGATAACCTTAGGTTTACTAACTAATATCATAGTATTAAATCCAAAAAAACATCACCCCCTGAGGGAAGGTGTGACCCCCAGAGGCAAGGCGTGACCCCCCTGAGGGAAGGCGTGACCCCAGAGGGAAGGCCTTACCCTAGAGGCAAGGCGTGACCCCAGAGGGTCACTTATCTTGAGATGATTTCGGGGCTTAGTGTCCCCGCGGTCCGGTCCTCGACCAGGCCTCCACCCCCAGGAAGCAGCCCGTGACAGCTGACTAACACCCAGGTACCTATTTACTGCTAGGTAACAGGGGCATCAGGGTGAAAGAAACATTTTTCCCATTTGTCTCCGCCTCCACCGGGGATCGAACTCGGAACCTCAGTACTACGAATCCGAAGCGTTGTCCACCCAGCTGTAAGGCGCCGTGGCCCTACTATCATCCCAGCCGCGTCAGGAGTGGTTACTTAACATCAACTCCAAGAGATTGTGAAGACAATTACTGGCTGCCACTTCTGGCCTTAACGTCATATTACAGCCGGTCTTTTTCGGGCTCTACTGACGCATTACAGCCGGCCATTTAGGGCTTTAGCGCCACATTACAGCCGGCCGTGTCTGCATAACGTGACTATTTAATAGCAAGCTCGGTGCTTGAGTTTAGAGCAATATATATGTATATGAGCCGAGAGTTCAGGACCCTGGGAATCCATTATTATTACGGTATTGAATATATGCAGGGCATGTTGCAGGTATATACGCAGGGCAGGGCCTGGTACATGTGTGTATATACGCAGGGCAGGGCCTGGTACATGTGAGTATATACGCAGGGCAGGGCCTGGTACATGTGTGTATATACGCAGGGCAGGGCCTGGTACATGTGAGTATATACGCAGGGCAGGGCCTGGTACATGTGAGTATATACGCAGGGCAGGGCCTAGTACATGTGAGTATATACGCAGGGCAGGGCCTGGTACATGTGTGTATATACGCAGGGCAGGGCCTGGTACATGTGTGTATATACGCAGGGCAGGGCCTGGTACATGTGAGTATATACGCAGGGCAGGGCCTGGTACATGTGAGTATATACGCAGGGCAGGGCCTGGTACATGTGTGTATATACACAGGGCAGGGCCTGGTACATGTGTATATACGCAGGGCAGGGCCTGGTACATGTGTGTATATACGCAGGGCAGGGCTTGCTACACGTGTGTATATACAAGCATATTACATTCGTTACCAAATTTATATATAATCAACATAGATAGTTTTGAAATCAACGTTAACAACGATAGGTCGTCATCTGCCACCAATTTAGTCTTATGCCGTTATAAAACGAGTCTTCCAGAGTTTTGTTTTTCTCACATTTTTGCTCACCATCAGCAATGCAGTGAAGAAATGTATTTGATCTCTAGTGATGTATGCCAAGAGGCTTCATGAGGCTTCAGTTTGGGTAACTTTACTGACGACAAGACACCTTCAATAATACATGTGTACCTGTGTTCTCTCATAAGTTATTTTCACATGAATGGATTCATAATAACTCATATATCCTGCCGTCTTGGTGGCAAATATAAAGATTTATACATTATTAGCGAATCTGTTAAATACAGAATTTATCGGACAGTGCGTACGGTTCGTCAGAGGTAGAGTTTAGAAATACTCTTTGTGAGCACAGAAAGCTATCGTATGTACACGCCCCTTAGCGTGACGCAGTTTCTGCGTCATGCTAAGGGGGCATATCGTCCTTAGCATAGCGAAGAAAACCATATCTACATAGATATGGTTTTATCTATGTAGCTCCCTGAGTATCTACACAGGGAGCTATCGTGCTTACACGACCCTGAAGGTGCATCTCAGCCATCGTGCGTATTGTAGCTACTGACGCGCTCAAGGTGTACCATCTCTAGCTGGCAACGAGGTGCGTGTACTTTGGATCTAAAGTAGAGATCCTTAACAGCTATAGCGAGGGGAGGGAGGGGAAGGGAAGCGAGGGGAGGGAGGGGAGGGAAGCGAGGGGAGGGAGGGGAAGGGAAGCGAGGGGAGGGTGGCGGAGGGCAGCGAGGGGGGAGGTGTAGAAGGGGGATATACATGGGGTCTTGGTTCAAAATGAAGATAGGTATGAAGTGGGAAGAGGGGATGAAGAAGGGGTAGAGGGCAAGGGGAGATGAGGGCTGAGGGGTGAAGTGGGAAGGGGGGCTGAGGGTGAGGGGAGGATTGGGGGGGGGGGAGGGGAGCAGCACGTAATGGATGTTGGAGTGTGACGAAAATATTTTCAGTCAATACATTCCAAGATGCCTAGAAAGATCTCTCTTTATCTCTCTCTATCTCTGTCTCTCTGTCCCTGTCTGTCTCGCTCTCTCTCTCTATCGCTCTTCCTCTCATATCTAATGTTATCGGGTTATGAATACTTCCTCAGCACTTAGGAAGGAGTATGTGTGTCAGACGCTGGTCTGATTGTTGGTCTGTCTCGTCTTGTCATCATACCAGCCACCCCATCTCCCACCCCGCCAGCCTCCCCATCTCCCACCCCGCCAGCCTCCCCATCTCCCACCCCGCCAGCCACCCCATCTCCCACCCCGCCAGCCACCCCATCTCCCACCCCGCCAGCCACCCCATCTCCCACCCCGCCAGCCACCCCATCTCCCACCCCGCCAGCCACCCCATCTCCCACCCCGCCAGCCTCCCCATCTCCCACCCCGCCAGCCACCCCATCTCCCACCCCGCCAGCCTCCCTATCTCCCACCCCACCAGCCTCCCCATCTCCCACCCCGCCAGCCACCCCATCTCCCACCCCACCAGCCTCCCCATCTCTCCTCTCCCACCAGTCTTCAGCATCTTGGTTCATCACCCGCATCCTCCGTCCGCGTCTTCATTGTTCAGCCAGTATGGGAGGCCTTTGTTTACTGGGCTTTAAAAGATATTAAAAATGGAGTCAGCTGTTCGTCAAAAGAACTGGGGAAAAATATATATTTAATTTTGTGTTCGTTCCTGTTGTCATACGAGTTGAAAAAATAATATTTTTTGGGTTCACGGCCAAATGGGTTGGGTGAGGTTTGGGTGGGGGGGGGGTTATGATGTTGGTAGATAGGCAGTGGGGTTGGAATGGTGATGTGAGAGTGAGTGGGATGGCAGGAGTGGGTGGAGAGGGGGAGAAGGTAAATGAAATGGTGATGGGTAAGGGGGAGAGGGCGGTGGGGGGAGGGAGGTGGTTAATGTGGAGGTTAAATGACGGCAAGAGCCTTTTCTTAGAATTTCTGGGTCATTTACATGATCACTTACGAGCCCTCTGAATCTTTTATCAATCATGGCGGATTAGTCAACTTAAAATGAACTACGAGATTGTATACACAATAATAATCTCGGGCCGAGGACGCCCTCGGGACTTTCAGAGGTCGTAAACTGTTTAGTAAAGACTAGGCTGCCATGATTGATAAAGGATGTTCACTTAAGTAGTGGGTGAATCCTGATGTCAGCCCTGAAGATGAGACACCACCATTGTTACTAATATTCCAGTACTCAAACAGGTGATCCTGCTTCCCGTTTTCTTGATATGTCACTGTTTTTGTAACTGTTTTGCCTGATCAGGACCTCGATCCATTAAGCGTCATGTATTCCTTCTTAAATGGTTATGTAACGAAGGTTTTTACTATAGAAGAACACAAGACTTAACAAGGTGTTCCGTTAATGTTATTTTGCAATTTTGATCAGGTTCACCTGCGTCTCGATAGATGTCAGTAGTATTTTTCGTTTGGCCAATCAGAAAGTAACATTGTCCATCTTTTCGTGTAGCCAATGACGTTTCCGCTTCAGCAAGAGAACTGACTAATCACAGTCTTTTGTCTGGATACTGGCGACCATGTGGAAGTACTATCCAAGTGTCCGGACACTGGCTATGTACAGCTATATCTTCGCTCACACGTTACATTCCTTCAAGTGCGGTCACAATAATGTTTGCATCTCTGCCTTCCACATGGTATTTAAACGTTCAGCATTATTAACGAATCTCTATTAATTACAGAATTTATCAGAACATGTGTATAGTTCGGTGCTTCAATAAATAAGTACATAATAGCATGTTATGCTTTTTTTACTTATCATTTAATAAAATACACGTATATATAAATAGTCGCAGACACAGGCAGGATTTATATTCAACATAACTAACCTGCATTATTTTAATAGAGGAGAAATGGGTTGTGTAGTAGAGAAAACATAACATATATACGGGTTACGTAACACTGGGAGCGGTCCCGGGGTGCCGCGAAGAGCTGTGTGTGTTTTTAGGGAGATTTGTGTTCGGAAAGTGTTTGTTCGATCGCGACGTGACTGCCGAGGAGGCGATAAGAAGGAGAATGTTCCTAGCAACTTGTGTAACCGCTTCATGAATCTGGCCTCAGTAGTGCACAATCCCAAGCAATCCTGGAAAAAACTATGAGAGGCTGATGGACAGAAAACATTATCATTTTGGTGATTTATTTTTTTTTTTTGCCACTAGGTAGTATTTTTACGGATTGGTCAGTTCCATACAATAATGGTCCGGAAGCCAAGATGTTACTTTACCAACTTTGCATATGCTGATGATGGTATCCTGTTTTAGGTTTACGTCTGAATGTACGTCAGGTTCGGTATCCAAAGAGCTGTGTTCTCACTGTGTATTGTTCCCGTAGTCTCGTTAAGTGTGTGTATGACCGTCTGTGTATATATCGGTGTGTGTGTGTGTGTGTGTGTGTGTGTGTGTGTGTGTGTGTGTGTGTGTGTGTGTGTGTGTGTGTGTGTGTGTGTGTGTGTGTGTGTGTGGCCTGGTGGTGTCTGGTGGCACATCACTCTGCCACCACCAACCGGTCCAGACGCCGTCATCAGGGAAGATCCATTACCTCACCAGGTTACTGCTGCACAAAACTGCTCGTTTGGTCCTCCCCAGCTCCATCCCTTCTCTCTCCCCAACCCCCTATCTCCAAAAACCCCTCCCTCCAGGTCCCCCAACACTCTTCCCTCACCTGCCCATCACTCTTCCTGCCTCCCTCCTCCACGCCAGACTCCATCTTGGTCACCAGGACCGCACCTGGCCGTCTGGACCATCACACCAACTCGGGATATTATCCAACACCACAAATACCTCAACACGGAATTCCATTTTAATGAAATAAACCGTTTTCTATTGCGCTCATAAACTGAATAAAAAACAGAGTCGCTTTGTGGGGGACTAATGGTCTCTGGTCCGGCCTAAAGACCGGTCTGTATACAGGCCAACTCTGGCCTGTTGGGCAGAGGCCATGATGGTCTCTGGTCCAGCCAGATCAAAGCCAAATTGGTTCGGCCAGATCGAGATGAATAAGGTCTTTGGGCCGGCCAGACCGACGTCAAGTTGGTCTCTGGGCCGGTCATAGAGGCCAAGTTGGTCTGTTTGCTTCATATTGTTTTTCCTGCCAGGAAATGTAAGGTGCTGCGGCTGTGACTGAACAAGTTTTGGTACACAGTGGTACTGGTGTACTGTGTGGCAGGAACACAGTGGTACTGGTATACCTGTGTGGCAGGAACACAGTGGTACTGGCGTACCTGTGGCAGGAACACAGTGGTACTGGTGTACCTGTGGCAGGAACACAGTGGTACTGGTGTACCTGTGTGGCAGGAACACAGTGGTACTGGTACCTGTGTGGCAGAACACAGTGGTACTGGTGTACATGTGTGGCAGGAACACAGTGGTACTGGTGTACCTGTGTGGCAGGACACAGTGTACAAAACTAAAATCAAACGAGAAGATGACTGCATCATCTGCAATCGTGAATGTAGGAATCACATTTATTTACTTAAATATTTGGCGCCAAGTCCGTTAGAGATGTTAACCCCTAAAAAAAAATCTGATACGCTAGGCTACACTATAAATTTCAATGCTATATGCCATATTAAAAAAATCAAATAATAACAGGCATCCACCCCCCCCCTCTCCATTATCAAGGGACCCAATGAAAGGTGTAATAATAATAATATTAATAATAATGATAATAAAAACGAAATGAGTCACAGTGGTAATCCCCCTACCGGTAAGCTTGCCAGTTGCACGATTACCTACTCCCTAATTACTTGATTAGGGCTTAACTACCACTTCCGGCTCGTTGCAACTAGCCCGCCATTGCAAACCAGAAATAAATACCTGCAAATGGTAATTTGACTTGAAATGGAAGGACTGGCTCACAGACACTCGCCTCTCGATCGCAACAAAGAGCAGCGCGAGTGTGTCCAGCCTGGCGGGACCGTCCAGGCTTCAAAGGCAGGTTTTGGGCGCTGTGTTGTTCCTGGCTTTTGTAAGTTTTGGGAATACAAATCATGGTTGGAGTGCTTCGTGTTTGTTTTGAGAACGTGAGTGTTGTTGGGCTGCAACCCGTCCTCGACTCAAGTCGAGGACGAGGACGACATCTAGCAGTCGACCCCACAGACGCATTCATAAATTTTAACATGCTGTTCATTCAAAACGGGAATTTTCTCAAATATAAATTAATATTTTAATATATTAGCAAATTGTGCATATATAGGCATAGGTTAGGTTAGGTGTTTAGGTTCTGTTGGCGATTATTTGTATTTGTAGTACGTGGGTGAAGCATTTACAGCGTTGTGGTTCGAACAAAATTCGTCAGTGAAGCATTTGTTCCGGAAGTGTTCGAACGTCATCAGTTGTGAGTCGTGTGTAAACCGTTTTTTATTCATTAACAGGGGGTTTGGCGGGTGCATGGAATCACTTTTGGGTATTGATTGGAGGACGGGCTGTTTACAGCGTTGTGGTTCGAACAAAATTCGTCAGTGAAGCATTTGTTCCGGAAGTGTTCGAACGTCATCAGTTGTGAGTCGTGTGTAAACCGTTTTTTATTCATTAACAGGGGGTTTGGCGGGTGCATGGAATCACTTTTGGGTCTTTGATTGGAGGACGGGCTGTCTGAGGACGGGTTGTAACTTATATTTGAGATAATTACTATTTTGAATGAAGAGCATGCTAAAATTGATGAACACGTCTTTGGGGTCGACAGCAGGATGGTATGGACAGACTCAGGACGGGTTGCATTTGCCGTTTGCTTATGAAGACGGGTTGCTGGTCTGTGGGCATGACAAGAGCTGTGTTAAGGAAGGTTTGCAACCGAAGTAAATACAACCAGTTTACAGTCTAACTGACCAATGTGAAACTCGTTTTGAGTAGAGGCGTAACTAGCATGGTAGTGGAGCGTGATAAAGCCTCAAAAATGAGGCGAGGAGATGCTGGGACAGCGAGGTAGAAGAGCGTAATAAAGCCTCATATATATAAGAGAGGAGCGTATAAAGCATCATACAGAGGAGAGGAGATGCTGGGACAGATAGCGAGGTAGAGGAGCGTGATGAAGCCTCATATATAGAGGAGAGGAGATACTGGAACAGATAGCGAGGTAGAGGAGCGTGATAAAACATCGTATCACACAATATACGAAGGCTACAAATTGGCCCTTGGCAACACATGAATTTCCCTCGAAAAATATCCCACCAGTTTATGGCTGCGTCTCTGTACCCCCGACTAATATTTTGTACATTTGTGGCCATACCTCACATGAAGGGCTGGGATAGGTGACGGAATTAAAGGAAGTTATGTAAGTGACAACTTGTATAGATTGCCAATCAATAAAGTTCTTAAGGTGAAGCCATATTAGTTGACGTTTGGAACTCGACTCCTGCTGTTACGGAGCTCAGCCCTGGATTCCCCTATTCCCATATATGAGTGTGGGAAGACGGACGGCACGGTATGAGGAGTCACACATCGTCTCATCCTGGGATCTACGAGCAGCTACTCGCCGCGGACTCTACTCTCGGCGGTTACGAGCTATAAGGTAAATAAAGTTGCCCTCCCATTGTCCCCTTGTGTTAGGAAAGGTGTCTTACACCACCATTATTGTCAATATCAGGAATTGTAGGGTTTGACATGGGACATAAACAGTTTTAATAATTATTATAAATGTTATTATATATATATATATATATATATATATATATATATAATATATATATATATATATATATATATATATATATATATAATATATATATATATAATATGCAGTTGATTTGAGTTTTGGTTTAGAGCCATAACGGGCGATTTTTGAAACTAGTGTTGCCAGATGGTGAGATTAATTTACAGTGTTGCCACCTAACTGATAGAAAGAGATTTTGCTGAGGGCGTAGTGTAGCCTCTCATCGAGTAAATCAATTAACTTTTACTAGTGTGTGTTGTCGTGAGGGGGTTACTGTATACCACACTGTCATTGCAAGAGTACTAAGACTAGGAGAAATAATGAACCACTGAGTTTAAAGTTGTACTTGGCCGCGAAGTGAAGCGAGTCAAGTTGACCACCTTGACCCAGATTCGCAAAGCAGTTACGCAAGTACTTACGAACGTGTACATCATTCCTCAATCTTTGACGGCTTTGGTTACATTTATTGAACAGTTTAGAAACATGAAAACTTCGCAATCAACTGTTGTTATTGTTATAAACAGCCTCCTGGTGCTTCGGAGCTCATTAACTGTTTAATAATTGTGAACAAAGCCTGCAAATATTGAAAAAAGATGTATAGGTTCGTAAGAGATTGCGTAACTGGTTTGTGAATCTGGCCCTTTGTATGGAGACTTATGGCAGGCAGCGCGCCTTGAGTTTGCGTGTCCACGGATACCCCAATAACGAGACTAAGGAGTGGTCGGGTTACTTCACTCCCTGCGGGGTGCAAGACTGGGTTCTGTGAGGAATTCTGCCTAGCAGGTCAACTGAGGTGCTCTCCAGAGGTAAACAGTGGCACCTAGGGAGGGGGAGTAAGGGCCCATCAGTCCATAAAAGAACAGTGACACCTCTTAGGACAGGGTAATCGGGAGTGGGAATCGGCGACTCGGTTGGGCTCACGGGTTGGGGGGTCAAGACCCGCCGTGTTACACTGCTAACGTTCCAGAGCCACTAATTAGGCGCAAATTTCTTGATATAGAACTGGAGGAAAAAACATATTTACGATGTGATCCACACACGAGCTATGTTTGTTATACGATCACATATGCCTCATATTACTATGTGAATCACATCTTTACTACAGGGATACGGCAATCAAACATATCAAACTTGCAGCATCAATATGAATAACATATTGTATTGACATAGTTTTTCTAAGTTATGTATATGTTATACAAGGGAGATTAAGTTTACACTATGTTGTCGTTAAAGATTTGCTACCTGGAACATAAAGTTTCAAGCAGCATGAGCTATGGTGAGCCCGATTTACGCTCTATGTTGTGTTGTTGTTGTTGTTGTTGTGTTGTTGTTAAAGATTCGCTTCCAGGAACAAGAAGCTCCAAGTAGCACGGGCTATGGTGAACCCGTAAGTTAAGCTCTATTCAAGCACGCTGGTTAAGGCCCGCCGTGGGGCGTACCCGAAGGTGCGAGAGTCTGAGTGCCAGAGGGACACAAATGCTGTAGGTGTTAATTTTTGGCTGTTTTTTTCTTTGCATGTGTGTGTATTGTGTACATACCAAGCTGTGGTTGTATGGGTTGAGCCTCAGCTCTTGGGTTCTATTACACACACACATACACAACGTTTGGGAGTCGTAGTTTTAAGAGCCCGGGTTCGAGTCCTGGCCGACGCAGAAACAAATGGGTAGAATTTCTTTCACCCTGATGCATCTGTTCATCTAGCAGTAAATAAAAACCTGGGAGCTAGACAGCTGCTACGGGCTGCTTCTTGGTGATGCGTGTATTAGAGAAAAAATATATGTAGTATATATGTTAGAGGAAAATGGGTCGGAAGTCTGCACATTAAACAACCGACGATTAGAAAGGCGGGGTCCAAGAGCTAAAAACTCTATCCTGTAGGCGCAACTAGTACACACACATACAACACCCACACGCACACGCACACGCACACGCACATTTAATGAGGTACGTTTTGACCTATGAAATTCAGGCAAGAAAAGCCATCGAGAGCGTCCCGCCATGTCAATTCCCTTCCAGCCCTCCCTGGAAGTCCCTTGGGACTTGGTGAGTGTGTATGAGTGCATGATTATTATAGTTGATGATTGGAGTGTGTGATTATTATTCCAGCCTTCCCCACCCTCCTACTTACCTCCCTCCCTCTCAACCCTTCCCTCTCTCCTCCCTCCCCGCCAACACGGCCACAAAACCCACACACCCCAACTCTCAGCAAAGTAATACAGATATAAGAACCATCGATCCAACAGTAAAAGAAAACAATATCAGAGCAACCCTTCTCTCTCATCTCTCCCCTCTCCGCTCTTATGTATCTGTCTATCTGTCTGTCTGTCTCTCTCTCTCTCTCTTGATTTCTTTCTCGTCTCTCTTGATTTCTTTCTCTGTCTCTCTTGATCTCTTTCTCTACCCCTCTTTGTATTTCAAACTCTATCGCTTTCTTTCTCTCCTGTCTCTCCGTCTCCCTCCCTCTCTCTCTCTTCTTTTCCTCTCTCTGCTGCTCTCCCCTGTTGTAACCCACACCGTGTTAGAGAACTACGCAAAACAACACTCCCACAGAGAGTGCGTGATCCCTCACATCTTGAACAACGTGCACAATGTCCAGCGGCCCTCAGCCTGTGAAGCAGACGCAAGAGTGTCCAGGGGCCCTAGGCCTGTGAAGCAGACGCAAGAGTGTCCAGGGGCCCTCGGCCTGTGAAGCAGACGCAAGGGAGAGTGTCCAAGGGCCCTCGGCCTGTGAAGCAGACGCGAGGGAAAGTGGTGTGCATAATCCGCGGGGATGACAGTGGCAGCCAGAGAGACGCTACACAAATAATTGACGCACGAACAGACAAGGCAGAGATGGACGTTCTAAAACCAGCAAACAGATAGACAGACAAATTGGCAAACAAGCAGACAGGACGAGGAGGACGAGAAGATTAACAAATAGTTATTTCTCTCTTCTCGGTCTGTCTGTCTGTTTTGTCTGTCTGTCTGTCTGTCTGTCTGTCTGTCTGTCGTTCTGTCTGTCTGTCTGTTCTCTTCTCTCTCTTCTCTCCTCTCTCTTTCTCCTCCTCTCTTCTCTCTCCCTCTCTCTCTCTCTCTCCTGTCTCTTATCTTCTTTTTTACATAGACGGACTTCCTGGTAGCAGGCTGAGAAGCTTCCCTTCCCACAACTGATGGTGGCTAGGTACCCTGGTAGTCTTCCGTGGAACACCACCCGCCCGTGGTTTTACAATTCAGATCCCAAATTAAAGACTCTGAAATATGTTGTTTAATTAACTCATCCAAATAGAAGTGTTCAGTGAAAATATATACACATATAAATAAATACCAGCTGCTAAGTACGCGATATTCTTCAAAATATCTAACTCAAGCTTTACACCGTCAGTGCATGCAAAAACAATGTAACCTGGTATTAAATTGAATGCGCGAAACCAGATTTGGTTATCAAGTGGATTCCTTGGCAATATTAGACTATGCAACACCGGCATGGTCCCTGCACTTTGCAAAGAACGAAACTAAACTTGGAGGTGTTCAAAGGTTTGCAACAAGACTTGTGTTTAAATTGAGAGAACTAGGC
>WNGS01166011.1:15469092-15488227 GCA_020271785.1 Procambarus virginalis | reverse complement strand
AACGACGACAGGTTAAGGGAATCAATATCACAAACCTAAAGGAGAGAAAGAACAGAAGAGATATGATCACTACATACAAGATACTAAGGGGAATGTACAATGGGGACAAATAACCATTGTATATTAGAACATGCGGAATATGAAACTTGAAAAGACACATAAGTCGAAGAAAGTAAGGAAATTACCGTATCTTTACACACACACAGACACACACACACACACACACACACACACACACACACACACACACACACACACACACACACACACACACACAAGGAAAGACTACAGAACAGGACATGCTGTATAATCAGACAGTTGGCTAATAGAAGTTAACTCCACTTCATGGGGTTAACATCTGTGTGACCCAGGAAATATTTCCTCCAGTGTGACCAACGCTCCTGTGGGCGGGAATACCCTCCCAACAACACAATCCTTCAGTCCAAAGAGAGCAGAGTTTCGCCTTAAGAAATTTAGTCACGAAGAGCCGCTTGATCTGACCCGGGTTGCTGGTCCTCCCAGGGCGTGTCCTGACTCCCTGATGACCTCCGCGGGCCAGGTCAGGTCAGAGTGTATACCTGTGCTCGTGGAAGGAGAGTAAACAGTGGAAGAAAATGGGGTTGGGCTTGTCTACCTAGGAATGATACAATAATTTCGTTATTTGATTCAATGATTTCATAAATGTAGGATAGGTTCACCGCCGACGAATGAGAATGTAGCTATTCATTCTGTAGCAATACAGAATGTAGTTTGATACATTATATAGCTGTAGATATGCAGTTTTATTTCGGCCTGTAATGGGTTTCGTTGACCTAGCGAACATTTTCAACAGCTGGGTAGAAGTGGATACACTCTTGCTGGTAAACGAATATGTGATCGAGAGTGAGGTGGTGTCACATGGACTAACTTGAAAACACACGAATAATCACTGAAGCCTACTCTGCTGTTCCCTCTCGGGCAGTATGCTGCAGGTTTTGTCTTAGCCCGATGCTAGAATTACCATTTTTTTACTGTTTTTAAACCGTAAATGACAGTTTACTGTCATTGTGAACAATGACAGATTACAATGTCATGTCCAATGACAATTATAATGTGTCATGTCATGAGTCCAATGACATTGTACATTGGACAATGTACAATGTCCCCATTGTGATGTATAGTGCTTCGCCGATGCCAACTTGCTACTGTCGCTGTATCTATATATCTTCAGTAATGATTTGGTTGTGAGTAGAGACCATGTACCTGGATTTGATGATTTGCAATAGCTGTCTTGTTCATTTGTGATATCTGTTACGAACCCTTTATCCCGTATGAAATATTTTGTGTAGGGACAGTTTATGTGGCAATTTGGCTAAAGAGGGGAGAGAGATAATTATATACGTAACAATGAGGTAGATATTTGTTCTCTGAGACGGCGTCAGCAGGCAGACCGTGGCTCGCTGATATCCTTCCGCCCATCAAAGTAGTGCCGAAAGTCATGTGTTAATTATAGTTGACCAGTAGAATGTTTATCATATTATATAAAGCAAAATGGATATTTCAAATAGAGTAATGCTAAATAGGAATATTTAGAGAATAACCAGTAATGATGGGTGGTATTACGGGCCGTGGGTGTGAGGGCGCCCGCACCGGACAAGGAGACAACATGGCGGACGAGGACGTGGGCAAGACACTACACGGTCATAAACGTGTACACTCCGCCAGATATCCATTTTTAATTGCAGGAGTTTTATAGCGTTGTTTCGAGGCTCTACTGAGTGAGGATATAAATATCCAGGTTCGTAATATTTCTATGTGTGTCTCACAATTATCTTGTCTAGGTGGTTACTTCTCAAACTTGAAATTATCCGATTACTGTGTTTAGGTTTAGTAATTTGGCTGTTCATTGTGGTGAGTCTGTTCCTAGTGATATTGTTGATACTTATATCTATGCTTATAGTATAAGCATAGAACTATGCTTATAGTATAAGCATGCATGCTATAGTATAAGCATAGAATGCTCAGAAAGCATATAAACTATAAGCATAGAAAGCTTATACTATAAGATCAGTAATGCCACCAATTCGGTCATATTTATAGAAATATGCCTAAATGAATGCCTGCTGGCCATATATATGTTCCCCCTCGACAAATTCTCCCACCCCACCTCTCCCTCCCTTTCCCGTCTACACACAGTAAATTCACCTAGGCCAGCCCTCCTATTCTCTCAACTCCCCTTCCATTCCCTCCACACCCCTTTCCTCTACTGCTCCTCTTTCCCTTCGCTTCTTACAACCCGGAAAACCCAGTGATGGGGGAAGGGGGAGGGAAAACCCTCCACGTTTCCCTATGAATGTAGTGTGTGTGTGTGTGTGACACTTCTTTCTAGTGTCGTAAGGCACAGTTCCCTCATGCGCTCCTCATACCCCATCCCTCGTAGCTCTGGGACGAGTCTCGTTGCAAACCTCTGAACCTTTTCCAGTTTCATTATATGCTTCTTCCGATGGGGACTCCATCAAACAGACAGCCGAATATGTATGTGTGTGTGTGTGTGTGTGTGTGTGTGTGTGTGTGTGTGTGTGTGTGTGTGTGTGTGTGTGTGTGTGTGTGTGTGTGTGTGTGTGTACGTTTGTTTGTGTGTGCTTCCGTCTGGAAAAAGATCTAAAGCTTTCTGGCAAAAATTTTGACTTCATAAATCCCATTACTGGCGGCGCGTATTTCTTCATCGGGAAAAATTGTGCACTTACGTTGAGTAAAAACTACCGCGAACTGCATTACTCGCGCCGTTATTCTGACTGTGGGAGGGGGAGGGGGGGTAGATCACGTTGAAGACGGGTGGAGATTCAGTCTTTGGGCAAGCCTCTTGCAAGACTGGTTTAAGTCAAATATTCGGGACTGTATGCACAATCATCATCATCCCACCCACACACACACACACACACACACACACACACACACACACACACACACACACACACACACACACACACACACACACACACACACACACATGATACACGGAGAGTGTGTGCTAATATGATACTGAAACTATACTGGAATTAATGTATCACTAGCGGAGTTACCCGTCTGAGCCCGGGGTCTTTCCTCCCATTTTCCTATTGATCTCCTCCTCTTTCCCACGCCCACCCCTTTCTCTTCCCTCCTTCCCACCTCCTTCTCCCCCCCTCATCACTCCCCCTCACCCTCTTTCAGAAAATTTTTACCAGACACTACAACTGCTGAACAACTCTATGGGAAACATAACCAATATTTCAGACTTCATTAAAATCTCATATGGGGGGGGAGGGTATCTCTCTAAATGCCGATATTTCTTAAAACATTTCACTTGGGCCGACACCGACTGACCTATGACACTTCTCTACCCAGCATGATTCATTCTGGAAAGGTGAGTGAGGCTAGCTTGAGGCGTCTGGTATCTTTCCTCGGACAAACAGACAGCCGAATATTCTATTTTAGCCACGTAACTTGGCAGACACGTCTCTGTTACCTCAGGAGGAGACGAAGACACATCAAAGGGTGAAACATGACCCGGAGACACGGATACATGACTCCCTGTATCTTCAAGACACTCATCACAGTCTGTATTTCCTCAATACAAGTTCCGGGAGGAAAGATTTGTATGTACTGGGGGAATAATGAGGTGACTGGTGAGTACTGGTGAGTACCGGGATGGCTGGTGTGTACTGGTGAGTACCGGGATGGCTAGTGTGTACTGGTGAGTACCGGGATGACTGGTGTGTACTGGTGAGTACCGGGATGACTGGTGTGTACTGGTGAGTACCGGGATGGCTGGTGTGTACTGGTGAGTACCGGGATGACTGGTGTGTACTGGTGAGTACCGGGATGGCTGGTGAGTACTGGTGAGTACCGGGATGGCTGGTGAGTACTGGTGAGTACCGGGATGACTGGTGTGTACTGGTGAGTACCGGGATGACTAGGAGCCTAGGGTCCCCGGTACCGGTACTGGAGGGGGGGGGGATGCTGAGATACACAGTACTAACTCCAAGAGGAGGAGGGAGGAGGGGGGGAGGGGAGGCTTTGGGATCTCCTCAGTCCCCCCTTCAAAGGAATTGGATTTGATGGGTAAACTTGAACAGTTTTACAAGGATTACGGGTCCAACTTTGCTAATTAGGGTTGATGGTACTAGACCACCTCCCCCTATTGGAGGCGTTGGTCTCCCCTGGTGGAGGCGCAGCTACCTCTACCCACACCAGGGGGCATAGCGGGTTTATCAGTGACAGTAAGACTGGATACTGCAAATTCCTAGAGCGATCAGGCGGTCTCCAGGTTGTGTAACTTTTAGTACATCGTTTTCCATGGGCGTGCATTTGGGGGGCGGCACAGGACGAGAGTTCAATCCCGCCGCTCTGCTCCACAGATTTTCTCTTGATTTATATCACGTTGCTATGACTTGCTTGTGTTTGAGGAACATAACTTAGCCGGTGGTAGAGAAAGGGATCGCGGGATACGGAGACGTTATCAATAGATCATAATTTAATTCAGATACATCAATCTATGATGTATTTCCCTAAACGGTATCAATAATTTAAGGGTTGATGTAGCAACAAGCACCACACCCTACAGCCTCACACACCTGCTGTACACCTGTCATAACCCAGGTGTAGATACAACAGGCATCACACCCTCCCACACCTGTTGTACACCTGTCATAACCCAGGTGTAGATACAACAGGCACCTCACCCTACACCCTCCCACACCTGCTGTACACCTGTCATAACAAACTCCAGGCGTGTCTTAGATAACCTTAGGTTTACTAACTAATATCATAGTATTAAATCCAAAAAAACATCACCCCCTGAGGGAAGGTGTGACCCCCAGAGGCAAGGCGTGACCCCCCTGAGGGAAGGCGTGACCCCAGAGGGAAGGCCTTACCCTAGAGGCAAGGCGTGACCCCAGAGGGTCACTTATCTTGAGATGATTTCGGGGCTTAGTGTCCCCGCGGTCCGGTCCTCGACCAGGCCTCCACCCCCAGCAAGCAGCCCGTAGCAGCTGTCTAACTCCCAGGTACCTATTTACTGCTAGGTAACAGGGGCATCAGGGTGACAGAAACATTTTTCCCATTTGTCTCCGCCTCCACCGGGGATCGAACTCGGAACCTCACGACTACGAATCCGAAGCGCTGTCCACCCAGTGTAAGGCGCCGTGATCCTACCATCATCCCAGCCGCGTCAGGAGTGGTTACTTAACATCAACTCCAAGAGACTGTGAAGACAATTACAGGCTGCCACTTCTGGCCTTAACGTCATATTACAGCCGGTCTTTTTCGGGCTCTACTGACGCATTACAGCCGGCCATTTAGGGCTTTAGCGCCACATTACAGCCGGCCGTGTCTGCATAACGTGACTATTTAATAGCAAGCTCGGTGCTTGAGTTTAGAGCAATATATATGTATATGAGCCGAGAGTTCAGGACCCTGGGAATCCATTATTATTACGGTATTGAATATATGCAGGGCATGTTGCAGGTATATACGCAGGGCAGGGCCTGGTACATGTGTGAGTATATACGCAGGGCAGGGCCTGGTACATGTGAGTATATACGCAGGGCAGGGCCTGATACATGTGAGTATATACGCAGGGCAGGGCCTGATACATGTGAGTATATACGCAGGGCAGGGCCTGGTACATGTGAGTATATACGCAGGGCAGGGCCTGATACATGTGAGTATATACGCAGGGCAGGGCCTGATACATGTGAGTATATACGCAGGGCAGGGCCTGATACATGTGAGTATATACGCAGGGCAGGGCTGGTACATGTGAGTATATACGCAGGGCAGGGCCTGATACATGTGAGTATATTCGCAGGGCAGGGCCTGGTACATGTGAGTATATACGCAGGGCAGGGCCTGGTACATGTGTATATATACGCAGGGCAGGGCCTGGTACATGTGTGTATATACGCAGGGCAGGGCTTGCTACACGTGTGTATATACAAGCATATTTACATTCGTTACCAATTTATATATAATCAACATAGATAGTTTTGAAATCAACGTTAACAACGATAGGTCGTCATCTGCCACCAATTTTAGTCTTATGCCGTTATAAAACGAGTCTTCCAGAGTTTTGTTTTTCTCACATTTTTGCTCACCATCAGCAATGCAGTGAAGAAATGTATTTGATCTCTAGTGATGTATGCCAAGAGGCTTCATGAGGCTTCAGTTGGGTAACTTTACTGACGACAAGACACCTTCAATAATACATGTGTACCTGTGTTCTCTCATAAGTTATTTTCACATGAATGGATTCATAATAACTCATATATCCTGCCGTCTTGGTGGCAAATATAAAGATTTATACATTATTAGCGAATCTGTTAAATACAGAATTTATCGGACAGTGCGTACGGTTCGTCAGAGGTAGAGTTTAGAAATACTCTTTGTGAGCACAGAAAGCTATCGTATGTACACGCCCCTTAGCGTGACGCAGTTTCTGCGTCATGCTAAGGGGGCATATCGTCCTTAGCATAGCGAAGAAAACCATATCTACATAGATATGGTTTTATCTATGTAGCTCCCTGAGTATCTACACAGGGAGCTATCGTGCTTACACGACCCTGAAGGTGCATCTCAGCCATCGTGCGTATTGTAGCTACTGACGCGCTCAAGGTGTACCATCTCTAGCTGGCAACGAGGTGCGTGTACTTTGGATCTAAAGTAGAGATCCTTAACAGCTATAGCGAGGGGAGGGAGGGGAAGGGAAGCGAGGGGAGGGAGGGGGAGGAAGCGAGGGGAGGGAGGGGAAGGGAAGCGAGGGGAGGGGGGCGGAGGGCAGCGCGGGGGGAGGTGTAGAAGGGGATATACATGGGGTCTTGGTTCAAAATGAAGATAGGTATGAAGTGGGAAGAGGGGATGAAGAAGGGGTAGAGGGCAAGGGAGATGAGGGCTGAGGGGTGAAGTGGGAAGGGGGGCTGAGGGTGAGGGGAGGATTGGGGGGGGGGGAGGGGAGCAGCACGTAATGGATGTTGGAGTGTGACGAAAATATTTTCAGTCAATACATTCCAAGATGCCTAGAAAGATCTCTCTTTATCTCTCTCTATCTCTGTCTCTCTGTCCCTGTCTGTCTCGCTCTCTCTCTCTATCGCTCTTCCTCTCATATCTAATGTTATCGGGTTATGAATACTTCCTCAGCACTTAGGAAGGAGTATGTGTGTCAGACGCTGGNCAAATAGCAGCCAATACACTTATACTTTAAACAATACAACACTTTAAATTGTAAATTGCAAAGTATGATAAATGACCTAATTATGGTCTGAGTACTGTTACTGAGTACTAAAATTATATTCTATAAAATGAACTTATATGATTACTTAAAAAATAACTAAGCAAGCAATTGTTAACTTAATTTATATATTCAAGTATTTGCAATGTATATGATCAATGTATATGATTAAATACAGTCAGCTTGTTGAATCTCTTCCTACACTCTGGACACTCATGTGTATTTGATTACTTATTGTGACAATCTTCTCTGACACTGGACACTCATGAGGTTCAGAGCTTGGATAAGATTCTGCTGTACCACAAAATTAATAATAAACTCACAGAAATATGAGGCGTTGCCTCGCCTTTTTACCGACTATCAGTCTTATAGAATATTAATGTTATACTAGCTTTAATTGGCCAACTAATACGCTACAGTAATAACATTCAATAAACTTAGCTGAAGCCGGGTGCCTGTCTGACAAGTGTGCCAGACTGAAGAACTCTCTTGGCGAGTTTAGGCACGATATTTAGATTACAGCGTTGCTGTTTTGACGTACGAGTAGCGTTGCTGTTGACGTACGAGTAGCGTTGCTACGGATAATGGACTGCGTTGCAGAAGATAACAATGAAGATTAGGGATGAGATTAGGGATGAAGGTGGAGACCGCGTCACTATATGCTCCACTTCACTCTTATTTTACATAAATGTTCTAGGATTTTCCTTGTTGATATATTGTCCAGGTACTCCCCCAGTTCTAGAGAGTGTTCACTGGTGATAATGATATTAGATAAGGTGTCCTCAGCCAAAAGTGTTCGCTAAGGGACCGTCACGTGTACACTGTTGTGTAAAACATACGCGTTCTGCCCGGGGCTGTGGTGGGCGCTTCTCTCCCGAGATGCCCTCCCCCCATCCCCCTTGAAAAAGGGGGTTACTTACAATGAATATTGATTGATTATTTTTACAGTCTAGACTTATGATTGAGATAAGATGTGATTATAATAAAATATGATATAGGATTTAAAGATTATAAGTAGTACTTGATAATACCACTGACTCTTAATAAGGATTCGATTTTATCTCTACCGGATACTACGTCAGTGTTCCAATAAATTTTTAATTAACAAATCCTTCTAGAAGCTTCTGGATCCTTGAGAGATCATGCACTAAGTCACGTAGGCATCTATAGGGCCCTATGGCGTACGTGATCATAGTGGCATCATCTAGGATCAAGTTATATATAATGAATCTATTGTGATTCTGATATGATTCTGATATGATATAGATTTGATATAGATATGATATAGATATGATTTGATATGATATAGAAATAATACATTTCTTAGATGATTATTAGATATGGTGGGTAAAATTTCCCACAGTTCATATTCCTTAATAAATAATATGTGTTATTATGTTGCTTAATTATTTATTAATTAATTATATGGACAAATACAGCACGTACTGTATTTGTCCATATAATTCAGTTACAGGTTATTGTATCTTTCCATGTAAGCCAAAGTTACAAGTCACTAATGCAACCTACAAAAACATCCACTGTACCTGCCCATGTAAGCCAGAGTTACAACAGCCAGTGCTGTAACTTACAAAACATTCACTGTACCTGCCCATGTAACCCAGAGTTACAACAGCCAGTGCTGTAACTTACAAATCATTCACTGTACCTGCCATGTGCTGTAAGCTGCAACAACATTCACTGTACCAAACCATGTGTTCGCTACCTGACAGCTGGAGCGAGATGGCGCTGTACGACGCGCCAGCAGCCATCGACTACATACTGGACTTGACTGGCCAAAAAAGCTTGTATTACGTGGGCTTCAGCATGGGCACTACGGTCTTCTGGTGCATGCTGAATGACCGCCCGCAGTATGCTGCCAAGGTGATCTATTTCCTCTGTTATCGTGCTTGGGTGTGTTATGTCTGGGCTGTATCACATTGTTGTATTATGTCTGTTGCATCTCATTGTTTGTTATGTTATGTCTTGGCTGTATCTCAGTGTTTGCTGTATTATGTCTATTGTATTGCATTCTTTGCTGTATTATATCTGTTGTATCTCAGTGTTTGCTGTATTTTGTCTATGTTGTATCACAGAATTTGCTGTATTATGCATAAATTTATGTTTTTTTTATTTGCATGCCTGTAAATTATCTCTAATCCAAAGAAGTATTGAAGTATAGCAAAATTTAGTTTACTTCAAGTAAGTTGATGTTTCAAATCGCATGCGGCTTGGATTCCCACGTGCATGGGAAATATTCTTACAGGTTCCGGAAGATGAGAGGAAATGTCAGTCAGCACTGTTGGGAAATGCCCGACAGACCACTGGAACATTATCTAACACCGTGCAGAGTTACACAATAAATAAGGTTTCAACTAATATTTCTTGGTATATCAGGTATATACTAAATAAGACTTCTTGGTATAGCAGAACACGTGTTGTTATCGTGAAATGACCAGTCATCGTAATCACTTGTATCTCATCAAACAGATTCGATTCATGGTCGCACTTGGTCCCGTAGCCTACGTGCGACACATTGAGGGGCCTCTGGGGTATGCTGCCACCTTTGTCAATCAAATCGAAGTAAGTCATTACTTCATTATTACTGTATTGAATACCATAGAAAATGTGGTAATAAATGGTTCTAATGTTTTGGTTAATATGAGCATAATAATTGAAACTGCAGTAAGCTTAATGGCTTATACTTGGCAGCTTCTATTTATGTCCAGGCAAAACTTTTTCATATTTATGTCTAACAATCCAGCTCGAAACAATCCAGCGATCCCATGGTAATTTGTTACATAAATATATCACCCGGTTTCCAATCCAGTATTTACCCAAGTCTTTCCTGAGTATTCTTATCCAATTTATATCCATTATTACGAGTCCTGTTTTGTGGCGATACATTCAAAATCTTGCATATATATATATATATATATATATATATATATATATATATATATATATATATATATATATATATATATATATATATATATATATATATATATATATATATATATATATATATATATATATATATATATATATATATATATATATATATATATATATATATGTTTGTTTATTAACATCTTTGATGTGATTATCTGGATCTAAAATAGTATTCTAGAACTTTGCTCTCAGTTTACACGGAGTAACTGCTGATCTTTCATCCTTTTGAGTGTATGTTATATAGTACTTAACATTTGGATCCCGCTGAAAACTATGATGATTTCTCTCCACCTGCGGTGATTGTTGTGAGTAGCCACTCTGTATTATACAATACTGTATTTAAAAATACAGTATTGTATAATACAGAGTGGCTACTCTGTATTATACTTAAATACTGTACAAATTATAAATTAAATGCTGTATTTAAAAATACAGTATTCCTATTCAACAGCTTACATAATAATTTATATTATATAAATTTACCTGGTTTTGATTGCAAGATATATTTGGTTAGGAATAGGGAATAGACTTTTGGTTCAAGCCGCGTACCTCGCTTCTTCATTCACCAGGCCACGTTGATGGGTCAACACGAGATGCTGACATTTAGACCTCGTTTGGAAAGAGGGTTGTTTATTTATGGAACAAATCACCAGTAACCTAACAGATATGGGATTGTTGGATTGGTTCAAGCGTAGGTTAGACGTGTAATGAATTACTTTGGGGAGATACAAATAGAAGGTTGCCTCGTATGAACCAATAGGCCTTCCTCTATGCCATTTTTGTAACCTCTTTTTCCCCAGACCACCTTCTCTCTGATGGACAAATATGAAATGCTGTCATTTGGACCTGTAATGGACCAGCTTCTCGCTACTTTTTGCAATGAGAAATTGTTCACTTCCTTCATCTGCCGCAACATTCTCTTTCTCATCTATGGCCCGGACCCTGAGGGACTAAATAAGGTACACAGTCCATACGCCTTCCTCTCTGCCATTTTTGTAACCTCTTTTTCCTCAGACCACCTTGTCTCTGATGGGCAAATATGAAATGCTGTCATTTGGACCTGTAATGGACCGTCTCCTCGCTACTTTCTGCAACGAGAAACTCTTCACTTCTTTAATCTGCAGCAACATTCTGTTTCTCCTCTGTGGTCCCAACCCTGAGGAACTAAATAAGGTACACAGTCCATTGTTACACGGTCCATTGATACACAGTCCAGTGGTACACAGTCCATTGATACACAGTCTATTAGTACAAAGTTAATACCTTTCCTACAGGAGTCAATCTCTCCAGCAACAATAGTAGCCCACACAGTGATTGTGTGTGTGGAAGGTACACAATATGAACTGGTACACAAAGGTCACGTCTTGCAATGTTATTTTGTAGCTGGGCCGAGAATGAAGGCAACAGCTAAAATTAACATATCCTTGGGCTCATAATGTACGTATGTGTTGTTAAATTAGACTCTGTGCTTATTTTGGTTTTAAAATTGCTCGTTTAGGCCCATGACAGGTTAGGTTAGGCTGTTTCGATTTTTGCTATCCACGTTAGTGTACAAATATTATAAATTAATTTGTGCTGACTCGATTATCAGCGTTTAATTTGTATTGATTCAGGTATCAGGGTTATAATTTGTGATGATCAGGTATCGGGTTATAATTTGTAATGATCAGGTATCAGGGTTATAATTTGTGATAATCAGGTATCAGGGTTATAATTCGTGATAATCAGGTATCAGGGGTTATAATTTGTGATAATCAGGTATCAGGGTTATAATTTGTGATGATCAGGTATCGGGTTATAATTTGTGATAATCAGGTATCAGGGTTATAATTTGTGATGATCAGGTATCAGGGGTTATAATTTGTGATAATCAGGTATCAGGGTTATAATTTGTGATAATCAGGTATCAGGGTTATAATTTGTGATAATCAGGTATCAGGGTTATAATTTGTGATGATCAGGTATCAGGGGTTATAATTTGTGATAATCAGGTATCAGGGTTATAATTTGTGATAATCAGGTATCAGGGTTATAATTTGTGATGATCAGGTATCGGGTTATAATTTGTAATGATCAGGTATCAGGGGTTATAATTTGTGATAATCAGGTATCAGGGGTTATAATTTGTGATAATCAGGTATCAGGGTTATAATTTGTGATAATCAGGTATCAGGGTTATAATTTGTGATGATCAGGTATCAGAGAATAATTTGTGATGACTCATATATCGCCATTCTCCTAAACTGAAGTACATTGTCAGTGAATTACCAGTAAAGTACAGTGTAATAATTCTAACAAAAATGTTCTCATCAGGAGTTTCTGCCTGTGATGTTATCCCATACGCCGGCCGGTACTTCTGTACGCACAGTTACCCACTATCTCCAGGAAGTCAATTCAGGTAATGTTGTTGCTCTTAATAATGAATTACGTATTATGAATGTGGCTCTCTTTGGAAGTTATAGGACTACCACTGTCGAAATTATAGGCCTAAGCCGTCACTTCCAATTATCGCGGAGGTGCACAACAGGACGCATGTTGTTGGGTATGTGTTGAGTGGTATTGTTGGTACCTTCAGAGTATGACATGACATGAATTTGACATATGAATGTTGATTTTGACTTATGTATACTGATGGTGTCCTCTGAATGTTGTTGTTGACTTATTAATTAAAAGTTTATTATCTTAGTATAAAACATTCAACAGACTGAGTTCAATAGCATATATAATTATTTCTTATAAAAAAACATATATTGCTTCGTTACAGAATGTTAATACGATATCCGAAAACCTTATATTTATATCAACTTTTAATCCCCTAGATGAATATCATATATCAATATTGATCATGCATCCAATTATGGAAATATACCATCAATTACATTATCATTCAAATGACATCTCTTTCCAGGAAAGTTTCAGAAATATGACTTTGGAAAATTAGGGAACCTGAAGCATTATAATTCGGCGAGCCCTCCAGTGTACAACCTAAGTCACGTGACACCACCAGTTGCTGTCTTCTGGTCCCAACACGACTGGCTAGCAGATCCTACGGTAAGGTGTGATGTAGATGAGGGTCTTACAGTAGATGAGATCTGCTTAGATCTCAGTTTAGGGAAAATATATTAAAACTATTGTTTTTCGTAAGGAAGACTTGTATGGTATATTTATGTACTTTAAGTGTAAAAATTTGGGGAAGAAATATTAAAGCAATAGTCATATGTATACAAATAATGTTATACACTAACACAAACCTGTTCTATAACAGGCTTCGCTAAAACGAACATGTTTACCGTACAATATTTGGATTGAATCCCTTATCATACTTCCCTATAAACTTAAGCCTCAATTATTACACTAATCAGCCGTAATACAAACAGAAAACCCAGCAGAGCTCAACTTTAATGTCCTGGAAGGATGATTCTGCCAAAGAAATAAGAAGAATTGTAACTTGTTTAGGCTAATATAATTGTATCTCTTTTTTGCTATTCAGGATGTCTTACACCTGGTGAGCGAATTACCTAATGTTGTCTACGAGCACCGCGTCGAGGATCCTCTCTTTACGCATCTGGACTTTGTGTGGTACGTCTCTTTTGTGACGTCGTGGAATTAGCCTCTTTTCTGTTCGTTACTAAGTCAGGTACTTTTGTGTACGTCATTGAGTTAGCTACTTTCGTGTACACAACTGAGTTGACTACACATAGTCGTATGAATGTATACGTTTTAACTCCATGGCAGACGGCTTAGTGAAAAAATTTAAGACCTGAATCATTTCATATCTGAACCAAAATATGATGCGTATTTGGCTCATCTATTCATACCTTCCTCTAATTTCATTCCAAGATGATTTATCACATCTCATCTCAGCATTTCTCACTACTCATCTCATCAAGACGAGTCGTCTACAGTCCATTTCATTCCAAGACGATTCGCCTATTTCTTATTTCATTGCAAGACGCTATTGACCATGTAAGGAATAGTGGTCTAAAGCGTTGTTTTAGCATAGGTCCGACTCCTCACGACCCCTACTGATTTATTATTGATACATCACTGATAATGATAATGAGGTAGATGATTTCTCTGTGCATTATTATTATTATTATTATTATTATTATTATTATTATTATTGTTATTATCAGTTATATAATTTGAATTATTAGTTGCATTAGGATTATTATTTGTATTATTCATGTATAATACCTTTAACCAGTGATGTTATGTTGCTGACCATTTGATGTTTTCACGTGTGCAGGGCTCTTCACGCGGACACGCTGGTCTATGAGCACCTCTTGCGAGTCATGGCACACTACTAGCCCACCACGGGGACAACTGCAACACCACATGCTTATTACTGCAGCAAGACATCACTAGTTGCAACAAGACATTACTCGCTGCAACAAGACATCATTAGCTGCAACAAGACATCACTCGTTGCAACAAGACATCTCTAGTTGCAGCAAGACATCACTAGTTGCAACAAGACATCTCTAGTTGCAACAAGACATCGCTAGTTGTAACAAGACATTACTCGCGCAACAAGACATCATTAGCTGCAGCAAGACATCACTAGTTGCAACAAGACATCGCTAGTTGTAACAAAACATCACTCGCTGCAACAAGACATCATTAGCTGCAACAAGACATCACTCGTTGCAACAAGACATCACTCACAGCAACATCACTCGCTGCAACAAATCATTTTCTGCAACAAGTCATCTGTGTGAAATAATGGTCTCTTAGGGTTTCCCACGGGTGAGTTAAAAATGGCACATTACATTACACTTAGTCAGGAAATCTGCCCTTGAGTGCCAGAGTGAACACACACACCAGAGATTACAGATCCTATATTCCTTATGACCGGTCTTACGTTTAGCAAGATGAATATCTCTGTGAAGCTCTCATTGCTCGCAGCCTAGTTATGTCACAATGGCCGTCGTATATCCAGTGCATGACTAGCTAGGACGAGTTAAGCATTTTCACCATAGAGGCCGACACCACGGTGTCGGCCATATTAGAGGATACAGACAGAAATTTTCTGCCTCAGGCGAAGGCGAGAGATTAGCAGGTCAGGTCATATGGTCGAACAAGAATTAGTGACGCAATCGTGACACACTGATCCATGTCACCACAGATGAGCCTATAGCATCCAACTCAGCTTAGATAGCGGCAGGTCAGCCTGTTTGTGATTGGCCAATACAGAAACAAAGGATGCACCCAAAGGATCATCAAGCAAGCATCCTTGTGAGGGACATTTGTACATATGTGGATAAAGACAGACTAGATAGTAAACACGTGCTTATCTTTGTGGTACCATGTGTTGCAACCTGTCACAGTGAATGACAGGTGCACCAGTCCATTTCCAGTCTGATGTTTTGATAACTGTCCCATTACCAGGGTATTTGAGTATTGATTATTGTACCTGATTATTGTCTGTCCCATTGACAGTGCTCTTATTTATTCACTGCACAAGCCAATGTGATTACCCAAGTAAACCAATTAGAACTTTTGTGTATCCCTTTGCATACCAGCAGTGATAGGAAACCATGTTAATGATTGGTTGCCAATGCTATTAAGTTTGGTGTTGTCCACGTATGGAGGGAGATTGTTCAGTTAGACATTCCATGTCTCTGATGCAATAATAGCTTTGCCAACAACAATCTCAAGTAACAACAGTACCCAGTGTATTAGCACATAAATCTGTTGAATAAACTTTGTTGATTGTTGCATTGTGTTTTCATGAAACCACTTTTAAATACTGCTAGTTGAGCCTTAAGCAATGCAATAGTTCCAGTGGTTTGAACATTTGTTAGCATATTATTCACAAATTAAACAAGTTCTTGATGAGAACCTTCAGAGAAGTCCCTTAGAGAGATTCATTGTACAACCACCGTGATTCAGGATGCGGTGAAGCCAGCCCGAGGAAGGTCCAACCCAAACAGGAGCTTGAAGCCAGCCCAAGGAAAGTCAAATGATGATACAGTTCCAAGAAACAGAGGGGATATGATCACAGCATACAAGATACTAAAGGGAATATACAAGATGGACAAGGACAACCTCTTTAAATTAATAATAATTATGACAAGAGGACATAAGTGTAAGCTGTAAAAAAACAAATTCTTTAATGAGTCGACAAAATGTGAGAACTACCCGTTGACTACCCATTCAGGACACTCGAACCCTGTACAGGTTGTCAACAAATGGAATGCTCATAAGAAGAAACTGTGAACACCACCTCCATCTACAATTGGGCGTCCAGATTAGACAAGGAATTCGAGCATTAGCATAGTTCAATTATAATACAACAGATACAATAAGGCTGGTAGGCGGGGCATAAGAAACTGTAGACCTCCCTTCCCCCATAGACACTGTTAGGTAAGTACATACAGAGGCAAACTGCATAGCGTCCCATCGTGCAACAACACTTCAACTTTATTAATTAAACTTGCAACTTTATCTCCCTGGCAAGGTTCAAACACATGCACTAACTACCCCCCCCCCACTCCCGACTCCCCCACCTAACTGGACCACCCGTGGAGGGCGGAAAACAATTGGAATGATTCACCTTCACTATTTCCCTTCATCAGATTACACTGGTGCGGGCTAGACAGAGAGACCAATAGACACACGAACAAATTGATGGAAGGACAGAAACTGGTAAAGTTTACTGGATCATATATTTACACGCAGGTATGCTTAAGACATTGCGGGCGAGCACACTTAAAATATATGTGCATATTTCAAACGGTGCGTGCGAGCATACTTAAAGCAACCCGAGAACAGACTTATAACAGTATGATCACTTGTACACATTACTAATACAATTCTCAGGTATAATAACCAATTCTAACACATCTTGATCGAATATCTAACTACAGAACATAATTCATTGTGTCGAGAACGTCGCTTTGATATGAACAATAACGAGAAAATCAGTAGGAATCAAGAGGAGGATTCGACCCTGTGCGCGGAGTACTCCCAGGCACGGTCTAAACCACTAACCACATGCCTACGCCTGGCTGATAATTAACCTTAATTAACCTCAACAGCAAAGACATTTCTGGGCGTCGAATGATGTGTTGATAAACAGTGGTCATCACAGTTGGTTCCCAACCGCAAGGTCCCGGGTTCAGTTCCCGCGGCAGGAGGGAGACCTTCAGTCATCTTCACCAAGACCAGAATGGTTTCGTGTCGAGCTCAATTAATTTTTTTTTAATTATCAGGGGGAAAGCGCCAAGCCATTACGACTTTATAGCACTGGGAAGGGTTCAGGATAAGGATTTGGAATGGGACGGGGGGAAGGTATGGTGCCCCAACCACTTGGACGGTCGAGGATTGAACGCCGACCTGCATGAACGAGACCGTCGCTCTACCGTCCAGGCCAAGTGGTTGGACCGTGTCGAGCTCAAGAACTATTAATCTCAGGAGTGCTAGTAAGATTATCACAATCTATATCTGTAAAATAATTACCTGTCAGCCTGCCTCCTGTTAATAGTTCATAACTTTCCAAGAGGACTCATTGGGGGGATGTGACTGTCACAGGCCAGTTGGGGATCATCCAGCAGGAAGCCGGCACTGGTCCTGATGCCGCTTCCAATGACAGATTCTCGCGCCAAAACTCGGCATAGGGAGTAGGGGTGCTTAGACCATTCACACGGGCCCCTCGCCTGTGGCGTGGCGTGACGTCACAAGGAGGGTGAGGCCTAACACAACGTCTCAATGTCTCCCTTGGTGGGGGGGAGGTAGCGTTCGCCCCACTGTCCCCCCTCCACCTCTAACCGTTTTTGTTATACTACCCTCTTTGTTTCACAGAACAGGCAAATTTTGCTGTAATTCTCTCTACAGAGCAATCACAGACCTCTCATTAGTTTTAACTGCCAGCATTTACATAAGCTTTCATATGACACCCCACAAGTATACGTAAATTTGAAAGCTTCAGTTTCTAGAGTCCCTAGACCGACTAGCA
The DNA here is from genome assembly GCA_020271785.1 of Procambarus virginalis. Classification (NCBI taxonomy): domain Eukaryota; kingdom Metazoa; phylum Arthropoda; class Malacostraca; order Decapoda; family Cambaridae; genus Procambarus; species Procambarus virginalis. The sequence goes on along the minus strand of WNGS01166011.1, from coordinate 15,470,069 downwards.
TATTCTAGAAACTAGGAAAACTGAGCTGAGGAGATTCTACATCTCCTCACAAAGAGTTACAAACATAATGTTGGATTATAGATAGAGCTAGTACATACAATACCTAAAGCCACTAAGAATAATCAAGAACAAGAGAATCGGTAATGCTCTACGAGCCTTTTCTTCACGATCTTCTCCGTCACCTTAGGGAAACTGGCCTGTTGTTCAGTGCCTCTTGCCGGTCACCCTTCTTGTATATTGGGACTACGTTAGCCGTCTTCCAGCTTTTTGGTAGGTCTCCTGTTTCCAGTGACCTGTTATACACCATAGTGTGTGTGTGAATGTGTGTATACTCACCTTGTTGTACTCACCTAGTTTGTGTTTGCGGGGGTTGAGCTCTGGCTCTTTGATCCCGCCTCTCAACCGTCAATCACAGGTTTACAGGTTCCTGAGCCTATTGGGCTCTAATCTCTATCATATCATGTGTGTGTGTGTGCTTGCGGGGGTTGAGCTCTGGCTCTTTCGGCCCGCCTCTCAACTGTCAATCAATCAACTGTTACTAACTACTTTTTTCACACACACACATACGCATCCCCAGGAAGCAGCCCGTAGCAGCTGTCTAACTCCAGGCACCTATTTAATGCTAGGTAACAGGAACATCAGGGCTAAGGAAATTCTGCCCATCTGTCTCTGCCAGGTGCAGGTATCGAACCCCCGGTCCCCTAGGTCCACGAGTCTAGAGCGCTGTCCACTCAGCCACCCAGCCCCACTGAGAGACACAGCCCTAGTGTGTGTGTGTGTGTGTGTGTGGTGTGTGTGTGTGTGTGTGTGTGTGTGTGTGGTGTGTGTGTGTGTGTGTGGTGTGTGTGTGTGTGTGTGTGGTGTACGCATCAAACTCTACGCAAAACATAACCTTTTATTTCAGACCTCACGAAAATCGCATGGGGGGGTGGTGTTAAACGCTTTAGATACTGATATTTCTTAAAAGGTGACACTTG
>WNGS01166011.1:15458648-15469067 GCA_020271785.1 Procambarus virginalis | reverse complement strand
ATACGATAAAATTGATAAATATGTCTTTATCTGGAAGACGGTTGGCAGCTCTAACGAGCTGTATATATACTGAGGTCCTGGTTACAACCTGGCCAGCAACCTGGCCAGAGGACAGGTTGCAATTTTTGGTATGCCCTTTTCAAATTCGAATAGTACAAAACGGACTATTATTGTGAGCATATTTGGTTCATTCTATACATAGTCGCTATAGGTATAGTCCGAAGATGGAGGCCAGACGCTTGGAGCTAGTATCACCCAACTTAAAAAAAAAAATCATATTGAGTAGAGGAGTGTCATAGGTCAGTCGGTGTCGGCCAAAGTGAAATGCTTTAAGAAATATCGGCATTTATAGAGACAACCATGAGATTTTCATGAAGTCAAGTCTGACATTTTTGTTGTTTCCATAGAGTTGTTTAGCAGTTACAGTGCTTCGTAATAATACATTTGTTGAAAGGGGTGGAATAGGAAGAGGGATAATGAAAGAAGTGACGACGAGGGTGATTAAAGACACGAACACAGCCGGGTACCCTTTCCAGTGTGTTATGAAATAACCATGTGAGATTCTCCTAGTGTTTCACAGTAGCCCAGTGCTCAGTGCAGCTGATTCACAACGCAAAGGTCTTGGGTTCGATTCCCGCGACAGGAAAGATGTTTGAGTAAATAGTTACTCTTAAGGATGCAACTGTTGTGGGCTACATCCTGGGAACGTCAGCAGTGGGGACCTGGATAGGTTGAACAGGCTTCCTGTCCTTGACAATCGTAACCCATTTAATTATAGTTATAAAATATATGCAGAATTTCACCCTCCATTGTGTTAAAATTACTGGATAATATTAATAATATATTTACGAGCTTATCTATTTATATCTTTAAAGGGCTTCTACCAATACACAATCACCACAGATAAGGCCAGGCCATCATATCCTAATCGCAGAGGTCATATCGTTATCAGGACTCGTTACCAATTAGTAAACATGTGTCGCTCAATGTGTGAATATTATTAGTCCGCCATGAATCTTTCTTTAAGGGATTCGTTTTAATATATATCTTGCTTCGAGCAAAACTCACGTAGCCTAGCCCGGATTCAGCAGGTCGCCCAGTGCCCCATGCGAAGGACATACATGCATACGTTATTAATGTGCTTCCTTCACTTGAGAACGAGGGGAATATGGCAGGTGATGTCGATCCTGATTCTGATGTGGATTTTGAAGAACGTGGTTCAAGAACGAGGCTTCAGTGCTTTAATTTTTGCCGAATTGAAACCTTATTAGGAGATTTAAATCTTCCAAAAGAAGCATCAGAGCTGCCAGCTTCGAGAGTGACAGCTAAGAATTTACTCCTGCGTCATCCAAATGTAACATTGTATCGTAAGGAAGAAAAGGGGAAAAAATATTTTACAATACTTTAAGAGTTGATAGTGATTTAGTATATTGTCATGATGTGGCAGGTTCGTTAAATGCAATGGTTGTGACACCATGAGTGGTGATTGTGTTTAGATAGTTCTAAGAGAGGCGTCAGGTATGTCTTACTCCATGACGGAAATTCATATAGTTCAGTTTCCTTTGGTCAATCTGTACATCTTAAAGAATATGGACACACCAAAAAAGTTCTAGTGTTACTCAAAATTGACGACCAAACCACCATTAAGAAAATTAAGAACGGCGACGTTTCGGTTCGTCCTGGACCATTTCAAGTAGTTTTTGTGACATCGTTTACTTATCCAAATATAATGACCATAACGGAATCATCTATGTGCATCTTAAAAATGGTGAACATTTTACTTCGTCAAGAAGGAGGATACACGAAATATCCACGATTCTTATGCCTGTGGGATAGCAGAGCTTAGGATAAATACGGGACTCAGAAGAACTAGCAGGTTAAAACATGCTTAATTAAATGTTGGAGAATCAAATATCAAAGACCAAATGGAGATACCAAATGTTGAGGACCAAACACAGGTAGACCTGGAAAAGTCACTTTTCCGCTCCACATCAAACTGGGTCTAACGAAGAAGTATGCTCAAGCTCTGGGCATATAAGGTGACAGCTTTAAGTACACATGTAGAACATTTCCTAGCCTCATGTATAACAAAATAAAAGCTTGGGTATTTGACGGGCCGCCATAAAATTGACCGAAATTGGGGTATACTGTAAAACAAATAGTTGACGTGATAGGCTAAAATCAATGTGACACGGGTTCAGCGCATCAAATTAGACTGCAACTAATTTTAGATATAAATCAGCAAAGGTGTTATTGACCAGTTTATGATCACTGCTATATTAAGGTCGATATCACTGCTATATTAAGGTTATAATCACTGATATATTAAGGTCGATATCACTGCTATATTAAGGTCGATAATCACTGCTATATTAAGGTCGATAATCACTGCTATATTAAGGTCGATAATCACTGCTATATTAAGGTTGATAATCACTGCTATATTAATAAGGTTGATAATCACATATATATTATGGTCGATAATCATTGATATATTAAGGTCGATAATCACTGCTATATTAAGGTCGATAGTCACTGCTATATTAAGGTCGATAATCACTGCTATATTAAGGTCGATAATCACTGCTGTATTAAGGTCGATAATCACTGCTATATTAAGGTCGATAATTACTTATATATTAAGGTGGATACTGCTACATTACGGTCGATAATTACTGATATATTAAGGTGGATAATCAATGCTATATTAAGGTCGATAAGGTTGTATGCAAATTAAAACATTACAAGCTAGATATTACATTTAAGTTTCTATATATATTTTACCTTAACTAAATGTACGTAGGCCTACAACGTAATTAGCATACGCAAATACAAATTCATTACTGACATGCAGTATGCAAATTAACACGAATAAGAATTAAACTAAAACATTCTCGTTACACATATGGAAATTCAGCAAGATTAAAAACCTATTGAGTAACTTAATTACTCCTACATTTATATACTCAAGATGGTCAATGTGCTGTTGCTCGACTCTCGACTTTTCTAATTTGCAAATTCGCATGTGCAAATGAACTTAACCTATTTCAAAACAATGAGAACAGGCCAGTTCACATTGTAGTTCATAACAAATACCTTAGTGAGCGCTTTCATTAGGTTAAATAATACTGAAATTCTGAGTGATAATCATAGACTCGGCTTGTGATACGCCGAAAGGAAAGGTTCAGGGCTTGGATGAAAATTGCAATATATACAAAATTTCAAATGTTGATTGTCAAATCGATTGGGTGATATTAACTCTGGACCCATTGATTTGTATTTTTATACAAAAATAATACTTATTTGATATAAAATCTTTTATAAACAAATTTTGACTTGATAAATTTAAACATTACGGAATGAGTTTCAAAGAGGTTTCAATGTCTGATATGACCTCGCTATGTGCGGCAGATGGTGTTGGCGACGATGTTGGTGGTGATGATGGGGATGCTGGTGGTGTGGCAGACGATGGGGGAGGTGGTAGTATACGAGGACCTGGCTGAAAGCCGCTTAATAAGCACCTCCTCCGCCCGCTGGCTCCGCAAGGTGCTCAAGAAATACGACTCTCGCGCTAATGTCACCACGGTAGGTCTGCCGGGAAGGAGGTTCTCCTGCAGGTCCTTACTATAGTAAATCCTTCCTTTATAGGCCATATGTGCCTAGATGTTATCGCGAGAGTTTTTGCTCAGAATATATATATATATACATTCGCCTTACTTCTGTTCTTTTTAACCTGTGATGAGAATTCCTAGCCTATTGATCCTGATTCCTTTTGAGACTATGTTCGAGAAGTAGTTTCCAATGATGATGATGATTGCTGATTGGCAATGATGAGAAGACTGAATATGACGATTGTGCAGATGACGATGATTATGATGTTCAGTGTGATGATGATGAATTCTAATAATGACAATGACAACGAGTTTGAAGTTGGTAGATATTGATATGAATGATTGTGAAGCTGGTAAATGACAATTATGGGAATGAGTCTGAAAAATAATAATAATGATGAGCATGCTTGTGAAGATGATAATGATTGACGATGATTACATTGACAATAATCGTGGAGATGATTGACGATGATTACCGACAGAAAAACACAACTCTCTCCACCATTCACACATCCTTCCAACCACAACTAATCCTTCCAGCCTGAACTAATCATTCTAGCCACAACTAATCCTTCCAGCCAGAACTAATCAAAGCCAACGGGTACCCGGCGGAGACCCACCACGTCACTACTGAGGACGGGTACATCCTGGAGCTGCACAGGATCCCCTGTGGCATCAAGGCTGGTCGTCGCCAGGCTCCTGACGACGACGAGGCTACGAGGGAACACTATACCTGCCCGCGTCGTCGTCCGGTGGCGTTCCTGCACCATTGCCTCCTCTGCTCTTCCTCAGATTTCATCATGAACTACCCTGACAAGGCTCTAGGTCGGTGCTTGAAATCCGATTTCCTGGTATCAAAACTAATTCTATGTTTGCTCCAGTTAGTGAAAAGATATTTTTGTTACATTTTCAGTTATTCAGAGATTTTTTTTCGGATTTTCAAAGATATTTTGTTATATTTTCAGGATTCAAAGAAGTTTTGTTAAATTTTGTAGGCATTCAATGAAATTGTGCACATTTTCAGATATTCAATGAGATTTTTCTATTTTCTTTTCAGTTATTCAAAGAAATTTAGGAACATTTTGAGATTCTATCGAGTATACATTTAATTTATAGTTCGATTCAACTGACGGGTCCAAATTTAATGTTTTCTATATATCCTCGGCTCACAAGCTAGGAACCTGGGTTCATGGCCCGCATGGGACAGAAACGGTTGGGCATGTTTCTTATCACCTGATGTCTCTGTTCACCTAGCGGTATATAGATACCAAGGAGTTAGGTAACTGCTGTGGGTTGCATACTGTGGAAGGTTAGTTGGTGGCCTATAAGGGGAACTCGATAGGCCTAGGCTTCTTGTCTCCGACACCGGGAATTATACGCTGATATTAAAAAAATGACGGAAGTTCGACTCCGTTGCACTGCCCCCAAAAAGATTTTCTCATAGATATACCACACACTATTATGATTCTATTGTGCATGCTCAAAGACACATTACGCTACTGTGAGAAAAAGTCCACTACGGGCTCACCATAGCCCGTGCTACTTGGAACTTTTGTTCCGAGTAGCTGAATCTAAAACAACAACAAGAAACTAGTGTGATCTCATGGTGGGTATTGGTTCTGATTCATGTTTCCTTGTATCAATGACAGCCTACATGCTAGCGGACGCTGGCTACGACGTCTGGCTCACCAACGCTCGCGGCAACACCTACTCTCGCTCTCATGTTAAACTCTCCACACATGACAAAGAATTTTGGCAATTCAGGTAAGATTTGTGCCGCCACAATAGTTTACTGAGCAACCAGTATATTTGGTGTTGGGCCTACTGCCTGTATCAACCCGTGGAGGGTTATTAAGCCACCATAATAGCTTACTAAGCAACCACTATGTCTAGTGCTGGGCTTAAGGCATACGTCAACCTCTAGAGCTTAGATAATTATTAAAGTCACCACAATTCCTTACTAACCAGGCAGCAAGTATACTTGAGTTCTGAACGTAGTTCACGCCTAAAGCTAGCTCTCAATATATATATATACACCGAGAAGCAGGGCACACCTTTTGCTGTTCATGTGGGAAAAACCTGCTGTGATTGATATAAGAGGAGACTACCAGAGACTTGTACTGAACTAAATAAAAAATTACTGTATGCAAATTAATTCAACTAAAATCTCTAGCTAGGGTCGTAAATCCTAGCTCCTCTTTTCCTAATGACAGATAATGGGCTGTAAGGGGCAGGTGGGGTGAGTGAATTAGTTGATAGGTTGATTGCAGTTCCACGTCCACCTGCCAACAGGTATCTCACATCAGCTTGTATTTTATACAAGGACAAGATTATATAATTCAGTTATATAACTGAACACTGGCTCTGTTTAAATCAGAGATCTAAACATACACAGTCTAGCCTAGCACCTTAGCAAATAGCAGCCAATACACTTATACTTTAAACAATACAACACTTTAAATTGTAAATGCAAAGTATGATAAATGACCTAATTATGGTCTGAGTACTGTTACTGAGTACTAAAATATATTTCTATAAAATGAACTTATGATTACTTAAAAATAACTAAGCAAGCAATTGTTAACTTAATTTATATATTCAAGTATTTGCAATGTATATGATCAATGTATATGATAAATACAGTCAGCTTGTTGAATCTCTTCCTACACTCTGGACACTCATGTGTATTTGATTACTTATTGTGACAATCTTCTTGACACTGGACACTCATGAGGTTCAGAGCTTGGATAAGATTCTGCTGTACCACAAATTAATAATAAACTCACAGAAATATGAGGCGTTGCCTCGCCTTTTACCGACTATCAGTCTTATAGAATATTAATGTTATACTAGCTTTAATGGCCAACTAATACGCTACAGTAATAACATTCAATAAACTTAGCTGAAGCCGGGGCCTGTCTGACAAGTGTGCAGACTGAAGAACTCTCTTGGCGAGTTTAGGCACGATATTTTAGATTACAGCGTTGCGTTTTGACGTACGAGTAGCGTTGCTGTTGACGTACAGTAGTAGCGTTGCTACGGGAATGGACTGCGTTGCAGAAGATAACAATGAAGATTAGGGAGAGATTAGGGATGAAGGTGGAGACCGCGTCACTCTCATATCCACTTCACTCTTATTTACATAAAGTTCTAGGATTTTCCTGTTGATATTGTCCAGGTACTCCCCAGTTCTAGAGAGTGTTCACTGGTGATAATGATATTAGATAAGGTGTCCTCAGCCAAAAGTGTTCGCTAGGGACCGTCAAGTGTACACTGTGTGTAAAAATACGCGTTCTGCCCGGGGGCTGTGGTGGGCGCTTCTCTCCCGAGATGCCCTCCCCCCATCCCCCTTGAAAAAGGGGGTTACTTACAATGAATATTGATTGATTATTTTTACAGTCTAGACTTATGATGAGATAAGATGTGATTATAATAAATATGATATAGGATTAAAGATTATAAGTAGTACTTGATAAACACTGACTCTAATAAGGATTCGATTTTATCTCTACCGGATACTACGTCAGNTGGTTTTAAAGTCATTACCACCAGGGGATCTGCTCCCTGAGGATAGGTTGGAAGGCGAGATACTGACAATATTGTACAATTGTGTCGTGTCCAGTTGTTGTTATCCTTCGCCAGGCGGCCAGATGTCGCCTGACTCCTGCACCATCATTGTAGGTTGGATTATAATTGTACTAATTTATGGTTTGCTTAACCACGAACCGATTTTCATAAAACTTCACCGGTGTTTGCAGAGAGTAATTATGATGAGGTTTTCACAGTTTATCTGTTCATCTGTGTTTTCTAAGTTGTGTAATTTTTATGTAGTACTCAGAAAGGAATTAAGAATTAATAAAATATATATTTCAGTTTTATTATATTGTGCTTTAGCCAAGTAAAACTATTATGAGATTGAGCACTGTAAAGAATTGGGAAACTTGAAAAAAACTTATGGCTGATTGATCTGGTATACCAAAAAATTCAGAATTTTTATTGTTTACTGTTTTGCTGATGTTAAAAATTGTGACTTTAAATTGTGTGTCTGTATATGGTAACTAGAATTACACTTAAAGATCAATAAAAATATGTCCACGCTATGAACTAGATAAAACGATCTTTAGTAAAAATTCCATCACTAAATTTTATATTCATTTAATCTAACATGACTAAGAATAATCCCTCTTTGAATATTCTTTGATTGAGCTCTAAGTGGTTTTTGATTATTTGAAAAGGTTTTCCCAATACTTGAAAGACACGAAATAATTATATGCTTCCTAATATTTCGATTGCCACATGAACAAATTTTGCATAAAAGATTTGGAAATTTTGGCACGCAAGGTTGCCTAGCCCTGTGCTAGGCTACAGCCACGGTGAGGATTCATATCCCTGCTGGCCGGGACTCACCGGGATATATTTGAGTGCGCTTAAGACCCACAACACGTACAATGTTCTAGCGGTGTTAATATGTGCACTCTCTCATAGTTGCACAAGCCTCTCTCAAAACTAATGGTTGCACAAGCCTCTCTCATAACTAATGGTTGCACGAACCTCTCTCAAAACTAATCGTTGCACAAGCCTCTCCCGTAGCTAACACGGAGTCTACTGCATCCTTGTTCGCAGCCAATTTATGCTTCAAACTTTTAATCGAGTTAATACCTTGCAATCCAATTACCTGTGCCAGCTATCTGTCAAGTCCCTCAGTCCTCTCGTGGCCTCCCGCGGCTCTGCTATCTTCACATCATAGTGCTATACAAGTTGTTGTGTTATAGCCGAGACTCTGTTGGGATATAGCTGGGACTATGTTGGGATATAGCTGGGACTATGTGTGGAACTGAATATAGCATGGTCAGTTGAGTGATACTATGCATCATACTCCTGTAGAGAATACAACTGTGTCGTTTATGAGATATGACATCTCCTCCCCCCACCAAACCCTCATTGTGCCTCCCTCTCTTCCCCCCCCCCCATCCTTCTGGCTTTCCATCACCCCTTCCCCAACCCCCAGACATCCTCCCCCCCTCCTCACACCCCCTCACCAACCATCTCCCTCTAGGCAGAGAGTTGCATCAAGTGTCAGAGCATATTTACAGTACCATCCGGCGCCTCCAATTTTATGTCGACTCGCGCTATTGGTTCCGACTTTACAAGTTTTCAAACATATTTTTTTCCCCCACATATTTTTGTTAGTTCTCCGACAATAGGGAAAGAGAAACATGGGGGAGAAAGAGAAAAAATATGAGAAAATAATTGAAAATTATGTTTTTTTATTGTGATGATTGGGTTGATTGAAGAGTTAGTTGATGGTGTGTCACCTAGGCCTACCTGTACCCTGTGTGTCACCTAGGCCTACCTATACCTTGTGTGTCACCCTGTCTACTTACACCTGTATGCCACACAGGCTTACCTGTACCCTTTACCACCTAAGACTTCCTGTACCTTGTGTGTAACTCAGGACCTTCTGTGCCCTGTCCTCGGCAGTGACCATCACCCCTACTCCTCCCCTCCCCTAACACACACACACACTTTTAACGGCGCGAAATGAATAGAAAGTGGCGGTAGGGTGGTAAGGGCCGCTAGCAAGCCTGGGCGAGGCCTTCCCTGACCTAGCTGGCTCTACCACCACCCACTTAACACTTCGCAGTTTCTCCCATTTTGACCTCTTGAGAGACTAAGATGTCTCAGAGTTAGCAGTTTACATGGCACGAATATTGTCATAGAGGTATATTATGTCTAAGAGGAGGAATATATCCAAGAGAAACGTTTTAAGTAAAATTAATACTATATCGGAGGAATATTGTAAGTAAAAGTATTATCATATCTAAAAGGAATATTATGTCTAAGAGGCGAGTTATCGCACTAAGCTTATGCGCTAGTGTGGATTGGGTTTGTGCAGTTCCAAGTCTCAAGTAAGACTTGACGCGAGGTTTGGAAAGAGGAGGAGCTTGGCCTGCAGTACGGGTCTGAGGCCAGCCGGTCTTTAACCTTGTGGGCCTTCTACCCCTCTGAAGGCCATAGTGGACCTGTGTGTGTGTGGGGGGGGTCTCTCTGTCTGTCTGCTGTCTCTCCTCTCTCTCTCTCCCTTCTCTCTCTCTCTCTCTCTCTCCTCTCTCTCTCTCTCTCCCTCTCTCTCTCTCTCTCTCTCTCTCTCATGCAAACCTCCATATAATTGTCTCAACATAGATATGATAAAACCATAGGGTTGATGATGTAGATGATACAACCATAGGGTGATGATGATGATGGACCCAAGCAGCTGGAACGCAATCTCTTCACAACCCACAATGTCGCAGGATCGATTCCCGCACAAAACAGAGACGTTTTGCCACGTTTCCTATATATGATAGCCTTTATTCACCCACAAGTAAATATGATACTGGGAGTCAGCAACTTTGCGGGTTCCACCCTCGGTAAAGATCAGCTGTAGACCTAAGGTGACCTCGATAAGCTTACCGGCTTCATGTTTCCAACCATGAAAACCATAAGACGCTCAAGAACAAGTTGAAACCAAGAACAATCTGGAGTACCATTAATCAAGAGCTACGTAGCGTACTGAGGTGCCCGCGGGAGGGGGCGCCACCAGTCAGGACATACGAGGCCTCGCTCCACATCTCTGTGCTCTCTAATTAAGGCCTTTGCACTCTAATTTACGCATCAGGTTTCGTTATGCTGAGGATTGTTGAGTAAAACCACCAGCCAGCTTGTGTCTGCGTTTTGCTGCCGCGCTGACATATGAGACACGTTGCCAAGATGGTTTTTGTTGGCGGAGTTTTTCCTCCCATTAGTTACTGGCGCTGCATCTCTCTAA
>WNGS01166011.1:15409571-15448308 GCA_020271785.1 Procambarus virginalis | reverse complement strand
CCTACGAGCTAGTGGCCTCGCTAGCCACCCCATCCTGAGGAAGGTGTGGCCACACATCACTAGTGTGGCTCGTGACGCCCTACGAGCTAGTAGCCTCGCTAGCCACCCCCATCCTCAGCAAGGTGTGGCCACACATCACTAGTGTGGCTCGTGACGCCCTACGAGCTAGTAGCCTCGCTAGCCACCCCCATCCTCAGCAAGGTGTGGCCACACATCACTAGTGTGGCTCGTGACGCCCTACGAGCTAGTAGCCTCGCTAGCACCCCCATCCTCAGCAAGGTGTGGCCACACATCACTAGTGTGGCTCGTGACGCCCTACGAGCTAGTAGCCTCGCTAGCCACCCCATCCTCAGCAAGGTGTGGCCACACATCACTAGTGTGGCTCGTGACACCCTACGAGCTAGTAGCCTCGCTAGCCACCACATCCTCAGGAAGGTGTGGCCAACATCACTAGTGTGGCTCGTGACACCTACGAGCTAGTAGCCTCGCTAGCCACCCCATCCTCAGCAAGGTGTGGCCACACATCACTAGTGTGGCTCGTGACACCCTACGAGCTAGTGGCCTCGCTAGCCACCCCATCCTCAGCAAGGTGTGGCCACACATCACTAGTGTGGCTCGTGACACCCTACGAGCTAGTGGCCTCGCTAGCCACCCCATCCTCAGCAAGGTGTGGCCACACATCACTAGTGTGGCTCGTGACGCCCTACGAGCTAGTGGCCAGACTCCAATGACGCATTTGGATATTAACAACAACGCAACATTACACTGGTGACGTTTATAAACTTGCAAATGTGTTCACAGCTACGCCTGGGTGTTTATGGTTCCGTCGGCACTAATTTGAATTTGCAGTACTTGAGGTGAAAGACTTAAAAAGAGGTAAGATTCCAACACGAAAAGATGGTGTGAAGCACTGTTACAGAAAATCTAGAAACCAGCCTAATGAAGTGTTTATGTTTATAAGAGGTTGGCGGTTGATTAAATTAACGAGCATTTAACTTTTGTTGATGCGAACGCGCTGGAAACGATACAATCAATTTATAAGTGATTGTATTAACCACTTTATGTTCTAATTACTGAAAATTCTAAATGTCTACATAAATTTATTATTGATGCTAATGAGTTAAAACACGTACTTGAGCGTTGGATGGAAAGGGTACAGGGCTCTCCTCCTCCAGGAGGTAAGGACCAGACTTGCTTACCTCCCTCAGCGGTGACCAGCAGGGGCAACACAGTGATGACCCACACCACACTCATGCTGGGGGTCCGTGGCCAGTCCTGGGGGATAAGGCGGTGGCGGGGGAGGGGGGACAGGTGGAGGAGGCAGAGGATGTGGACAGCAATGGAGACGCGGGAGGAAGGTGGTATGAAGACGCAGGGCGTGTGATCTCAGCTAGAATAAGGAGGGTGTTCGGGCGGAGAGATGCTCCGTCTCCTCCCTCCTCTCGATCAACAATGACGAGGTGTTGGCTTCCTGGAGTGAGGGAAGACGGTTGACCCGCCACCGTGATGCCACACGTCGCCACCGTCTCCCCCGCTTCCTGTTCCTCTTCGGTTCCTGCACTTCCGTACTGTCCCATTTCGTAGATCTTAATCCTCACAGGGGAGAGGAAAATACAAACAAAACAAGGGCAGAGAGCCGTAGCGAACGTAAGATGAATCTTGTGGCGGGTGTGACAAGAATGTGGGTGTCACAGCGCGTGGTGATTGGCTGGTGGTTCTCCCGTGTCGACCAACCACGCGGGTTTTTCATTGTTGCTCAGAAGACACCAATACATAGACTTCAGCCGGTCATTGTATCCTAATAACACAAGAGTTCTTCTATCGTGTCTGATTATGTTCATCGTTGCCTCAACGATTAACATAATCAACTGAGGTGAAGATAATCATCGTCTAGCTGAGGTTGTTGCCTCAGACGACCAGTGAGAGTCAATATCCAACCTCGTCCTCTGACCAAGTTCATTCTATCCATTGGCCGACCCTAAAGATACATCCATCAAATTTAACATGATGTTCATTCAAATATAAATTTAATATTGATATATATCAGCATACTGTGAATATAAAATGATTAGTTAGGTTAGGTGTTTAGGTTCTGTTGGCAATTATTTGTATTAACCCGTCCTCAGACCTAGTCCGTTCTATCCAGCGGTCGACCCCAAAGACACATTCATCAATTTTAACATTGTTCATTCAAAACGGGACTTTTATGTTATGGGAGAGTTACAGGATGTACACGTGTCACATACACACACACACACATTTACGTAACATTACCGCTTATCATCCGGTGATCCAGCCAGGATTCATATGCATTTACGAAACCTATACATCTTTCAATAATCATGGCGACTTTCTTTACATTTATTAAACAGTTTACAAGCTCCGAAACTTCATAACCTAAGATTATTATTGTAATAAACAGCTTCGTATCACTTCAAAACTCATACACTGTTTAATAAATGTAAACAAAGCCGCTATGAGTAAAGAAAGATGTACAGGTTTCGTAAGTATTGCGTAAATATTTGATGAATGGAGTATACGAGAGTGAGTTACCACCTCCCTCCCGTGCGTGATGACCTGGCTTGACCTAGTGCTGGTGCCTGGCACTCTACTGCTGGAATTTTTCATAAATGCCAAGTTTGGGGGGGGGGGGTAGGGGGGCACCACCACGCCAGACGTGTACTAAACTATCGTCTCCATGTCGTTTTGTTTCGTGTGTGTGTGTTTGTTTCGTGTGAGGGTGTGTGTTTTTGTTACTGTTTCTGTGTTTGTATATTACAGTGGCGAGGGCTTTCACATGATGAGTAGTGGTTGATGGGGTGTAGTTGATGGGGGGGAGTTAAGGTGACGAGTGAGGGGGAGGGGAGGGGAAGGGGGTGTGGGAGGGGGGGGGGTTGAAGGTAGTGAACACACAGGAGCCAGGAGAGATGAATTGTTACCCGCGGTGTTATTTATTGTTCTACGGGAGGGGCGGGGGGCAGGGGAGAACCCGTCGGGGCTGGCGGAGGTACGTGACCCGCCCTGGGAACACGAGGGATGGGGGAGGGGGTTACCGCCCCCTCAATCCACCAGCAACCCCTTCAAACTTCAACCCACCCTACTCCTTCACAAGAAAAAAAAATTATACACCTATATTCTTCAATACATAATTTATAAACATAAAATAAATTATAAATATTTCTAAACATCTGTTTATATCGGTTCGATTGTTATAAGTTCACAAATTCAGAATTCGAATAAATATATAAGAACGCTTAAAAAAAAGACAATCGAGCCCATTTTCTACTTAAATTGTAAAGTAAAGAGAGAAATGAGTGAGGGAGCGGTCAGTGTAGTGTCCTCTGCTGGTCTGGTTTGTGTATTCCGTCAATACGACTCAATTTCCGCCCCCTTCTAATGGAATTCAGGTAGTATTCATACGCTGTTTTGGTTTAAATAAATACTCTAAGATGGTCTACGGCAAATAAGCATTTCTTTATTTTTTTCAGTTGTTTATTGATTATTTTTTTCGCTAACATATCAACTTTTAATGTTTAGTTCTTAGTTATCTTGTTACTTGTATACAAGGAATATCCACCGAAAAGGGTACCCCGCTTCTCGTTTTATACATACTGAGTTTACTCTAGTCCTAGACTACAGTCAGTGGTAATGTATACTCGTTGGCTGATCATTAAGCTACTGTGGTGACCCTAATATCCTTCCAGAGGCTGACAGGGCTCGAGGCAAGACAGCCCACAACAACCCAAGTAAGAATATCTATTATTCTTGTACTTGACGGGGTGGGGGTCCTGAGGCGGGGGTCCGGGCATGGAGTGGGGGGTCAGGGGCTGGTGCAGTAGGTCGACATTTCATCCTTCAACATGTTGCCATTTTAGGTAACTTACCTGTGAGAAAAGCCTATAAACGGTAACTTACCTGCGAGAAACGCTTAGAGTTGAATCTCATGTCACCGAAAAAAAACAGGGGAGACATGATTATCACATACAAAATATTCAGGACTCTAACAGGCTCTGGGTGGAATAGACTAGCATGAGTAGTCCACACACAAGGGGACACCAATGGAATCTGAATACCCAAATGAATCATTGTATGGAGAGATTAGAATTTTTTCAGTGTCAGGATAGTGAAAAATGGATGAAATTGTTAATGTAATAATCTCCAATTAGATCCATTGATAGACATTTTGTACCCTCTGTAATCCTTTTTGCGCTACCGCTGACAGGATGAGTATGGGGAGCACAATAAACTAGCCGCCTCCGGCGGCAACAATCAATTTTATTTACAAAGACAAAGTTCTGACGGTAACTCTCTGCACAGCTTTAAAGGTTCCAAAGCCTGCAGTTAGGCTGTGACATATAATTAATTAATTATATGGCAGGGCCCAATTATAGGCTTTGGAACCCATACACAAATTGATTTAAGTATTGAAATGTGGCAGTCATCAACAACACCATCATCCAGTACTGTGTAGCCTCCCCGCGTACATAATTAGTGGCTTTATTAAATCTACAAAATTGTACCTGCTAAGTAACCACTGTAATCTGATCCACTATATTTCTAAAAATAAAATATTACTATTATTATTGTGATGGTGTTAAGGGCAGCGTCGGGACTTGGTCGTAGGTGCCCAAGTACATTACGTTCAACTACACACACAAATCACAGTAGCGTGATGCATCACATGAACAAATCCACAAGGGCCGTGACGA
The DNA here is from genome assembly GCA_020271785.1 of Procambarus virginalis. Classification (NCBI taxonomy): domain Eukaryota; kingdom Metazoa; phylum Arthropoda; class Malacostraca; order Decapoda; family Cambaridae; genus Procambarus; species Procambarus virginalis. Next base: position 15,443,599 of record WNGS01166011.1, on the reverse strand, counting down.
GGGTTCGAACCTACGTCTGAGAGGATCCCAGACGCTGCCTTAATCGACGACATGGTTCTACTAGTTCTTCCGGTTGCAATTCTTTTACCATGTCGTAGCTCAGTCGATTAAGGCAGCGTCTGGGACCCTCTAGGATGTAGATTCGAACCCTGGTCACGGCCCTGGTGGATTGTACATTACGTTCGTTTGTGGGGAAGAATTGAAAATTACTTTTATAGTCTGGCCAATATGTTTTCGTTTTCTTTGTTAAGGGAACTGCAAGCTTTCTATGAAATATATAATGATAGACTGCGGCATTTCTATCCAAATTATTCACACTTCCTTCTGGCCTTCCGTGGTTGGCGTTAACATCTTAAGCTTATAGAGGTACCTCGAGGTAAATTTAACGACTGATCTTTCCCAGGATGCGACCTACAACAGTTACCTAACTCCAAGGTACCTATTTACAGGTGGCTGGTGAGAGTCATTAGGTGTAATGAAATGATGATGATAAAACTGATACACTAACACATCATTAGTTGTCATATATATATCTGGCACTCAATGGTCAGGACGACTCGAAATATGCAATAACAATGTTTTTAAAAATCGAATATATTGTTGGTTTGTGAATATTTATAAGCCTACTTAAAGCATTAGATTGAGTGTTATTGTTACGTTGATTTAATTTATTGATTTATTTATATACACAAAAGCTCTTGCATTCTTGTAAAGCCACTATCACGCATAGCGTTTTGGGCAGGTCCTTAATCCTAATTTTCCCCTGGAATACGACCCACCAAATTGTTTATGAACCAGGTACCCATTCACTGGGCTGGGTGAACAGCACTGTTCACCCAGGGTTACACTGGGTTAATGAGTGCCTATATGCCCAGTAACACTGGGTTAACACAGTTTCTCAGGCACACTGGGTTAATGAGTGCCTATATGCCCAGTAACACTGGGTTAACACGGTAACCCAGGCACACTGGGTTAATGAGTGCCTATATGTACAGGAGGGCAGTGATTGAAGCACGTATAACTTCAAATGGAATATGAGTGAGAAACCGTGTGTGCTCGACTCATAAATGTGTTTATATTTTACCTGATTTACCCGAGGGCCACGAACACCATAATAATTTATTCACAAGAAGGTACAATGGGTTGGTGAGATTACATAAGATTGGTATTTGTATATTCTTGCAAAGCCAGTGGCCTCGTGGACACTAGTGGCCTTGATGAGGACAGGAAGTCGGTGACTTGTCGAAGGCCCCCCCCCCCACCCTACATTTGTGTTTACCAACTTGACCATTTGAAGTCTTCAAACAGCGTCTCGCTGCTTGCTTCCTGTGTTCTATCACACAAGTCTGTTCTATCATAAACGCTTCATACAAGTTCTTTAAATACTAATAACTATCAACAGTATAGTTCAGTTCATTCATTATACATATACCCATCCTGTGGATGGTAGTGGAAAGTTACAAACGCATATAATGAACTCGAGAATTGACACCCCCCCAAAAAAAAAATTATAATAATATTTTATATTAAGAAAATGTGTGTATAAGCACTTAAGAGTAATGTACAGATATAGGGACAGGAATAACACATACTAATAAACCCACTATTATGCAAAGCGTTTCCCGCACAATTTAAAAAAAACAACAACTAAAGGTGTGAGGCAGTTTACTATTTAGGTAAGCAAGTTAGAGCTGTGATAAGCTAGTAACATAATTTAATATATATTACAGCATTATATCAACAATGGGTTTGAGGAACGAACACAATTGTAGCCTGTAAGATAAACAACTTACAGGTGGTGATCTAGTTTTATAATTTGATTTGTTTATCCTGCACATCGTCCCCCCCCCCACACATCCAGATGCTATTCCACATATAGGGTTATAAACCCATGAACCAACCGAGCACCGACCCCATAACTGCCAAGATATTATTGCAGTTTAAAATCCAGCTGGAACAAAATTCTGACGAACAATGGAGGGGGGGGGGCTTTTACAAACCGCCGGCTTCCTGCCCCCATCGACGCCACTAGAAAGATTGTGCCCCTCAGGTAAATTCAAGTAAAGATTCAGCCGTCTTGCAACCGGTGGACACAATTAATGCAGATGTTGGTCACAATTAACTTGCATTGTTCACAGCTGCCATGAGTCTGGTGTTCACAGATGTTCCCCGCTTGCGTGCACAGGTGACTCACAGCTGCTGTTGGAAACAGGAAACTATTCTGTGACAAGCTTAGTCACAGGATACAAACATGAGGTCTTGCTCATGTTTGTATCATTAAACACTAGATTTCATTTCTGGAGAGTAACCAATTCAGCACTACTTATATTTTGTTTTGTAAGTCATCTGTCAAAATTGTCTAGGAATTAAATTCATTCATTATTTTGAGTTATACCTGAAATGGTGTGCATAATTAGTGGTCTTATAAAATATACAAATATTGTACCTGCTAAAAAAACAGTGATATGATCCCTTGTATATCTTATAAATAATAGTAAAATTATTCACAAGGAAATCACAATGGTGTGAAATATCAATGATTTTCTCATTGTCATGACTTACCATTGAGATTTCTTTGCGTTCTGAAGGAAGCGTCGGTGGAGAACTCCACTACCTAAATAGGAGCGCCGACTGGATATTCGTAAAACCTGGTTGTGGCACCAGCTGGAGCCTCCAGACTATCTCGGTAGAGTACCAGGTTGATTAGTTTTTGTCCTGTCATGGCCTAGTGAATTATGGCATGCATCTGATGCTCATCAGGACGCTGGTACAAACCCCTGTACTACTCCAACTGAGTTACTTATTATTATTATTATTATTATTATTATTATTATTATTATTATTATTATTATTATTATAAAAATAGAATCTCACCTGATAATTTCCCCTTAAATTCCTTTGTAATCGAGTCCAAAGCCTCGGAAGACCTTTGACCCATCACTGCGGAACACAATATTGATCATGTTGCTGTCTATCCATTTATCACCTGGAAGATGTGATCCACACAGCTTATGCCTGAAAATAATAATGAACACTCATCAACATTAGATGAATAGAAAGTAAAGCATAACATACATGCTATGCTGTAATGAAAGTTAATTTGTATGTTCCTTTATTACTATACTCCATTATTTTAATGATAGTTTGGCAACCTGTCTTCTTACAAAGAACGTCATATTTCGATCGTATGCGTTACAGGGTATTACATACTGTATTTGTAAATAGCATTACGCTATTTGACACTCCAAGGGTGCAACTTAACAAAGGCAGACATGCTTTGCAAATTAAGGGTTCTGAACTGCAGAATGACCTCCCAAATGAGATAATAAACCCATTATTTAGTAAACTCAACCGGTTTAAAAGAGACACTTAGAAATACCAAATTAACATTACACAAGTAATTTTACCCACACTTCTTCATTCTACACATCAACCTGTGTTTTGCCGTCACTGTGAAGATAGATTGATTGATAAAGATTAAGCCACCCAAAAGGTGGCACGGGCATGAATAGCCCGTAAGTGGTGGCCCTTTTGAGCCATCACCAGTATCAATAGATGATACTGGAGATCTGTGGAGGTGCGACTGCACCCTACGTGACGGGAGATGTCTCCCGTCGTCACTGTGAACATTAAATATTATATATGTACTGGTACTGTAGCTGCAATTTACATATTTAGGGTAGTCTATGCCTTTCATCGTTAAATATCGCTTACAAAGGTTGTCATTTAGTAAATTTCGTTAACAATTCAAATATGTTAATTATTGGTACTGGTCACCCCATTAAACCTATGAATAAATCATATAATTATGTTAAGTTATGCCCGAAATGCTCTGCGTATTAGTGGCTTTATATCATTTATTATTATTTACACCGCAGGTTGCTAATTACCGCTAGGTGTTCAGGGGCGATGTGACAGTATGGAGCACAGTTGACCCACACTACACGAGGCTGCTAATGACCCATTTTGACCTATAATCGCTTTTTGACCTATAAATACCTAACGGTTTAAATATGTACTATAAATCATAGCAACTTGAAACATCGACAGGCTGTCACGCTTTTCATTCATGAGTCCTCGGTTTGGATAGGTTCGAGCAATTTAATGCATCATTTTAGTGATGTTGTGACAAATGGAGAGGACGAGCTGTACCATCAACAAACAGTTGATAGTACAATTATCAACAAACAATTATCACAAGGACGGGCTGTACCATCAACAAACAATGCACAATTATCAACAAACAGTATGAGTGAAAAACCTTATTCAAGTACCATCACACCACATGGTACTTGAATAATGTTTTTTCACTCATACAGTTTGTGGATAATTGTGTTATTTGACCAGGGACAGACGAAACTGAAGTACTGTATAACTTTGTCAAGAAGAAAGCGTTTGAACATTTTGTTCATAGAGTGAAGCCAACTTCTGTAGAACAAACATGAGAGGCAGGACGGTGGAACTTTATCAGGGATGTCATTGCTATCACAAAAACATAGTTACAATAACATTTCTGTTCACAATTTATGCTTTTTATCAGAATTTCAGATATCACCATTTACTTGTTATATGTTATGCGTTGGAACCTAATGTATTGCTCTTGGTTTTAATAAAATTCAGACAATAAAAATCACATGTTCAACAAAATTTACCAGATAATCTATCAAGTAGTTTCAAGATTCTTACAAAGTTGACAAAGTCTCAGGATGACTTACCCGTACACAAGTTGATTATCTCTGGTCAAGTCTTGCACCAATACAGAGTCATAGCCACAGTCGGAGGAGCTGTACTCTAGTTCAAAGTAGCTCCATTTTAATAATATCTTGGTTCCTGGTGGCAGTGTCACCTTCCAACTGCAGCTCAAATTATCAGAATAATTACCAGTGGTGACAACACATATTGAATGGCTCATCGCAGTCAGTTCTGCCGGGTTAAGGACAAGAGGAAAGGTATTAGTTCAGACACAGTCATCGGAGTGGTACAGCCATCACCCTGATACAGAAGTACTTCTGTATCAGGGTGATGACTACAAAAGTAGTACAGTCATCACAATGATACAGTCACCACAGTGGCAAACTCAGTGATTACAGTTAATATAATTCACTGTGTCGAGGGACAGGAAGCCAGAGGGTAAAAGCCAAAACGTGTGTATGAATACACGTTTTGGCCAGAGTGACAGTCTGTGATATTTTGATAGACGATCACTGCACTTACGTCCACCTTATCACTTACCCATTACCCAAAGCTGAATGGTCCAGTTGAACTAAATGCACATTTAAAGATACATAAGTTATCGTTTCAGAGTCTGATCCTTATAAGTGTTTTGAAATCATAGTCAAAAAATATTTTTGCAACGCGAGAAGTCTGGTAGAGTGATAAGATATAGAAAGCAAGAGCGACTATCGTTGTTACGAAACAGTGAAAGCAAGAACACACAAAGTCATCATAGCAGTGCAGTCACAGAGTGGATCAGTCGACAGTTTAACTTAGTCATCCGGGTGATGCAGTCAGTCACAGGGAATAATGTTATATGATTTGTAATTACATACAGCATATTATGGAACATATAATTGTTTGACAGTAATGAATATTGACACAAATGTTTGAGTCATTAAGATTTAAATATAAATATTATATTCAAACTTACCTTTATCACCACTACAGGTTACTGTCGCAGTATTGCTTCTTGTGAATTGAGTCAATAAACCTGGTGGGACAGTGTTAATTAGAATCATTGGTTTACTGAAAATTATATATAAAATATATGTATTATATATATATATATATATATATATATATATATATATATATATATATATATATAATAAATAAAAATAAGTTTATCAATCATTTAAAAAAATGTCTGAAATGATCACTTAGTAAATGAAATGTCGTCCTACAGGCATACAGTAAAGTGATTGCCTTATTATTCATCAGCATTGCAACCATTACAGTTAGTGTCGAGTTACGTGACCTACCAATGCAAGTTGTGGAAAATATCCACAGTATAATATAATGATTAGTTTATATGGATTATACAAGAGGTAAACTGCCTCTAGAATGCCTCCCAGGCGCCATACAGACAAGCTGCCTGCTCCAACCTGTCACGACACTTGGAAAAGCTTTCATTTGATCTAATATTAGTAATATTAATTATTGCTTATAAAATGTACATTGACTTCGTGCTAAAGTATTAGCTAGAATTAATAAGTATATTAGTGAATAGTTAATAACTGAATTAAATAAAGCAGCACCCCCTTAAACTCTGTGGTGAGTAAGGAAGGAGAGACGCCATTAATGTCTCATCCTGTTGTTGATTGTTCCACGCCAAGTGGGAGTACTCTAGAATGTTTACCCAAGAATTACCAACTATATGCCTAGTTCTTGGTCATATGACCGATAGGTGTTCTCCAAGGAAGATATCAAGCTATATATAAGAAGTTATGAAGTGTTATATAGGCATAATTAAGTGCTACAAGAAGCGCTTCGCCCCCAGACTAGACGTCACGTGGTGTGTTCCCTCCAAGGTCAACTACTGACCTTTCCCCTGGATGCAAGTCACAACAGTTACCTAACTCTTCTGTACCGATTTTCTGCTAGGTGCACAGATGCATCAGGTGTACGGGGTTTATGATTCCATACACACATTTTACAAGTACTATACCGTAAATGTACATATTAATGTACACTTCATATGTGAGCTGCGACACAGTGGTTACTGCAGTCGGCTCTTCTCCGTGTTGCATTCCTGGGCATGACGAGACCTCTGGATTGTTGCCTTACGCCTGATGCCTCTGCTTACCTAACAGTAAATAGATACTTAGGAGTTAGTCAGCTGTTGTGGGTCGTATCCTGAGCACGGTCAGTGATTGGCTATGGGGGACCTCATTAGGCCTAACAGGCTTTCTGTCCCCCCCCCTGGCAATGGAAAGCTATTTAGTATAAATATTATTATTATTATTATTATATTATTATTATTATTATTATTATTATTATTATTATTATTATTATTACTATTATTATTATTATTGCTACTGATATTATTGCAAACAAGAAAAACTAATTACTTCAAGTTGCCATCATAGACATAAGAATGCATGAAGGCCAATAGGGGGACCTTCGACAAGCCGCCGACTTCCTGTCCTCGTCGAGACCATTAGTGTTAGTGGCCCTCGGGTAAATTAATATTATGCTTCTCTGATGCAACACTTGTCATCTCTAAGCATTTTTAACAGCTCCCGATTGCACGAATATGATACAAGACTCAGTACATCCCTCTTTACCCAAGACTTACTGTTGAGCTGGACCTTCCCTTCCAAGGTAGTGATCTGTGCGGTGTGGGCAGTGACCTGAGCACTGCACGTGTTGATCTTCCCCTCGAGCACGGTGTTGAAGGAACTGACTTGAGACTTGCAAGTGTTGATCTCCTCCTGGAGCTCAGTACTGAAGGAACTGACTTGAGACTTGTAGGTGTTGAGCTCGCCTTGGAGTTCGGTGTTGAGTGAATTAATTTGAGACGCGCTGGTGTTGATTCCCTCCCGGAGTTCAGTGGTGAGGGAACTGACTTGAGACTTGCAAGTGTTGATCTCCTCCTGGAGCGCAATTTGTGTTCTTTTCAGCTCTTCGAACATTTCTTCTAAAGCTTAAAACATAAAAAGTTTTTGTTTAATACAATGAAAATGTGACGAATTTAAATATCTGTTTTCTTCTATGATATATAAGAAGAATTTGTTTGATCAAAGATTCTTCAGTAGTTTGCCCTTCAACTTGTAAAGTTACTGTCTCTTTAATTCTCTCTCTTAAAAAAAACGAAACTGAGCTTAAATAATGCGTAACTATGCATTTTATTTTATTTACAAGCTTGAGAATACACAGCAATGTGTTGCTACCCTATTACACAGTGTAATAAACAACTAGCTATAAGTTCATTAAATATTCCCACCTCACAGGACGGCCAGTCATACATGGAATCAGGAGAGAACATGAAATGTTAGGCTGATCTATTAATCTCCACTAACAAACTCTAGGTAGAACACAAGAATATATTCCAATATTCCTGAGTGTATGAAGTAATTACAGAACTCAAAGTACCTCATACTTTTGGTCTGAATTCACTGATAACAGGGCAATCACGGTATAGTGTTGGAGAGTATGTCCCAGCTCTTGTTCACATAGTTCAGAATTGGAATGTTCACCATTTGCGAGGTTCATGCAAAGAACTCAATTTCGTGACAAAATATACATGAAAGTGGTTCACAAATATTTGGAGAATGGAGATTATTAAAGAGTTGATATATGCGTAAATGGGAGAGACACTTTTATAAAGCAAGTCTGTATACACAGCACTTCAGGTAACTCTAAAATTAAATAGTTATGAATTATGATGTATGTACATCTTGATCGAGTGGTTTATCTAATTGACCTTAGGTTCATAACACTGGAAGATATTGATTGTTATGCTATGCTATATATATGCTGTATAGACCTCTAAGCATATTCGAAAGGAAGCACATTATTTATGTTCTATTTTAATGGTGAGCCTTAGTTTAACAAATGTGAATTATCTCTAAAGAGGCCTATTGCTTAAGTATCTAAATGTAAGAGGCTGGAAAACATAAAATAATTTAGTTATTTAGATGAAATTCTTTGGATCAAAATACTAGACAGTGGCAGATACGTTACCCACACTGACTACGAAATATTAGTTTGATAATTTACTTTGATAAAATATTAGTTTGCACAGGGTTATAAACCCATGGAACCGCCTACCCGCCGAAGCTATCAATTTCAAAACTGTTAAATGTACAAATCCAGCTGGACAAAAATCATCAGGGCAAATGTGGTGACCTATGACAAGCCGCCGGCTTCCTGTTCTTGTCGAGGCCGCTAATGTTTTAGTGGCCCTCGGGTAAATTCAGATAAATTCACTAAAATGGTTAAAATGGTCATTTTAAAATTAAATTAACAATAATAATTGTTTATTAAAAACCGTGAGTCATATACTTAATACAAAGACCTAATTGTGCATTCAAATTTAACGAGTTTATTCATAAATGTTTGTACATTTATAGCGTATTTAGTTTAAAGACATTTACAGCAAATTATTTACTTAAGAGAAAGGCATAATAGATAACATGTAACAATTATAAATACTGTATATAGTGTATACTCAGATTTTTAGATTTAGATCATTAGTTGTTATTATTGATCTACGAGGCTCGTAACAAATGAAAAAAATAAAACTTACTGTTATTGAGAAGTTTTTCTTGCAAGCTCTCGACTAGGGAAGTTAGGGAGCGAATCTGGCCATTGTAATCACTCACTGCCTCCTGCTGCATATTCTCCAACACCAGTAAACTTGTAGACACATTTTCCAGATCTGGAAAAACATAAACATTTATTTATCACCATCATATTCTAATTGTGTTATAATAATCATTGATTATTTTGGAATGTCTTTCTTAAAAAAAAGTGAGTGATCCTTTTTTTTTTAAATTACAGTGATCTGTTAATACCAGTCTCAGGAATATTAAAATAAATCAAAATATTTCAATTATATAAAACATATCTTGAAAAATTCTAAAAATCGCTACCACGACAAATTGAAATGTAACTGAACAAAAAATTAACTAAAATAATTTTATTACCAATTTGCCGTTTTGTGAGGCTTTGTTGAAGGAAGATTGACATGTATTGATAAGACAGGAATTAAGACTTAAGCAGACATCCCTGGTAGTTTTTATATGAATTAATATATCTTATCAAGGTCTACGATTACCTATAAAATAATGAATTTATTAAACTGACAGAACTGGTGACACAAACACGTGTAAATCCACAACAAATTCTGATTTTTTTTTTCACATTTAACAAAACTTGATTATAATATCGTTTGTTAGTCTGTCCGAACCAGTTTTAGCGACTTGACCCATCTCCAAGACAGTCTTAACAGCTTCACACACTACTGACAGCCTCATGACCCATCTCCATGACAGTCTCACAGCTTCACACACTACTGACAACCTCATGACCCATCTCCATGACAGTCTCACAGCTTCACACACTACTGACAGCCTCATGACCCATCTCCATGATAGTCTCACAGCTTCACACACTACTGACAGCCTCATGACCCATCTCCATGACAGTCTCACAGCTTCACACACTACTGACAGCCTCATGACCCATCTCCATGACAGTCTCACAGCTTCACACACTACTGACAACCTCATGACCCATCTCCATGACAGTCTTCACAGCTTCACACACTACTGACAGCCTCATGACCCATCTCCATGACAGTCTCACAGCTTCACACACTACTGACAGCCTCATGACCCATCTCCATGACAGTCTCACAGCTTCACACACTACTGACAGCCTCATGACCCATCTCCATGACAGTCTCACAGCTTCACACACTACTGACAGCCTCATGACCCATCTCCATGAGTCTCACAGCTTCACACACTACTGACAGCCTCATGACCCATCTCCATGACGTCTCACAGCTTCACACACTACTGACAGCCTCATGACCCATCTCCATGACAGTCTCACAGCTTCACACACTACTGACAGCCTCATGACCATCTCCATGACGTCTCACAGCTCACATGACTTACTGTTGCGCTGGTCCACCTCCATGGTAGTCACTTCCCCGTCTGTTCTTTACTTGAGACTTGTAGGTGGTGACCTCGTCCTGATAGACCTCCAATATGCTCCTCATTCNCCACAACAAGTCACACGATATTTATGAGGTCCACAACCACCCAAAATGATATGTATTGGGCCCACTACCACGTGCTGGATGGGTACGAGGTCCACTACCGCCCACTGTATAGGTATGGGGATCACTATACCGCCCACTTGAAAGGGTATGGGGGGGGGGGGCTCACTATCACCTGTTGGATGGGTATGGGGTCCACGATCGCCCACACGAGGGCGGTAGTGGAACCCATAGCCATCCTGTGGGCGATTGATTGATTGATGAAGATTAAGCCACCCAAAAGGTGGCACGGGCATGAATAGCCCGTAAGTGGTGGCCCTTTTGAGCCATTAACAGTATCATTAGCTGATATTGGAGATCTGTGGAGGTGCGACTGCACCCTGCGTGACGGGAGATGTCTCCCGATCCTGTGGGCGGTAATGGACCCCATATCCATCCTGTGGACGGTAGTGGACCCCATTAACATTTTACAGGTGATAGTAGACCTCATACCCATCCTACGGGTGGTAGTGGACCCCATATCCATCCTACGGGTGGATGCGTCCGCACTCTCATTTAAAGACACCAACATGGCTGGGAACCCAGCAAAACTCTACCAACTTAAATTTACTGGAGATAAGAAACAGCTAATGTTTAATCTCAATGACCACCGGGTGGACCGGATTAAAGGACCCCAAAGCCATGAGGGCACTACGAGAGTCAACTACCACCACAAAAGAGGATTGGCAACGAGAAAGCAGGAGACGAAGAGCATAGAGAATAGCATAAAGTTCTGCTGTGAAGACGCTAGCCTCCGGAGGAAGGCGACACATATAAGTGTGGTCAGGAAAAACAACAGAGCAGTCCACACCGTCAGCAGACTTAGACCCATCGGTGAAGATGGAAATATTTAACATCATCCAGTGTTGTGTCAGGAATTTTGGGTTGTTTGGTTTGTTAGTGTTATTGCATATACTGTATATTGTAGTTGTCTAGCGGCCATTAACAGTTCTTGACTGACGGACGATTACGACACTGCCGATTCTATTGCAAATGTTTCTCTGTTGTACCTGTTGTTCTGTTGCAACATTAAAATAGAATGTTGTATTTGGTTTGTAAATTAGATATTGAAATTAACAACTTCAAACATTCAAGCTGGGGATCATTCTTGGCTCATTAGAGACTTGTTCGTATTTGGGGAAGTGAAAGAGTCGCTGTTGGCCATTGAAAATTGACACTTCAGATTCGCAAAATGTTAACCAATGGGGTTAGTTTTAGGGTGAATGTCAACCAATCAGCGGCCGGGTTTGGCTGGCTGCTGGTTATAAAAGGAACGCTGAGACACACAGCACTTCAGTGTGTTTTACCTCACGTTTGGTACACAGTTCCAGCTTCGTCTCCTGGAATTGAGCTGTATGTGGGGGGAACCCCCCCCCCCTCCCCTGCCCTTTTCCTTGGTGCCCCGTACTGGAACTAGTGGAAGTGTATTGAGGGGTGGAACTTCCATTATTTCATTTGGCTTGACGAATCAAAGGATGGGTTTAGTACCGCATGTGGCACTATAGCAGACAAAATGTAACGCTCCTCTACCCCACTTGTATGTATCATGAGAGAGTGCCATTTAACGTCTGACCTTAAACTTAAATGTTTAAATATATAATTGTACAATGGGGATACTAGTTTATAAAATTTTAAAACTAATTTTTTTTAAGTAACGTACCTACTTATATTCAGCAGGCTAGTCTTGTAATTCTAGGTACATATTTCCTACAAATAATTAACCAGGATGTTAATCCTTAGGATGTGTCGGTTCTTTTTTACTACCCTCGCTAATTACATAACGTCCTGTCAGCAACATTAATACATTACAAAACAAAACCACTACCAATTTGTAAAATATACTTAAATAGGTGCAAAAAATATATATAAATTACCAAAGCCGTCAACGTGATAGTTCTTGCATCCTGGAAATGGTCAGTAACTCTACCTTGTGGGACTGAGCAGTGTGCTCGAAATCTAGTCAGTTTGGTTTAAACCAAACTGACTAGATTTGATTTAACCCCCCCCCCTTCCCCTCTTTTACCACATAACATCTAAGGTTAACTGCCTCTCTAGCTTACTAAGGGTTTTACATACAAACCAGCTTCTTAATTTAAAACTTTTAAGATTTACCGGTGTGTTACTAGCTTCATTTAAGTTCTATAAACCTTGCACTTAAAATCTGTCAATCCGCTTAAGTGTCAATTATCAATCATAAACAGATATATTTGCACATTATTAGATACTATAGTAGTTACAATATTCTATCATTGTTAATGAACTCTAAAGCTTAAAGTAAGTGCGTCTACTCCATACTGGACTGTTCCTATTTATTGTCGGGTATTGATTGTTGCCGCCAAAGGCGGCTAGTTTATTGTGCACCCCATACTCATCCTGTGAGCGGTAGCGCAAAAGCATTAGAGGGCACAAAAGGTCTGATAGATGATTGTCTGATATACTCCACCCATCCTGTGGGCGGTGAAGACTGCTAGTCTAACAAAGGCTTTAATGAATTGTTTACGTAAAGGAAAACAAATTGTGCAATAAATATTTTAAACCTGTCATTCCTAACATGCTCTCGTCCTCGGGTCCAGACAAGAGAAGGCAGTCTCTCTGTACTGGACATCTACGACAGAATAAAACGATAGAGGTGTAAACTTAATTTCAATACTAAATTGGTACCTCAAACACTGGCATTTTACCTTATTTAAACGTGTTTTGTACTGCTGGGCACAACGTTCTCGCGGCCCGGTCTCTGACTAGGCTGTTAGATGATGCTATCCTGAACCACACAACCCGGATGGCCGGTTATTGTTTGGAGGGGTTCATAGACCCCCCAGAACTTGGTTCCAAACAAGACTTGACTTACCCTCCCCTCTATACAACGCCTTGTATCTTGCCTTTAGTAATACCACTGAAGCGTTACACTATGGTGATAAAGCCTTCTTGGTTAACTCTTGGAAAGACTTGACAGTACGAAGTCTCTACTCTAAGTAGGACAACCCTACTACAGTGTTAACCTAGTCTTAAACTTTTAAAGGGGCTATAAAAACCACTCATTAGCTCCACAAGTAGGCAAACTGTAACAGGTCCTGCACAGGTCTTCAGAGAAACAGCTGACCTGCCAAGGCTTTGTTTCCAGTTTTACCTATTACATTGAACTGGCCAAGTTAAATACTTGTGGGTCTGGAGAAATGGGAAGGTGCGAATATTTTCCACAGGACCTATTCTGTGGATACCCAGATCACCTTCTGGATTTTGTACTCGCCTATTCTGTTTGCGGAGGTTGATCTTTGGTCCCACTTGTCAATACTGGTGCTTACTGGTGATTCTAGAGCTTTCTGGGCTCTTCATCGTATCTATATTTCAAACTGTACAGTCTGCCTCCTCACTACCTAATGCATTTCATCTGTTAAAACGCTGAAAAATCTGTGGCTCGCCCAATCAACTGGGCTGGACGGTAGCGTGACTAGCTTAATGCAAGTTTGCGTTCAATCCTCGACCGTCCAAGTGGTTTGGCACCACTCCTTCCCCGTCCCATACCAAATCCGTATCCTGATCCTTTGTAACTGCTATATAATCACAATGGCTTTGCGTATTTCCTTATAATTTCCTCATTTGGATACTCTGTCTACACCTGTTCCCTTGTGTTCCACCCATGCTAAATAGTTGTCAATTTCTTTAGACATGATAAACTTATTGTCTTCCAGGGAAGTGTAGTTTACTTCCCGTAGCCTTTCCTCGTAAGTCATACACCTTCTGGGACTAGTCTGTTCCTTGTGGTTGCCTTGGGCTTGATGTCCAGTATATGTAAGCAATGTATGCAGACAATCTTGTGATTTGCAAATACACAAACGTGGAATGATTTTCCCAGTCGTGTCAGGCTGTACCCGAGAAAAACTTAGGTACCACCTAATAAATTCTACGTAATCTATCTACCTTACCTCCTAAATGTCAACCTGTCATGCTATTTTCCAAATATTGATTTAACTGTTTTAAGTGATGGCAGACAACATGTTTAAATAATGTCATGTATAAACAGATTACAAATTTCTATTTAAAATTGCCTCTGTTTTGCAATTTCTGCTGTTCCATCCATCATCTAACTTCTTTCAATTCAATTTATGCTCTAATCTCAATTTTTAAGACAGGAACGGGAGTGATCAACATGATTGCTGGGAGGATGGACAACAGCCTGCTGGACACAGGGGCGTGAAGGACCAAGAGACTGGTGGGAGGGCTGGGAAGAAGGTTCGGGGAGAGCCGGGAAAGAAGACGCAGGAGACACGGCAGACTGGGAAGGGGAGAAACGCCAGATGAAAAACCAGGACGACACCCTAAATCAGAACGTACATGAGCTCGGGAGGAGTCGGTGGGCGTGTCAGGGTTCAAAGCTTGGAAACGGTTGCGTGACTAAGAAGGGAAGGGCGAGGAGAGGTAGAATGCAACACACGAGCATAAGATATACTAGTGAAACAGGAGACGGCAGACTTGGCGTCTTGCCTCAGGAAAGGACAAATGATCGTGGTGCTTCAAATTGAGGATGGCTTCCTCAAATTTGTAGTGTATACACATGCAGGAGAAGGTAGGGTGGGCATCACCCAATTGAGGCAGGGAGACTGAGAAGAGCAGCCAGTCTTAGGAACCAGGGTCCCCACACACGGGCCATAGACACTGCACTTGTGCATTTGAGGGCACCATGCCCAAATTTCCAGCACTTATTGCAAAGTCTGGGAGAGGCAATGTAATCCTGAGTGGAGCATCTGGCACGAGCAAGAATTATAGAAGGCGGAAGGGTTCTAATATCAAAAGAAATTTTCACAGCTCGGAGAGGCTGATGACCACGAGGGGGTCGAGTGAACGTATCAACCCTGGAGGCCTTGGGCTTCAAGGATATGTTTAATATCCTCGTGGTTGTCTTGCAGGTCCCTAACACCAGTAGTAACATCGTGCGGGAGGAGAACAGCGCCAATACTGGCATTTAACCGAGCATTTTTGAAGACCCCAACAGGGGTGTTGGGGTCTTCCCAATGCTGGACAATGTGGCCAAGCGGGCAGTTGCATCCTGAGGAGCAGCAGCACTGACACGTGTACACCTGTTAAAAAGGAACAGGCATCCACTGAATCAATGAGGTGTTTAGGGAGGAAGAAATCGTCAGGACGTGAAGAATCCAGAAGGTTGAGATGAAAGTGTCCATGTAGTAGGAGCAAACAAGGCGTGGAACGAATTATTACTGGAAGGAATCGTGGGAGTGCGTCTGTGGGGAAAGGTCAGTGCCGAGCACCCTCGGTGAGGGATTGGGGGGAGGGTTAAAAGGTAAAGTTGTCACAATGAGAGAAGTAGCCCCTCAAGGTGATGAGGTGATCACCACTGGAGGCTTGGGGCTCAACTCTACACAGAGGAGGGAGGGGAGCAGAGGGGGGGGGGTATAGTCGGGAGGGTCAAAGGAGTAGCTTGGTCTGGGCCTGGTCTTCAAACATAGTTCGACTCGGGGTCTGGTCGCCCACACCACGAGCCTGGGAAGTTATAAGAGGATCATTCAGCAGCATAGTAATGAGTAGGTAATAATTTCATTCACGAATAATCCCCCATATCCACCACGGAGCCACAATTAGGGAATACGACACCCAACAAGATGGCCCCCCTGGGTGCATCATGAGTATACGCCCCCCAATCGCTATCTTAGGAACCGTCAGTCCGTCGAGATCGGGTTCAGCAACGAAGGCGAGGAATGACAAAGCGTCCCTTCGTTCTCAACGTCGGGTACCACAGTTCTACGGGTCAAAATGTGCCTCCCCAAACACCCGGGCATCAAAACAGAAGATGCCCAAAAGAATAATCAAGGCAAAAGGTCTGCGGGAAAGACAATGAGAAAGGAGAAGAGGGGGGAGGAAAAATGAAACATAAGAGGAAATAGCAACCAGCACAATTAGTGAAGACGGCAGCAGGAGCATAAGGCTTCAAAAGGAGAGAGAGGACTGTCCCATGGAGCATCACACCCCGGCAGCCGCCCACCAAGCCCCATCATGACGACAACAGGCTGGAAACGGAGGGGGTTGAACAATGTAAATGCATGTTAAATTTCAGTCATATATCCTGCCATAGGCTTCACATTTAAGAATATTAAAATTTTATATGAAAACCTCTACCATAATGTTTGTATGTGAGATATGTACACTCTAGCATGTTGTATGACAATAATAAAATAAAATATACTGTATTTTATAAATGGACTGATAATGGACCTAAGTGTAGATATGTTGCATAAGTAATGATGACTAATACAGCAAGATTTTGAAATGAAAGCAGCAGCATTTAGCATTTATTATGTAAAATAGGAAATACAATACTCAACTGGGATAACACCTGTGGTGAAAGTATTGTGACGATGGTGGATAACTGTGGAGACACATTATGGTGGCCATGATGAGTAATGATAGAGGAGAGTGATGGATACAATGTGGTCATGGAGGACACATGACTGGGGCACATTCTTTCACCTCTGCAACTAAAGACAAAAACAATTTATATAAAGTTGGATCATATACAGGCCCCCCTTCCCCCCCCCCCAAAAAAAAAAAAACTCGGGACAGTAAAACACTCTCCTAATTTCAAGAGCTTAACTAGATTTCTCTAGATTCTGTTAGAGGATACAATAATCTATACATATAATGCATCATGATTGTCTACAGTGTTAATATATATCTACTTGGTGCTCACGTTTAATAACGTAAATGTAATCTACTAATGTACATCCCCCTACGCTTCTTTGGGGACATGTATATCGCACATGTGTTTAAGCTTGTCGGGGTATATCTTGCAGCTGGGGTCCACAAACAAAACACTATATACACAAGCTAATAAACAGCTAAACAAGTAATTAATTACAGGAACAGTAAATACAAACTCATCTATACATGCCATCCTTCGTAACACACATTTATTAACAGCTGCAAGGAGACAGAACACAAATAATTGTAATGCAACATCAAGCATGCCAAAAGGCCCCGTCACAGACGTACATACAGTTATCCGAGGAAACCTGCAAGAATATTACTGTGAAAGATGGAAGAGTTGGCCGAGGTGCTGCAACTGGGGACCTGCCATTCGTGCAGAAGTTTAATACAATGGAAACTACACAGCAGTGATATCAGTAGTTGCATGTGTTGACTGTACAACTGCATGTACCTACCACTATCAATAATGTAGGATTCCTTGTAGGAATAAGTTCTTGCCAAGATTGCCTGTCAGTATTAGTCAAGTATTGTGATACACATTCATGCGTACTTATGAGATCTTAATGAACCACTGGATGTCCACATGATGGACATCCAGTGGCCAAGGCCAGACATCCTTCCTTTAGTGTTAAAGATCACATATTCAGGTTTGTCAACCAATTAAGACAATTGACCAATAGTCCAGGCAGGTTATTATTACCTTGTGTCCACTCTGGGTTTGGCTACATAATGAGAAAACAAACATCTCAGTTCATATGCAATACAGTACTAGTGCTCTAGGAAATTTCCATATCATATAAACCAATGACAGATGTAAATGGATTGTCAGTAATCGAACAGTATCTGACTTGCGGTTGAACAATACTCAAAACAGCAAATTTCACATATGCAAAATAAAAAATCTACACTAGCAACTTAAGGTTCATACACAGAGGATGCAAGAGAAGAACACAAGAAATTAGTGAAATCTTAAATTGCAAGTATGAGGCTATGTTTAGCCAGCCTGTCCTCCTAAGGTTTTCCAACATCAAGAAAATGGTCAAATCAAAGTGTCCTCTCCTAACCTACCAGAGGACCCAAAACAAAAACGGGACAACAGAAAAACGGCTCACGTTACTTTCCCAAGCCGCTTCCATTTTCAGGTAAAGTATGACCATTTTTGGCCTTGTGTAACGCATACGATCGAAATGCGACGTTCTTTGTAAGAAGACAGGAGGTTTTAGCACCCCAGATAAACAACATGAAAGTTGAAGATCCATATGTCTTTTTTACAAATGACATTCAGACCCCAGACACACAGACATCCATCCAAACACAGTGGACTTTGAAAGAGAAATCGACAAGATGTTGGGCTAGTGTTTGACCAGCCAACATGCAGACTGACTGGAGGCCCACTTCAGCTAGTTGTCGAGGTGGGCCAAACACAGGAACCCGTAACAGATAGCAGGACCACAATGACACGTGCTAGCCTACTGAACACACACACACAGAAGCGGGATGGGTTGTTGTTTGGGGGCTGAGGCAGTAAGCCTGAGCCCCTGCAACAAACCCTAACCAATCCCTGAATCCTGGACATATGGGGATGTGGCAGTATGCATCCCAAAGGTCTAGGGATATTAAGCTCCAACCTGTAATAGCAGGTGGACCCGAGCCAAGGTTGTAATGCAGAAAGCTGTTCATACATGCAGAATGAAGCTGTTCAGACCGAGACCCAATTCAGGACAAGGAACAACTGCAACATCCCACCGAACTGACAAGGTCACCTCGACCTCACCAGAGGCCATCAAACCCATAATGACCCAATGCAGTGCCACGGAGGACTTCACCTAACAGACCTAACCCCACACAGGAGGAACTGACCTGCTTCACCAATGGCCATGGAAAACAACCCACAAATTGTGGGACCAGGAGCTGGCAAAAAGAGCCAGATCTAACCCCCCCCCCACCCATGGCAGTGCCAAAGGGGTGAAGTGGAAAAGGGTCACGGTGAAACCCAGGCAAAACGAGCTTAGTGTGAAAAGAGTGATTGCACTGTCGGGCAAAGCAGTTAGCCTCTTCAAGAAATGCAACAGTCCATGAATCTGACTCGCCTGAGGACTAACCCCAACCAACAATAGGCAAGGTCGACACCCAAACAGACCACCTCAGAGAGGACAGATCCCCAAGAGAACAATAACTGATCCGTAGGCATGCAAGAAAAAGCTGTCACAGAACCAACCTGAGCAATAACCTCCTCTGGAAAAAGGAGGGAAGAAAATGGAGAGGCAGCCAAAAGATTAAGGGGACCAAGCTGGCAAAGAACAGGCAAACACAGCCTATTGACAAGTGAGGCAAGCCAAATGAAATGCTCACCTCCCACCAATCAAGTGTGCAAGTCCAACAGAACTTCTGCCAAGCTCACAAGAAAATGAGAGGGTTGAGAGCTAGCCAGGATGAACCAGAAACCTTATACTGCAACCAATAAGCAGCAACGGATCTGGACTCAAAGAAGGTCAGGTCCATTATGGAAATAGAGGTCCGTGTTCTGCAGAAAGTACTGAAACAAATCCTCATGGACCTCATGAGGCCCTTAACAGGAATCAGAACTGAACCCAAGGGAAAGCAGCCAAGCAGTCCAACTTGTACAGAATTGGATTGCCTGACTTCTTTTGTTGCAGGGGGTAAAAATGATCCCCCTGCAACAAAAGACTCTCAATGGAAAGGACCAAGAGCTACAAAGGGCTGAAAGATTCCTTAAGGGCACTCCTTGGGCTTCCACTCAACACTAAAAGGCTCCAGGGTAGAGATGAAGTTCTCACCCAACACCTGAGACAGGAAGGTGTCCTCATAAGGAGAAAGGCCATGTAAACAGCATGCTAACCCCTAGTGTGCTCTAGCACAATTAAAGAATACCCCAAGCCAAAGGCCAAAACAGAAGGATCAAGGATCCTCGAATAGACCAAGGCAAGGTTCTCTACCTTGGTGGCCAGGCCTCATGGTCGAATACCAGAACACATCAGAGAAGGGGAAACTCTGTGCAGGAACAGTATTACCAGGTACTGTATACACTGAAGAAAACCCTGAGTGCATGCAGCCTAAAATGCTATAGGAGCCAAGACCACACCATAAGCCAGAACCAAAACACACGCATGAAGAAACAGTACACAAAGCAATTGACCCCCTCCTACCCGAAGGACAACACAGTCCAAGTAAGACCGGGACTAATCTTGAAGCAGAAGGGCTTGCCCACGATCTGACTGACCAGTAGCACTACTAGCAGTGCCAGACAGCATGGCAATGGCAACAGAACTGAGGTGGAAAGTCTACTGTGGGCTGGGGCCAGACTGCCTAGTAGTGGTTATCAGTACTAATGAGTTTCAATCTATTTTGAAAGATTCCCTTGTTCTGTATGAATCGTTTGTAGAGTTGTTTGACTGTTTCAAGGCTTCATTTTTGTACACCCTCTGGTTGTCTGTAAAGCTTCACTGACTTTCGGAAGAATTTTTCCAGAGAGGTGGTGGATTATCACCCGCTCCCTGCACCTCTGTGAGGGAACCAGGTTCTGGCTCTGGTCCCAATACAACAAACAGAACTCCCATGACTGACTGACCCTTTAGTATGGCACAATCTCGGCAAGATAGCTTCAGGAAGCACCAATGGATTCCCTCCAGAAATCCTCAGAAAAAAATGCGAGAACCTTTAACATACCAACAGCTTCCTGTTGCTGTCAAGGCCATTTGAGACAGTGGCCCCCCTTCCCCTTCAGGTATATTCATGTTAACAGACTGGCATGAGAACTTAACAGGTGGACATGTACAGGTACTAAGCTAGTGGACCAATTGTATCACCTGGAGAATACTCATAAATACCTGTGGTGCCTGCAGTTACCTACATACAGGCAAGCAACTCCTGTACATTCACTGGCAAGCAGCATTGGATCCAATGGCTCAGAGGACCTCCATAAGCACAATTCGTCTCCATCCCTCATCAGTGGTACTGTACTAGTAAACACATGCAACCAACATCTGCTTCAGCCACAAGTACATGATTCGGCTAAAATAGAAATCAAATCCAGAAAGCCTCTAATTGTCATCTATAATAAGGATGAGGAGTTTAAAGACATGTTACCCTGTTGACGAATTCCTCTACAAACATTTAAAACTTATTTCAGTTTATTCAGTGTACAGTATATATTAACTTTGAAAATAGAGGAGCTCTGGAACAATCCTTATCAGTATTGTGGATTATTCAGGAAAAATAATGCACAAGTGTCATTATTACTCCTTCAAGCGAATTCACCTATAATTCACTTTAGTTAGCTAAAGTGAATTTGAATAAAGTGAATGAACAGTGTGGAGAGATGGTTATAGGGGCAGCTAGATATTACATAATGATTATTATATAATCTCTAGCTGCCTCTATAACAATCCCTCCACACTGTTCATTCCCTTTAGCTTAGCTTCAAGGAATGATAATATATTTTCAAACATATTTCTATTATTACACAGTAACTCCTTAGGAAGTTTGCCATTCCTCAAAACACTCAAGGATACAGATGCAGATGCCACGCCTGCAGTCCACCCTCCTTCCCTCTCTTTATCGTAAAGCTTCTGATTGTCACTAATGATGCCCGTTTGAATGCTCTCATTATCCGAAAATAAACTCATGTAGGTAGTGCAGCTAATTCTAGCCAAAGTCTGCCGTGAGGAGGAGTGTGAGGGCGGGGAGTAGTAGTAGAAGTTTAAAAGTGGGGAGACGAGGCAGCCCAGCCCTTCCCCCGTCCTCCAAAATGTCCACCACAAGTAATGTATTGTTGTGGCCACCCCGATGCTTTAACGTGTTCTTCCTGGAGTAGGTGTCCCCAGGTCGCCCTACAATGCTCCAGCTGCTGGAAGGTGCAGGGATTTTGTTGGTCAGAAGCTTTGTGGTGCGCAGGCTGTCCCCAAGATGGGTATTGGCACCGCCACTGTTCCTGCTGCTGGAGATTGGGGTGGATGAGGTTGGCCCTCTGGTGACCTCACCTGTGGGACAGTCTTCATCACTTGCATTATAATTCTTCACATTTTTTATTTAATAAAAATTATTATAGTGAACGTTTCAGTTGTAAACAGAGGGTAAGCTATAAATGAACTTTGAAAAATCACAACCAAAATCCCATAAATATTTTGACGAATGTCATTACAGTAGAATAACTAACATTATTCAAGTAAATAGACCAACCTACACATATCTAATGAAACCTAGTCTTTTCTTGTAATCAAAGATGTTTCAGTACTTCTTAGGGACTCGTCACATTTCTACTTGATATAAATCTCATCTAAAAGTGTTACTAAAACTCTTAATGTTATCCATTAATTTGTTCTTACCCTTGCGAGACCCCACTTACCTGGGTGAGGAATGCGCCACGTTTGTCTAGTAGGCACAGGAACTACACGATCCTTGATCTCTGCAGTAGAATAAAGATTGTAATTTGTATATTTTTAAACTACTGTACTGGTATATGCCTGTATATATTCATGTGTATATACAGTATCCTAGAATTAATGTGTTTATAACTAATACTTGAAGCAAATACCCTGTAAATTCAAGGAATATTCACTTGAATTAATCAATTATAGTGCTATACAGTACTTTCATGAATCTTGCCTGAAATGGTGTGCATACTAGTGGCTGTAGGCATAGCATGTACTAGCTCTATCTAGAAATCCAACATTCTGTTTGTAACTCATTTTGAATGTATGTACTTTCACCTAAATTAACATTATTATTATTATTATTATGAAATGATCCATTCTAATGAGAAAAATGTTTATATTCCTGAATTCACGAGTTATAATAATTAGAACAAGTAAATATACTAAAATGAATCTGTTGTAAAAAGTATGATTAAGATTCATCTCAGAACACCTGTGCTGCGATTAGTATATAAATTTTATATTATACTGATTATTAAATTAGCTTTATATTTGTTTTAGTGTTTATCGAAAGGAAGAAGGAAGAAATGGGAAGGTGGGGGGACTCTCCCTCCCTCTACTGGCTACAGTATTACTGTCTACTTTGTTACTATTGAAACTATCACAAACTATGTTGGATGATGATGGGATCGAGGTAATTTGCAGTGGTTGAACCCCCCACTGCACAGATCAGTCCGTTATCCTAACCTTTCCCAACGTCAAGAAACTGTCATACTGAAGTCCCGTATCCCTAACCTACCAGAAACTTAAAACTCAATAAGACCGTACGTCAATTTTGCGAGCTACTACCATTTTCTAGTACGACAATTTTTGGCTTTGAGTCAAAAATGCAAATACTAAGGCTAATTTTTTTTAGCCTTAGTATGTGTCAAAATGCGACACATACTAAGGACGGGTTACACAGATACCGTATATTGGATAGGACAGATTAGCGTACAGTATAAGAAGAGTACCGATTACCACCACAGCCACCCAGTCAGCTTCCATGGTCAGTTCTGGAGCTGATGAACTAAGTTCTGGCTTCGGTCTCTAGAAGCCATCTCAGCGAGGTGGCTTCCTGGAGCCACCAAGTGTCCTCCAGAAATTTACGTTTGCCAACGGAACCAAATCATCTGAACTAGGTCATGCACAAATCATTATATGTTACTCTGAATTTAAAAAATAATTTTTCAATTATGTATGAGAAATATTGAGAGATGCACATTGTGATGAAGTCACTGGATTAATGCGCCTGATCTAAGAATAGGTTGGATAGAAGCTTTTTATAATTGTTTTAAGCACAGCCTGCAGATTGACTAGCCAGCAACTTGCTAAATTTGTGAGCAAGTGAAGCGCTGACCCACCGTAGAGCCTGATGGTGCCCTGAGCATGACCAGTGGGGTTGACGGCATGGCACCTGTAGTGAGTGAAGTCTCGAGGACCTACATTCCTCACGGTCAGAAGTACCTGCGTCTTGGTTGACACCTTCACCTCCTCCAGCTGATACTTCTCGCCTGTGGGTGGGTCATTATTCAAGATGAAACTAATTATACAGTACTGTACCTTGTTATAACTATTCCTGAGACAATTATTATATTTTATTATCCAACAATTTATGTAGTTATAATAATTGTGTTCCTATAACCTACGGATCAGTTAGTTTAGTTCATTTATTATGCACCCCATACTCATCCTGTGAGCAGTAGTGGAAAGGATTACACAGAGGCACATAATGGGCGCAGGAACTGAACCCCAAAATAAATTTACCAAAACAAGTTACAGTCTTGATGAGCTAGTTACAAAATATAATTTATATTGTTACGTCAACAATGGGTTAGAGAAGAGTACAGTCTCCAAGCTAAGCAACTTATATATGTGGAGAGCTAGTGTCATACAGTAACTGATAAGTTTATCCTACACAATCTCCTTTTCCAACCAATGGGCAGCGGTAGAAAGGTTACAGTCACCCACATTTACTACCTGCAGTTACCAAACTGGGCATATTTGGCTAAAACCTCTGGTAGCAGATAGTTTTTAATTAAATATCTACACATTTCTCTTAACATTTGCTATACAGATGCCTCTGAATTCATGTATCTTTTCACACTCCATCACATAGTGACGGAGGGTGTGCAACTAATTTTGTTAACACAGTTTACATTTGGTCAGGTCTACATCAGCAGGTAATGGAAATTCCCAGCATAGCCGAGTCTAAGTCGAGCTGTAGTAACAAATGGAGCCTGCTGATTTTATTGAGTGATCCATAGATGTATGGCTCTTCTTGTATGATAGATGGAATTACTAGTGTAGATTTCACTGTCTCAAATCTACAATGTTTTGTTGAAGTTCTTGGTGTAATATTGCTCTCAGACTGCTTATAGGTAATCCAAGATTATAACCAAATCCTCTTTTGAAGGTACAGTAGATTCTTTGGCTAACGCCTCAGCTTTGTCATGCATTCGGAGGCCAACACGAGATGGAATCCACATGAAATGAACTTTTGTTACCATCATTAATAATTTTGTTGTATCTGTGTCTAGCTTCAGACACGAGCATGTTAGTTATGTAGAGTTGAGCACAATTAAGGACAATAAAGAACCATAATTAATGTACCAAGTTCGAAGACTTTTATACATTTGAGTGCTAGTAGTAAGGCAAATAGTTCGGTCTGAAGGGTTGAGACCCAGTTGTTTATTCAGACTCCTCACTAAAAATATAAGCCATCAACCATGGTCAGGACAACTTTAACACTAAAATGTACATCAGTGTCACAATAGACTCCTCTCCCCAGGTCTCAAAACAGACCGGGGAAGAGGGTCCATCTCCTCCACCCCCATTCAGAAAACAGGTCAAACACAAACTCCCGTATGTTGTAAGACCCATATGGCAGGAAATATATAAGTACTATAACGTTATAATCTTGAACCAAACTAAAATAAGAATCAAGAATGTAAGACCTCTTGTATATAGAAAAAATAAAATAAAAGTTTAGATAGTATACCAACCTACAGTATCACTTGCCATTGGTAGTTGATATAACCTGGTGGCATGATGGTTTGTGAACTCACCGTTTGTCACGTTGGTGTTGTTGACTGTCCAAAAATGCTGGGGTGGGGGGTTGGCTTCACTGGAACAGTTGAGGGTGATGTCGAGGCCAGACTTGGTGCCCACCAGCTCCCGTCCCAGCCACAGCACCGGTGCGTCTGGCACAACACAAGAGTTTACCGTGAAACTTCAGACAATGCAAAGAAAACAGGAAAAATGGAAGGGAGAAAACAGGGAAACTAAACAAAAATAGGAAAACATAAGGAAAACAAATTACAGCATAAACTAAATGAAGAGAGCAGTTTTAAAGATAACATGTATATGCAAATAAACAACAATATATTTGGGAGAAATAAATTTGTTTAAGAACATGCAGTAACCCATAAAACAGTTAAAAATCACAAATTAACAATAACAGCTCAAGCAGCTAAAATTAAGTTTTACAGGTCATGTAAAGATGTGTATTAGAACAAGACTGAGAAGAACAAGACTGAGAAACAGTCTTTTTGACCATGCCGTATAGCTCAGTCGATTAAGGCAGCGTCTGGGATGCTCTCGGACGCAAGTTCGAATCCTCGTCACGGCCCTTGTGGAGTTGTTCAAGACTGAGAAAGGTTGTTCTAACACACCTCACCTGCAGGGGCCGAGACACTCACAGGTGACGGTGAGGTGGGTGGTGCGGGAGACGGGCGCCGTGGCGTTGTTGTCCACGTGACAGGTGTAGGCGCCGGTGTGCTCCCGTCGGACAGACTCGAACACCAGGTCCGGCCCCTCCGTCACCCACACTATCGGTCACAAACATGTATAACATGAGAATTAATAAAGGCCACTAGCTTCCTGTCCTCTAAAGAGACCACTAATATAACAGAGGTGGGGGGGGGGGTCCTTCGACAAGCCGCCGGCTTCCTGTCCTCGTCGAAGCCACTAGTGTTAGTGGTTCTCAGGTAAAACAAACAAACAAGCTAAACTAAACTAACCTTCTTAGACCTAATATACGCTATCTGAGGCCTAATATAGTACACATGCGCTATACTAGGCCTAGGAATATTTAAATTTGTTTTTTAGCTTTTTTTCGGACTATAAGTAGTGCAAAGTTCTACTAAGTATGTCAATATTTGTACTATGGTGCACATAGTTACAAAACGTACTACCTAAACAGGATGGTTGATGCGACATCTTGTGCTTCAAGGTGACCTGTGGGGGGGGGGGTCATACCCACGGCGAGGAGGGGGCGGGGAGGGGGGGGGGAGGGAAGACACTGTAGGTGACTTAAGACTGACCTATACGGGGCGAGCGGAAGATGGGGTCACCGTCAGTCCTGCGCCAGGTGGTGAGGGCTGGAGGGAAGGCTCTGGCCCTGCAGGTGAGCCTGACGGCCGCGCCCTCCCGCACCTCCACGTACGATCCGGACCACTCCTCCAGCGTGGGCGGCACTGTCCACCC
The DNA here is from genome assembly GCA_020271785.1 of Procambarus virginalis. Taxonomy (NCBI): domain Eukaryota; kingdom Metazoa; phylum Arthropoda; class Malacostraca; order Decapoda; family Cambaridae; genus Procambarus; species Procambarus virginalis. Next base: position 15,416,194 of record WNGS01166011.1, on the reverse strand, counting down.
GCGGGAAGAGAGATGCAATACATAAATGGCTACGCATGTGTAATTGGATTTGAAATGAGCTTGCAGTAATTAACTTAGTTGACAGATCACCGGTACCATATTCAAGGACACAAAGATGCGTCATCTTGTGGACGAGTGACACGGTGAAGGCGAGGAGAGCATGTTGCTATTTTATATAATTATAGTAATGATAAAAGTTGGGAAAATCTGTAGGAGCCGTAATGAGGATTCGAACCTATGCACTGGATATTCCCAGGCACACGCTTCAGTGGAAGCCTTTGGAATCCTCGTGGGGTCAATAAAACCCCAGGTTACAATTTTTTTTACCATGTCGTGGCCTGGTTGACTACGGCGTGTGCGTTGGAACACCCAGCGCATAGGTTCGAATCCTCATCACGGCTCCTACGGAATTTCTCATTGATACATCACGTTAGTATGATTTCTCTGAGAAATAATAAAGTTGCAGCGAAGTGCACTAGGAAACTATCTTGTGTACGGAGGGAAACTAACCACCTTCTGTGCTAAGGGGTGTATGACAACTCAAGTTAAAGCTGTATTTGAGTACTCGCCTATTATTTTGAATTCGTGTCCATCTACCGCCCACAAGATGGGTATAATCGAGGTACACTACCGCCCACAGCATGGGTATGGGGGTGCATAATGTCTAAACTTAAAAAAATAAGGTAATTTCATAACAAAATACGACGAATATAGACAGCTCATGAAAAAAAGTTGACAAGCAATTGATAGAACATGAGAACCAGACGAAAGGACTGACCTAGCACCTGCAGGTAGCTCCTGGAAAAGGTCATAGGCTCAGTGTTGAGCTGGCACATGTACCAGCCTCTGTCGACGGCGAGGACGGGCGAGATGGTGAGGCCGGCAGAGTGCCGGTCGGCGTGGAGGGAGAGCCGCGGGGTCTTGGTGTACAGCTGGCGACCGATGCTCAGGATGGACTGTGTCTCCTCGTGCACCCACGCCAGCTGCTGGCCAGCACAACAACATCGTCTCAACAACCAGAAGAGTTAGTTTGCTATGGACCTACATGCCTCTCCTGTGGACGATGACCAAATGGGTGCTGCCACCTGCATGCATTGTTGTAAACAGGAGCCGCCTTGGATATAGAGCGTTGTGTCAACTGTTTGTGGTGCCTTCTTCCACAAATTAATGACTTTTCTGGCTTGACTGTCAAATTCAGTGTGGAACGCATGTCGATATAGTGTCAACTTAATTATTTGCATTAGAAGCTATTTCAAAGGTAAAAAAAACACGTTAAAAATAATATTGAATGCATTATAGTCAGCAAAGGACAACAATGAACAATACATCTAAAAGTATGGTTTAAAAGTAACGTCATAAAAGTCTGAAATGTCAGATATTAATGTAAAATGTAGAAAACATCACTAAAAAGGTTACAGGCTGCTGCCGTTTTCTTCCCTACCGGCCGCTCCCCCTTACTCCCCTCCCCTCTTCAACATTAATATTTCCCGCCTCTTTATTTTCCCCCATCTCCCCCCCCCCCCCCCCACTTTCTTCCTGACCTTGTAACCGTGGAGGTTGGTGACGGAGCACATGAGCGTCACCTCCTGGCCCTCCACCACCGTCACATTGTGGGCGGGATGCACGAACCTGGGCGGCGCGGGGCTCATGCCCACCCTCGCCGGGGTGTCACCTGCAGGCCAGAGAGAGAGAGAGGTGTCGAGGGAGCGAGTTCATTTCGGGGCAGGCATTATGAGGAATACAAGTCCTGACATACAATATTTACAATAAACCTTAATCTAAAACATACATCCGCGTTATATACAATAAATTGCTAAATCAATACGCTTATGGATTACATTTCTCTGGTAAGATTGTGTTGAGGTAACATGTGTTATGGACTAGGTTTAGGCCTTAGCTATAAATATTTAAATATCTTGTAAAATTTGCATGTTTAATTCAAAGAGTTGTTGCTTAATATTAAGATGTTGCTAGGAGAAAGTGGGTATGCAAACTTAGCACTGGACATGTGTAAATTAAGGGAGTTTCGTTATGATAGTTAGGCTAGGCTATAATTTTTGGGTGTATTTAAAATTAATTACGTGTGTATCCATTCGAATGATTATGGCAGTATGACAGGTAAGCTCGCATTATTAATTGGTAAATCGTAGACCGATACATATTTGTATATCTTGTCTATGTAAATTAGACAATATGAATATACAGAGCTTGTATAGTAATCCATGGGGTTGGCAGAGTAAAGAGAGATTTGTAAAGTGAATGTGGATTCAGATCTTAGTATCATCTGGGTAACGTTTGAAAAAGTGAAATAACTTAAGTGTAGGTAAGATGTGCCCTCCAGAATGTAATCCATTGTGTGGGTTGAAGTTTCCACTGTTACGAACAAGACCAACTTGTCATAGCTTTAATTGTAATACACAAGGAAATCACACTAATGTAATTTATCAACTAGAAAACTAATATCAGCAATGCAGAGGTTTCGAACCCTAGACTTGGATACTCCCAAGCCATATACTTAAGAATTAGTTAACGTAAAAGGGAAGGTACGAGAAATGTATGCAAGAGTCTGCCACCACATTGAATGCATTTATAAATGTAGGTAAGACTTTATGCATTCATGTACTGCATATGAATGTATTAAACGGTGAATTCAAGGTACACGGAATTTTAATAATTAAACTCTAGGACTAGAAATGAGTAATTAACTAGATTACAAATGCAATTAGCCAAAATGTCAGTTTTCCCAACACTGTTTTTAGTCACGGAATATGCTCTAAAATATTTATATTTTAAACTGGACAATGTTCTTCCTTAATTTTAGAAGGAATTTCTCACGTGGACACTAGTACGTGTTCTATATTTAGTCTCTCGCTCATGTGAAAAAATAACCAGATATATCAAATGACTGTAACGAACTTAATAATTTTAATAATAAAAATAGAAACACTAATTATATTGATAAACTTACTTACGACAATGCAGTGCTTAAAAGAAGGTGAATGAATGAATAACCCAATTTAAGTATTAAAACCACAAAATTCGAATGTAATTACTGTACATCCTTTATCAAGGTTATGTATACAATGTTCTGAATCTTGTACTGTATACATCACCTTGATAAAGGATGTAAGTTACATCGGAACATTTGACTTTTATACACTTTAAAACATAAACTGGGTCTTTCATTCGCCTTCACTAATTATATTAACAGTTGTTGTCGAATACGGAAATAATTTCATTCATCGTATGCTTCTTTACCGAAATTTATAAAATGTATATAACAACATATTGTATAAACGTGAGAGCATTGTGTTGGCTGGTGGGGCGCCAGTCTTGCCCAACCCACGCCATTGGCAGAGAGCAGGACAAATGTCTTGTACCCCTGACGGCACTAAGATCATCGCAAAATACCTCCATGGTTCCTCCTTATTCATGGTTGCTCCATTTTAATCATAAATTTGACAGCCGATGACTGTATGTGTAGCTCTTTAAACGGAACCATTATTATTGTCATACAATCTTAAGAAATAGATTGATATTGAATTTCGGTATTAAATTACGACGCTATATCTAATCGATAATATATCGATGCTAATTTCTACTGCTATTTCATAATGACGATTTATAAACACTTATGTTGGATTTCAAAGTATTCAACAGAGCGCTTTAAGTAATCAGTAACCCACGAGAGCTGCTAACTAACCTTTATTACTCCTCTCTCGACACAAACTTTTCCCATTTTTCATCATAGCCACCCCCCACCCAACACATCCAAACACCAACAAAAGACACACAACGCTTTGCTCAAAACAATGGCCTCCAGATAGAGAAAACGGGCAGGTCAGCAGTTTTGTACAGCTTCTCCTCCCAATAGCTTTTGTTATGAAGAAATATGAGGGAGACGCCCTACTCCTCCCTTGCATGCAACCGGACACATTTCCTCAACATGGGCTTCTGTCTATTGCAGAGCGCGTGTTTACCGGCGCCTCGGATGAGTGTGTTTACGAGGGAGTTTCACTTTATTATGAGAGATTTATGAGTTTACATTTTTATTCAGCATTGAAAAAAAAAAGAATTATAAAAAAATCTTATTAAAACATTTAATAAAGCAAAAGCAAGCAATAATCGTTTAGTTGGGTGTTGGGCTTAGCCCATCAACTAGGATAGGATCTAGACATTAGCCTACTGACCAACGAGTAGCCAAAGACTAAAAAAACTTTGAATATATAAACCAAGAACATTAAATTAGTCTTTAAGGGTTTTTAAGTTAAACACGAGATCCTATGCTTATTTCTATATGTTGCTAGGCTTAGTTTTTCCTATATAAATTTATTACATACATATTGGGATGTCATTAATTATAATGTTTATAATTAACTTATAATTACGCCCAAAATAGTATTTAGGAGTAATTATTACTTCAAGCGAAGTAACAAAATATTACTAATAGATGGAAACATGTCCTGAACAAAAACACTTATCTGCCACCTGTATGTGTGGAAGGTTGCATTTATGCCCTTAATGATTCAGCAGTTGTGACGAATCCCAGGTTACTGTAATGAGCTTGTGTAAAAACATTACAGTAACTCACTATTTCATAAAAAGTTCATTGTTTTAGAATAAAATAGGAAGAGCTTGTCTTTTTTTTAGTTTTCTTATTTTAGCCTAAAATACGCCTTTCTTATTTTAGCCTAAAATACGCTTTTCCTTAATTTAGCCTAAAATACGTTTTTTTCTATAAGGGAGCCGGTCGGCCGACCGGACAGCACGCTGGACTTGTGATCCTATGGTCCGGGTTCGATCCCGGGCACTAGCGAGAAACAATGAGCAGTTTCTTTCACCCTATGCCCCTGTTACCTAGCAGTAAAATAGGTACCTGGGTGTTAGTCAGCTGTCACGGGCTGCTTCCTGGGGGTGGAGGCCTGGTCGAGGACCGGACGTGGGGACACTAAAAAGCCCCGAAATCATCTCAAGATAACCTCAAGAAGATAGCCTAAAATACGCTTTTTCTTATTTTAGCCTAAAATATTTGTTTTTTTTAACGTAAATGCTAAAGAGCCCTCTGAAGGGCATGCTGAAGTTATTAAGAGAATGTTCACTTCCGAAAACATTGTAAATTTGGATCTAGAGAAGTTGTACTGATGATCGGGAATATTCTATTCACTTCAATTTATTTGACTTTCATATAAATTTACAATGATCATTTATATGATATTTGGATGCTTTTGTGTCCTTCTCATGTGTCCTATGCAAGAATAATCACAAAAAACACGTGATTCGGTTATGCGTAAATATCCACATAGAAAAAATTAAAACAAATTCTAAACGATTTCATTTTATTTTGTCTATGTAGATTCTTACGCGTACGCTCCATGTGTCAACTGATATTTAAAGTAGCCCATAACAAGTGAAGGAGACTACTGCTACTACTGTTAATAAGTGAAGGAGACCACCGCTACAGAGAGCTAGTGAAGGCGACGACTAGACTATCGGTAACTAGCGAAGGACTAATACTACCGATAACTTAATAAGGAGACTACTACAAGAATGTAAAGAACGCTCTCATTGTGTGTTTTGGCATGTGGTACAGCCTAGCATTAAATTATGTTTCTACTACTTTGTATCGAGTTTAACATGAGAAAGTTTTACGCTTACTAAATGCTACGACTTTGAATCCCATTTCGAGTTTGTTATTTACAGCAACAACTTACCGTTTTTGTTTATAACAATTGTACATGATCGGATACAAGAACATTTTTGATAGTGTCAAATTCACAATTCCCGGCGGTGGTGTTTATCCTGACGCACACCATACGATCACACGGCCATGCGACCTTCCTTATTGGTATTCCTTGAGCAGTTGCACATTTTATCTCCACGCGAAGTCAAGCGGGCGACACGAGGACGAAAGAGAGCTCTGGGGGTCACGTACAGTGCGCGACATTCACCTTTGCATCCCCGGAGCAATGAGACCAGATTTAAGAGCCATATTCTGCCTGCGTGAACTGCCCTGTTCGGCAATATAGACAATGGATCAATATTTGTCAAGCTGGCAAGCCTTCCTCGCTTCAAGATGGCTGCTAATGCTATTCCCGATGATATTTTTACTCGGAAAAATTGGAATTGACTGTCACATTGCACAGAAAACGTATAGCCAGGGTGGGTATCTGTATAGTGTGTTTGGGTATAAAAACAGCTTTTTGAAGTTCCAGCGAAACATTGCGGGGCTGTTAAAGGCGTCTTTATTAACCGCTGCTCCAGGGTTGATTTTCTTCAAGTGAAGGCAGTCATCGCTCGCCATGACTAAGATGGACTAGTGTTGGTAATTTCTTCGCGGGTGACAAAGTTGTTGGAAGTATATGCGCGTATGTTTTGTGTGTGTGTTTTGTGTGTTGTGTGTTTTGTGTGTGTTTTTGTGTGTGTGTTTTGTGTGTGTGTGTGTGGTGTGTGTGTGTGTGTGTGTGTGGTGTGTGTACTCACCTAGTTGACTCACCTAGTTGTGCTTGCGGGGGTTGAGCTCTGGCTCTTTGGTCCCGCCTCTCAACCGTCAATCAACAGTGTACAGGTGTACAGGTGTGTGTGTGTGTAAACACCATAAAACAGATCTTCTTCCAAGCACCAAG
>WNGS01166011.1:15358377-15395327 GCA_020271785.1 Procambarus virginalis | reverse complement strand
TGTTTAGGTTCTGTTGGCGAATATTTAGTATTTGTAAGTACGTGGGTGAAGCATTTATAGCGTTGTGGTTCGAACAAAATTCGTCAGTGAAGCACTTGTTCCGAAGTGTTCGAACGAAATCAGTAGTGAGTCGTGTGTAAACCGCTTTCATTCATAAACAAGGGGTTTGGCGGCTGCATGTAATCACTTTTGGGACTTTGTTTGTGAGGACGGGCTGTTACACACGATTCACACAGCCCGTCCTCCAAACAAAGATCCAAAAGTGATTCCATGCACCCGCCAACCCCCTGTTATGAATGAAAAGCGGTTTACACACGACTCGCAACTGCAGACGTTCGAACATATCCGGAACAAGTGCTTCACTGACGAATTTTGTTCGAACCACAACGCTGTAAATGTTCACCCACGTACTACCAATACAAATAATCGCCAGCAGAACCTAAACACCTGACCTAACCTAACCTATGCCTATTTATACACAATATGCTAATATATTATAATATTAATTTATACATGAGAAAATTCCCGTTTTGAATGAACAGCATGTTAAAATTTATGAATGCGTCTGTGGGGATGACCGCTGAATGTAATGGACTTGAGTCGAGGACGGGTCGGAGCCAGCGAGCTGCCTCAAGTAACTGTTAACAGGGTTGTTACAGACCATGGATGTGGCGAATGCAAGTTCTTGCTGACTTCAAGATTAACCCTCACTTTGAAGACAATGCGCAGACGTGGTGTGGGCAAGGTCAGTTAATATGCATTCATTTACAACAAGTGTACTAATTTACGCACTCGTGTAAATGAATTTTTCACTGTAACTATTTTTTTCACATATACAGTTTAGTGTCAGAGTTGTCAATAAATGGAACAGGTTAGATGCAGAAGATCGTTGAAGATAATTCCGATTCAAAATTGTAATGTAAATATGGATAAAAGCGTGAGAAATGAGTCATTGCATTATCTAAGAACGTTCGGAAGGCGGGCCTAGGAGCCCCTTAAGCTCGACCCTGCAAGCACATAAGAAGTGAACTTCAAGTACGTTCTCACTTAAATGTGAAGATGGTGGAAGCCAAAACCGTCAGTAGTTTCAAAGCTTTATACAACAAAGAGTACTGGGAAAGACGGGACACCACGAGCGTAGCTCCCATCCACTTAGGTAATTACAATCGAGGTGAGTTACGGGTACACATATAGACTGAAAAAAGGTGTACAATAACCTTCCCATTTTTTTTTTAATCTTCGAGAGGCTTTTTCGTTAACTTTAACGATCATAAAATAACATTTTTCGAGAGGTAAATAGAGACAAAAACCTTGTTGAATAACAAACTTGGCCTTTGTGGAGTAGCCGCCTCATTGGCCAATATTTTCTTCATGCAGAAAATAATTTCCTCCGAAGTGAAGATGACAATGGCTCAGATTGTAAATATATTTAAAGGAAGAGTCGATATATTACAAAGGAAGATTATAAATATATTTAGCTTGTAAAACGTCTCACTAGCAGAGCGTCTTGTAGTACCCGTCAACAGAAGCCTAGGACGTGTGCGTGAAATCTCCATAAAGACTAACCAGACGACGACGATGACTAACTGTGTCAAGGGAGCTGGAGACTCGCTACAGATGACTGGCGAAGTGTTAGTTGGTTCTTTGCGAGTCAACGAAGGAGAAAAACAATCAATTCGCTTCCACTCATGTTCAGATTATGTGCAATTCCACGGTAATCCGTTTCCTGTACAACACAAGCCGGAGCGCACATCCCAGCCAGAGGGGCGTGCGCCACTCAACACTACACACACACACACACACCACACACACCACACACCACACACACACACACACACACACCACACACACCACACACAGTGGGTGACAAATGGAATGCATTCGGAAGCAGATGTGGTGGAGGCTGACTCATACACAGTTTCAAGTGTAGATATGATAGAGCCCAATAGGCTCAGGAACTGTACACCTGTTATTGACGTTGAGAGGCGGGACCAAAGAGCCAGAGCTCAACCCCCGCAAGCACAACTAGGTGAGTACACACCAACACACGTTAATACACGCCTGCGCGCGACGAACCCGCACGCAAATACACTTATAGGTTGTGTTCGTGGACGCAGCGCAGCAGTTCTGAGAGCGTTCAGAACAGGAATGTTATTGAATACCAATAACATGTCCCACAAACCCAGAGAACCTAACCACTTAAGCTAAGTTAGGCCTCAATTATTCACCACATTCTAATATGTTGTTAATATTAACTTTTACTAGAAAAAATTCAAATTTTGAAACTGGTTTGCCGACTGCGTCTTCGGCTCGGGCGGCCGCCTGGGCGAGCCTGGCCTGAGGACAGGTCGTGGGAACCAGACGAGGGGCTCCACTCCGGGATAAAATTCCATATATTCCTAATTCCGGCTGTTCCAGCACAGGTTTCTGGTGGTGGTTATACAGTGTAATACATGGTATACAGTGTAATATATGGTATAGTGTAATACATGTTATACAGTATAATATTTGACATACCATTTAACTTGTGTAAAAGCCATACTGTATAACATACAGTAGACACGACAGACATAAGCAGATGTAAATATTTATAAACATAAGTAAGCACAAAATACAGCAGTTATACAACTAAAACACGAGTAATAAGAGACATTTCCACATAAATTATTACCACAACAAAAGAAGCAAGCGGGAGTAACCAGAGGAGACAAAAGGCAGATACAGGGTGCCAGTAGGCGGAGCCCAAGCGCTAGAGCTCTTGATTGATGAAGATCAAGCCACTCAAGTGGTGGCACGGGCATGAATAGCCCGTAATAGAGGTCTTAGTACTTTTAAATCACAAATAGCACAGACCACACCCTAAGCCCCCCTACTAGGGGAGACTCACCGCTTTTTGGCCTTGATGTGACTCCTGCTGGTCTGCTGCGTCTGCTGGGGTGGCAGGTACAAGACGATCCTCCAATATTCCTTGAACTTCATCCTCTTCCACACTCTTCTCTCCCCCTTCATTCCTTCCTAATTCACCTCCACCTGTCTTTATCTCTTCCCTTCCCATTCCTCTCCTGGTGGGCTAACTGTTTCTTTGTCTTGCCCGACCGCCTTCGCTTCCGTGCTCGATGGTATATGGTTTTTAAATGTTCGTTTGCAAGTTTCTAAAACAGCAATATTCTATTTTATTTTGTATCCATCTGTATCAGTATAGTCTTCTACCCCCGTTAACAGTCCCCTGGCTCGGCTTAATGGATGTGGTTATTACCGTTCGCTTCCCTCGGGACAATTCCTGTACAGGAACCGGTCGGCAGGAGGTTGCAAATGTGGCTAGCCGGCTGTTACAACGGCCGTTTGGCCCTGTGGGTGTTTGATGTTGTTGTCCTTTTGGTGAATTACTTCACTTGCATTTACTGTTTTATTTGGTTACAACTATATCATAATTCCATTTCCTTGATTCAAGAATTGGTTTAAATTTAAAATATCCTAACATATTTAACGGTTTTAAAGACTTCGCCCGTTTTTGTTTTACCCTCTCTCTAATCTACCCTCCCTCCGTACTACTCTCCCTCCGTACTTCTCTCCCTCCAATCAACCATGTCTCTCACACAACACCAGAACACGCCCTCATCATCGTAATACATCTAACCAAAGAAATAATGAGAGGAGATACTGGAAAGAGGGGATAATAAGAATGAGATAATGAGGAGAAAAATATAGAGAACGAAGAGATAGGGGAGCTTATGGGGAGGGAGAGAGGAGATAATATGGAAAGGAGATAACATATGGAGTGTGTGGCAGCCATGACGAGGACTGGCCGTTATTAAGACTCAACTAGTCCCTTACAGTGGTGGGAAGCCTCGCACCACTGTTGACTCCATGAGGCTGCCACTCCAGACACCCCTCCAGCACAGGCCAGTGACTTAAGGTACACTCTCACGCCTATTTCCACCCCCATTTAACCACAACTGCTTCCCTAACCTAACCTAACCTATGCCTATATATATGCACAATATACTAACATATTATAACATTAATTTATATTTGAGAAAATTCCAGTTTTGAATGAACAGCATGTAAAAATTTATGAACGCGTCTGTGGGGTCGACCCCAACCCGTTCTCACTGTTTAAAGCAGCGGCCGTCTTCCGGAGACGCATTCATCAATTTTAACATACTGTGTATTAAAAATTGGTTTGTTTCTCATATATAAATTAATATTCTTATACATAAAAATTGTATGTATAGTTTGGCGTAGGTTACGTTAGGTGTTTAGGTTCTGTTGGTAATTATTTGTATTTATAAGTTCGTGGGTGAAGCATTTATAGAATTGTGGTTCGAACAGAGGACGTGAGCAAAGCACTTGTTCCGGAAGCGTTCGGACGTCATCAGTTGTGAGTCGTGTGTAAACCGCTTTTGATTCATAAATGATTCATAAATTTTGGCGGCTGGATTAAAGAGCTTTGATCTTTGTATGCGAGAACTGGTTGCGACCCCTGGCAGCCCGTCCTCCAAACAAAGATCCAAAAGTGATTCCATGCACCCGCCAAACCCCCTGTTTATGAATGAAAAGCGGTTTACACACGACTCAACTGCTGACGTTCGAACATATCCGGAACAAGTGCTTCACTGACGAATTTTGTTCGAATCACAACGCTATACATGCTTCACCCACGTACTACAAATACAAATAATCGCCAACAGAACCTAAACACCTGACCTAACCTAACCTATGCCTATATATACACAATATGCCAATATATTATAATATTAATTTATACTTGAGAAAATTCCCGTTTTGAATGAACAGCATGTAAAAATTTATGAATGCGTCTGTGGGGTTGACCGCTGAATGTAATGGACTTGAGTCGAGGACGGGTTGGTTAACGTCTGGTCTGGCTTTACTGTGGCTTCACGAACCTTTGTGGTGGTGATGACCCTTTATGTGGTGGTGAATGGTTAACACTAGAGAGAGTAAAAAGCTGTACAGCAAGAATGGTGTTCACAGAGGTAACGCCACGTGGTGCAGGAAGGTAGCCGTAGTGACTAACAGGAGACGTAAGGAAGAGTGTCCCTGGTGTTGTCAACACGTGAGGAGGATGGGGTGTTAACTCCACACGGCGTCAGGCAGAAGGGTTTTGGGGCCCAGGAGCTGAAAATTTACCCTGCAGGGACTGATAGATAATACGTTTAAGATCTTGGATTCATCTTCACTGTTCTTCCTAAGTTTCTTTCTCCTCTCTTCCTCATCCTCCATGCTCTCCCTCTCCATCCTCTCCTCCTCTCCTGCCTCCTCTCCGCTCGTCATGGTCCGCGGCCTTCCCCGTTAAGTCACAGCCTACAATCTCGCCAGACTCACGCCTTGTACTCGCCTAGTTGTGCTTGCGGGGGTTGAGTTTCGGCTCTTTGGTCCCGCCTCTCAACTGTCAATCAACTGGCGTACAGGTTCCTGAGCCTACTGGGCTCTATCATATCTACATTTGAAACTGTGTATGGAGTCAGCCTCCACCACATCACTGCCTAATGTTTTCCATTTGTTAACTACTCTGACACTGAAAAAGTTCTTGCTAACGTCCCTGTGGCTCATTTGGGTACGTGAGGTTTAGCTCCATTAGCCTTTCCTCGTAGCTCATACCTCTCAGTTCCGGGACCAGTCTGCTGGCATACCTCTGAATCTGAATCTTCTCTAACTTTGACTTGTATTTAAGTAGGTTTGGACTCCAGGCTGGAGCAGCACACTCCAGGATTGGTCTGACATAAGTGGTATATAAAGACAGTTCTTATGTTGGCCAATCTAGCATATGCCGCTGATGATATCCTTTTGATGTAGGTTTCTGGGGACAGGTTTGGTGTGATATCAACCCCAAGGTCTCTCTCTCTTTATTTGACTCTTGCAGGATTTCACCTCCCAGATGGTACCTTGTGTTCAGCCTCCTGCTCCCTTCGCCTAATTTCATTACGTTACACTTTCCTGAGGTGAACTGAGTAGCCATTTTCCAGACCATTCCTCCAGTTTGTCCAGATCGTCTTGTAATCTCTATCAGCACCTGTGTTCATTATTCTCATAATTTTTGCATCAACAAATACATATATATTGTGTGTGTTCACCTAGTTGTGCTTGCGGGGGTTGAGCTCTGGCTCTTTCGGCCCGCCTCTCAACTGTCAATCAACATTTTTTCACACACACAGATGACGTAGCCATTCTCCAGGTTATATATTTTTTTTATAAAATTACATATGAAAGAACGTATCATTGGGAAGAACACGATTTAAAATGATGTAATTGCATGTCTGAGGACGTGAAGTGTTCTACCGTCACGTCTCATAGTCCACTGACTCTCTCTAGCTGTAGTAATAACAAAAAAGTTGTAATATAAGGATGAGCAGCGTCACTGCTGTGTCTGCTGCACCAGCAGTGTTCTCCACTCCATCTCTACTCCCCCCCCCCCCATCCCTCCCTCTTGTGGAATTTTCCCGCCTTAACTGGTCACTTCCGTCTTCCCGGGAAGTATAATTAGCGCGGTTTGGTGCGGGGTTGGCGCTTTAATTGTTGACAGTTGTGGAACAACGATTTGTAATGTTCTCTTGAACGTTAACAAGAATGTTTTATTTGCCGTAATTGTTAATTTTCATTCTATATTCCCTCAATAGGTGTTGGCTAATTGTGCAGGATAGTATCAATGTGCACGCTATAAAAAAACTTTTCCCTAACCAGGAGATTCCTGGTTAGCGAATCGTCATTCCTCGACAGACAGACAGACAGACAGACAGACAGACAGACAGACACACATTATTAGGAAGTGATGTGGTGGAGGCTGACTCCATACACAGTTTCAAGTGTAGATATGATAGAGCCCAATAGGCTCAGGAACCTGTACACCTGTTGATTGACGGTTGAGAGGCGGGACCAAAGAGCCAGAGCTCAACCCCCGCAAGCACAACTAGGTGAGTACAATTAGATGAGTATACACACACACACACACACACACACACACACACACACACACACACACACACACACACACACACACATATATGTACACGAGGTACTAGTCAACGTGTCTAACCCTCCACATTCCTCCTCCAACAGCGTGGAGGACGAGGTGGAGATGCGGGTGTCTGAGGACGAAGGGGTGGTGGAGGCCGAGGACGCCAACATCCCCGCCCCGCACCTCAGACCGCCCATGTTCAACCCGGAGGACTACGCCCACGCTCTTGCCAAGTACGCCCACATGGCTCACCTCTACATACCTGAGCTGCCCAAGGAGAAGAAGGTAAGGGATAGTTACACACGGAGATAATGACATGAATAAAGGGAAGAGATTGGTTAATATCTATCCCATTATGGATAGCTGTTTCTTAGTTCCTCTCAGATTTAACGGTTGATCTGGTATTCATTTTCTTAGTTCCTCTCAGATTTAACGGTTAATCTGGTATTCATTTTCTTAGTTCCTCTCAGATTTAACGGTTAATCTGGTATTCATTTTCTTAGTTCCTCTCAGATTTAACGGTTGATCTGGTATTCATTGTCTTAGTTCCTCTCAGATTTAACGGTTAATCTGGTATTCATTGTCTTAGTTCCTCTCAGATTTAACGGTTAATCTGGTATTCATTTTCTTAGTTCCTCTCAGATTTAACGGTTAATCTGGTATTCATTTTCTTAGTTCCTCTCAGATTTAAAGGTTAATCTGGTATTCATTTTCTTAGTTCCTCTCAGATTTAACGGTTAATCTGGTATTCATTTTCTTAGTTCCTCTCAGATTTAACGGTTAATCTGGTATTCATTTTCTTAGTTCCTCTCAGATTTAACGGTTAATCTGGTATTCATTTTCTTAGCCTCTCAGATTTAACGGTTAATCTGGTATTCATTTTCTTAGCCTCTCAGATTTAACGGTTAATCTGGTATTCATTTTCTTAGCCTCTCAGATTTAACGGTTAATCTGGTATTCATTTTCTTAGTTCCTCTCAGATTTAACGGTTAATCTGGTATTCATTGTCTTAGTTCCTCTCAGATTTAACGGTTAATCTGGTATTCATTTTCTTAGCCTCTCAGATTTAACGGTTAATCTGGTATTCATTGTCTTAGTTCCTCTCAGATTTAACGGTTAATCTGGTATTCATTTTGGTATGAACCAGACAGATTGTAACAGCTAAGAATAAAACAATGAGAAGGGGATTCCGTCGTGTTAATATTCCAAGGCTAAGTGTGGCTTGAGGAGGTGTTAACCGTCATGACAGGTGTTGGGCGTCTTTAGCTGCTGCCCGCGCTCAAGACCACAACACCTGTCTCAAACACCTGCCAGGTAGTTTGCTAACATCTTGAATTTACTGTTAGTTCTCCAGGCCTCGTGGAGAAGTTCTCGCTATCTTAATTTGAACTTTCTTTGGGATTTTGTTTTTAATTTTGCCAGTAGTAAACTGCAATTTATTTTAAGAAATTTTCCCTACAATTTTCAACGATAACATTCTAGCTTTTGTACAACAGTTAATATTTACAGGATTACCCGAGAGGCAGCCTATAGCGCCCAATAATTTTCACTACAGCGCTGTATCAGCCCGTCCTCCTATATAGAGCGTAAACAACGTCCCTAGACTGATGTACTCAATTATTTGTACATTATAAGTCCATTATTTACATTAGTACAGTTTTAAATTATAAGTACAATACTAAATGTACTTATTATTATTATTAAATTGCCTGAACCTAACTAAGGCCCCACGAATAGAAAACGGGATATGACGCCAATTTTGCGAGCCACTGTGGTTTTTAGTACAGCAATTTTTGGGATTTATACGTCAAAATGCCATGTACTTACTGTTTGAGAGGCCGGGTTGTGTATGAACCAAATTAGGCCTTCACTTTCCTGAAGTATCATGTTTTTTTATATTAAAAAGTTTAAGTTTAATTTGAATAACATTGATATGATACAACAGTACTATATTTTATGTTTACCAGTCACAAAATGTTCAATCTAAACTGACTAGTTTCGATTAACCGGATACGACATCTCGGTTTGCCACTCGGTAAATATGAACCTTTACCTAACCAGAAACATACTAACCCAGTCAACCCACACAACCTATCGAGGCTGATCCATAAAGAAATTTTAGTATTACAATGCCTTATGTTTTGCTATGTCGTATTTTAAACGGATTGGTTGATTGAATTACGTGACTTTAAGTTAAAGGACGAGTTGCATAGTAGCTGATATACGATAAATTCTCACCCATAAAATACATACAAAAATTCTTAAAGGAATTAACGGGATAGATAAGAACGGGTTATTTAATATCGGTGGTACTCGTACAAAGGGACACGGGTGTAAACTGATGAGTACCCAAATGAGCCACTGACTCCATACACAGTTTCAAATGTAGATATGATAGAGCCCAGTAGGCTCAGGAACATGTTCACCAGTAGATTAACGGTTGAGAGGCGGGACCAAAGAGCAGAAGTTCAACCCGCCCACCCCCACAAGCACAGCTTAGATCAGTAAGAAATGGTTATTTCCCTATTTCCTATATTCTTGCATATACTGCTGCAGTAGGAAGCACGAGCGATGTATCGTGTGTGAATGTCTCTTGACGGCTCGTGGATGGTTTCAGGGCCGAGGGCGTGACAAGGAGAAGAGTGCGGCACGCGAGGCGCCACCGGAGATGTCAATGAAGCAGTTCAGTTCCCTGCCGGAGTTGCTAAAGCGTCTGCGAGAAGACCTCAAGCTGTCCTACCTCAGGTGGGGTGCCTCTCCCTCAGTGTGGGACCTTTGGACTTGCCGCCGGCTTCCTGTTCTCGTCGACGCTACTAGTATTTATTAGCTCTCGTGTAAATTCAGGTAATTTACCAGAGGGCCACTAACACACTAGTGCCTTCGAGTACAGGAAGCCGGCGGCTTGTCAAAGGTCCCCCCCCCCCATTTGCCCTGCTCTTTTCCCGTTGGATTTTAAAACTTAATTTACGGATAAAGCAGGGTAGACGGTTCCATGGGTTTATAACTCTTTTTTGGTGAAAAAAGTATATCCTGTTCTCAGTCCAACATTGTGGCTTGTTGAGCTTGAAACCGTTACTCCTTGTTTGTGTTACATCTGACCTTTTGAAAAAATTGTCCGGATTAACATCCTCCGAATTGTTCAGTATTTTAAATTAAAAAAAAGTAAAAGTAGTAGTCTTAGTCCATCTACTGCTGGCTATGCACTATTCCACTGGCTATGATCTTTTCCACTGGCTATTCCGTTTACTTCTGGCTATGCCCATTATAATTTTGTTTGGTCCCTACCAATGACCATGCCACTTTTGATGATGCCCAACTATGTCCAACCATCTGCAGCTTTGTGAAGGAGCTGGTGCGGGATCCACACGACGGAGTTACGCTGCTACTTGATGTCCTCAAGATGATCCAGCTGGCGCAGACTGACCTTAATGGTGAGTTCCAAGTCCTGATGTCCAGACCCTTAATACAGTAGTAATATTGACTTGGCAGAGCTGTGTAACAGCCTGGGAGCTGAGGTTCATAGCTACTCAAGGTTAAGCTTTTATGAATCATGTTGCCACAAGAGGTGCAAAGTGTATGAAAACAATAGTTGGATTATGAAAAGTTGCTAAGAACAGTAAAAATAGGTTTAGATTTTGCATTCAAGAGTGAATATTGGAGATATTTTTTTGTAATGGCTGCCTAGGGCTATTGGTGCCAGTTGCCAACTGGACAAATAATCGAATCTAATGCAAAATAACTGACAACAGGGAACAGTTCTTTAGACAGAATTAAATGTATGCAAGAGATGAGGTGCACTTCTCCAAGACAGAAGTTATTGCTTTGGCTCTATAGTAGATATGTGGGGTTTGTTGAGATTTAATTTTAGAACTGTAGTGTTATGGAAATGTATGTGATGATACAAACAATGTGTGCTGGTAGAGGAGAAATTTGTAAGCCTGATAACTGTGCTAAGAAATTGGATGAGGGACTTTTGGGTAAGAAATTACATTGAAAGAATGTCACTGCAGTAGGGAAATGATGGCTTCTATAGTGAGGATTTATGTAACCTATATTATTAGATTCAATTTCAACATATCAGTTAATATTTTAACTTGCATAGATGCTTACATTTACTTTTTTGCATTTCAATACAAGTATATTTTTTTTATTTAACTTTAATTATTCTTGTTTTGAAGCAGTTTGTGCCAGTGGTTAAACATTTACCATAATAATAATAATAATTTTATTTAAAAAATGTACAGAAGAATATGAATAGTGGTTTAATAATTGTTACACAGTGTATATTGTATATATCTGATAAGACCACTAATATGCATAGTGTCTCGGGCATAACTTAAAATAATTAAGTTAGGTTATTTAAAAGTTTGAGGTGGACAGTTCTAAAAAAGAAGCAAGCTAATATATAATTGTTAAAGCATTTTAGCAAATGAAATACAGCTTTTAAGGACATAGTGTAAAAATGATTAAGAGAAAATGAACATGTGTAATGCAGTAATACTAAAAATTAAATTATAACCCTTTTGAATTGTTGGAAGAAATGGAAATAAATGACAATTATAATTTTTTTTATAAACAGCAATTGTTTTAACAGTACATAGTTACAAATACATAATTTTACAATTTTAGACGAGATTTAGAAAAATGACGTACAATATTTAGAAACAGCAGTATTTAGTAACTACATATGTACAGTATAAAGTAATAAATAATTAATGTGCACAATAACAACAACAGGTTTACATGTAGGAGGAGAAAAAGTGAGGAAAATTGGGACCTAAAGTTAATAAGGTAGTTCTTAGGTTTCTCTTTTAAGCTGGATAAGAGAAGTAAAATTTTTAATCTCATTAGGGAGGTCATTCCACAGTTTACAAACCCTTGATTTGCAGTGTTTCTGCTTTGATTAAGTCTCACTCTTGGAAAATCAAAATACTGTATACATGTATTTATTTCTCTTGTAATGCCCATGAGTTCTGTTACAGCTTTCTAGAATGTGGGTAATTGTTTTGTCTAATTTGGTGCATGACTTAGCCAAAACAATGAACATGCCAGGTAATGCTTTCTATATTTTAAATGATTTTGGTCAACTCTTCTGCACATTTTGCAGTACTATAGTTTCAGTCCACACTCAACTGTCTCCCTGCCAGGAACAGCCAACAGCCGGGAGCAGCAGTTGGCACTTCGACGAGCACTCATCGACGAACACGAGTGCCTCTCCTGCCTGAGGTATTGTATGCGCTCCACTGATGCCACCCTCAGGTTAGCCCACTACCACCACGGCCTCTATGCTCTTGCCGTTGCCACTATGAGCAACCTCGCCAGGAGTCGGACTCTAGCTCTCCAGGTGGGTCATGACAAGGCAGTTAATAATTCATTTTGTTGAGGACATGCAGTATGTATATATGTATACAGTATACGTTAGGCTTATATTGAGGTTACTACCATCCCCTCCCCTAAGGTGAAACTATTGACCCTTCCCAGGATGCAACCCCATAACGGTTGCCTAACTCCCTGGTGCCTATTTACTGCTAAGTGAATAGAGCCATTAGGTGAAAGGAAAAGTTCCCAACCATTTCTGTCCTGCCTGGGAATTGAACCCAGGAGTCCCAATTGTGAGCTGGGAACGAACCACTCTGTATTCATGGGGGTGTTCGTTTTAGTCTATATTTGATTTTTCACACTTCTATTGGTTTATTTTTATCTGTGGAATGATTTAGTTTGTTTGTTAACTTGTGTTCCCTCTCCTCCTTCTCCTCGTCTGTACACTGGAGAACATGTGATCTATGTACACTGGATCCACCACAAATTGTGTTCAGAGTAAAACTGGGTAGACAATGCAGATTTTTTTTAAAGTCAAGCTCATTAAGGATAGTTACTTGATATCCATGATTAAATTTAGCACTGTACAGGCACATGAAGCAACATAAAGAGTAGTCACCATCATTAGTCATGTTATGATTAAGCAATATAAAATTATCATTTGCTCTCTGTTTGCAAGCCATAATTTATTTATTTATATAATTATAAATTAATTAATTAATTAATTATATAAGTTTATATAATTAAAACATATCAAGATGTACACAGTTTATGGCAGTGTTTTGTTTAGACTTTATTTACAAATAGTAAAGCACTTGTAGGAAAACGTTAAATGTTGATGAAAAATGCTATGGCTGAAATGTCCTGTAATGTTACACATTATTATTCTTTATTGAGATGGTCAGTAATTAAATCCTATACAGATGATATAAGAATTACTTTAGATATTTATTTTATTTATTTATATATATACAAGAAGGTACATTGGGATTATGAGGATACATAGTATAGTAATTACAATCTTGTAAAGCCACTAGTACGCGCAGCGTTTCGGGCAGGTCCTTAATCTACGAAAATTTTAAGTAGGTAAATACTTGCAAAATTTATATAAAATGATAAGTTACAAAGCAAGAAAAAAAATAAAAGATGAAAGAAAATTGTAGGTATATTAAGCACATAGGTAGCTCAGATTGATTGCAATGACAGCTTGAATGGTAGTTTAACAAAAATTAGTAGGCACAATACAGCATATGGCTAGCACATAAAAGAAGACAGTAATGAACACAATGATAAAGTTGTTTGGGTTAAGTACTTAAAGGTTGGGAGATTGGGTAACACTAGATACAGAGCAAATTTAAAGCTCAGTGTAGGAAACTACGAAGATGAAATTATGGATTCATATACAGTATCTTCTACAATTTGATAATTACAAGAGGTTCCACATAAATTATTCCTATACAGTAATATCTTGCCAAATAATTTCCATAATCACAAGAGAACAGTATAATCCAATATGTGATAATACATGCCTGTAACTCTTGCCACAACATATAACAATGAATGTTTTCCAGCTTCTAACCAGAGCATGTGTGACTTCGCCAGTAGGCCACCGTCAAGTAGTGGATGCCATGGCCACTCTCCGCCTCCGCTTTGCCGAACCCGTCAAGTGCAAGTTCCTCATCTCAATGATGCTCTCTCATCCTCATCCAAGGTACTGTTGCTTCCTTATCTCATATTCTTCACATCAAAGATTCTTTTACACCCAAACCTAACTTTTCCCTGTACTCAGCTTCACAGGTAACACATGTAAACAGTTCCTTTTTTTTCCAAGGAGGCATGAAGTAGGACAAGGGAGTGTGCTTCTGGGGCTGGTATAGGTGACAAAATGGACAGTATTGACATTTTTTCTGGAAGTGGGAACAACTGTTATCTGCCTCTCGGTTGGAGGTAATGATGTTAATAATAATATTATACTCATAGGATTGTGTACACAGAACATATGAAGAAACACTTGTAGGTACTGAGGTCATCACAAATATGAAGTCACTACTGCTCTAAGCATTTTTGAGAAAATTTAGAATAATTTAGGTAAAAATTATTTATATGTATAATGGGGTAAACACTTAATACTAAAAGAAGCAAGCTAACATATGTGGGAATGTTCAAGAAATAACAAATGATATACACTGTATGAAGCTTCTAAGTTATCCATTTTTCTGACAGCTTCCAGGTGTGGGGTTTGCGGTTCATAAATGCACTGGTGGCATCAACAGGAAGCCTGAGAGAGAGAATTTACCTGCAGGAAGAACTGACGGAGGCTGGCTTTGATCCTGCTGCCCTCAGGAAGGTAAGCTTCCAGTGGTGCTGTTGTATATACGATTGATGTGTGGAGAGCTTTCTAAATACTGTACTGTAATTGTTTAGTATAGTATTTAGTTTGGTGAATATTTGAATGTGCATTTTTTAATAGTCAAAGCTTTCCCTTAAGTGATTCCACATATTTCTTAATAAACTCTGTAACTGTTGCCTCCAGTGCTTTTATCAGAAGGCACTGGAGGCAACAATTCATTAGAGTTAGTTTAGTTCATTTATTATGCACCCCATACCCATCTTGTGGGCGGTAGTGGAAAGGGTTACAGAGGCACATAATGGGCTCAGGGACTGAACCCCACAATTCATTTAGCTAAGCAAGTTACAATCTTGATGAGCTAGTTACAAAATTCAATATAAGTCGTCACATCAACAATGGGTTCGAGATCGACCTCAAGTACAGGTTCTAAATTAAGCAACTGACATGTGAAGAGCTAGTGTCAAAATTTATATGTTTGTCCTGCACACTGCCCCCCATCCAGTGGGCAGCGGTGGATAGGTTACAATCACTCAGTTACTACCTACAGTTAGCAAACTGGGGATATTTGGCTAAAATTTCTGGTAGCAGATCATTTTGAATGAAATATTTACACATCGCTGGAACATTGGTTATAGAATTGTCTCTAAATTCACGTATCTTTTCGCACTCCATCACATAGTGACGGAGGGTGTGCGAATAATTTAAATTCATTAGAGACGACAAAATCTTCAAATGGAGTTATTCACTTGGTTACCTTGTTTACAAGTGTAAACTGTAGCATTATCCTTGTTTAAAAGTCAAGCCTTATTATTTTCTGGGGGAGCCTTGTGTGGCTCCCTGAAGCTATTTTGGTGAGATAGCTTCCATCTCCTAGGTCACATCAGCCATGTAGTTTTATTTGGCCTACCAGGGACCAGAACCTGGGGCCCGCTTACAGAGGCGGAGAGAGCAGGTGACGCTCTGCTGTAATGACTGGTATATAAAGTTTAGTAGCTTTTGTGGCTGTTAATGTAAGTGTTTCTCATATTTAAAATACCAGTTTGTTTTATTTGTGGTTATTTTTATGCTTTATTTGTGGGATCCAGTTGTAGGACCAGGGAACTTTATGCTATTCTCCAGAAACATAGTTTTTGTTCTTCTGGGTCTGTTAGGCATTATATTCAATAATGAACATAATGTTGCTAGGAGTGCCATCTCACTCGTTGGGAGTCATCTCAGCGAGATGGCTTCAGGGAGCTATCAAGGCTCAACCTGAAAGAGGCATTTCATTACAATCAACATTGGTTTTTTCATGTATAACAACCGCTCATAATTTGTATATTCATCAGATCATTGAGCGAAGTGGCTCGGACCACATCCAGCAGCAGTCCATGATGGAGTTGAACCGGTGGAGTGCTGCTTACATTGATGTGGGTAGCTTCGAGAGCGAGATTCATGGTCTGCGAACCTCAAACGCCACCCTGCAGGAGGAGCTGAAGAAGCTTAGGGAAGCCAACATGGTGAGTGGCGAGAGGTCCTGGTGGAAGGGCTACTTAAGTGAACGCATGCAGGGTAATTCTCGAAAGAAGAAAGCCTGCTTGGTGAGTCACCAGACAGATTTTTAATTGTATGAGAAGAGCCAGAGAATGTCACATTAAAGTGGCTGAAATAAATAACCCAACATGAAATTAAAGCAATAATGTTCCAGTCCATCCTGGACCATTTATTAAGTTGTCATGACTGGATAAGGGTCAAGGATGGTCCAAAACATCACTTTCATTTCATGTGTGAGAGTTGGGCTATTTGTATAAGAAGAGAATTTAGATTCAGTGGTTGTACAGGGCATTTAAGTACAAGAACAGTTATGTTCTTCACTGTAATACTGTACTAACCTTAAGACTGGAAACCAAACTAACATCTGTTGAAATAAGAATAAAAATGCTTTTGCATGCATGCTGACCAACATACTGTACTGACTAGACCAAGAAACAGTTCACTTCAAGATATAATCAATGGAGCACTAACTTGGGACAGATGAGCCCCCAGTAATAACAGGTGGACCCACAGCCAATACAGTACTTGAAATGAATACTTTACATAAGTGTTCACTAGAGAGTTCAAGACAACATTCCAATACTCAAACAAATTTTGAAATGGGTGAAAAGAATAAATTAAGGGATATCCCCATAACATGCAATAATAATCAGGAAAAGCATTGACAAATGAAAGATTCAAAAGCCCCATATGTGGACAGAATTTAATCCAGTCTTTAAGGAACTGACAGATGAACTAACACTCGTTATTGGTAAATCATCCTGACCTAAGGATAGTTTCCCTAGACTGGAATTATGCAAATGTTACCACTATTTAAAAAAATGTAGAAAGAGGTCAGCAGAAAACTACCATCCAACAAGTTTGACCTTGCATATCTGCAAGTTAATGGAAATAATCCTTAGGGAGGGAATCATTCACCATCTCACAATGAATAATCAAATAAAATCAACACAATATGGATTTGTTAAAAATAAAACCCCTGCCTTACAAACCTGCTCCCATTTTTGGAAACTAACTAGCTATTCGGATAAAGGCCTTCCATTAGATGTAGTACACATGGACTTTGCTACAGCTTTTGATAAGGTACCACATGAAACACTGGCAAGGAAATTACAAGCACATGAAATAAGTGACAGAATACTAGAATGGATAAGACAGTTTTTAAATATTACTGATGATACTACCTTTATCTATTCAGATCCCAACCCACACACATTAAATAATCATCAAACGAAATTCACATACAACATCACCCACATACAACACATGGCCAAAAAAAGTATTAATACTGTTGGTATAATCTCTCAAATCAGATATTATGTTCACCACTCTGCTCTCCTTCACTATATTTCCCTAACTCTTTTGTCTTCCAGTGATGTGAGGTTTAGTTCCCTTAGTCTCTCCTTGTAGCTCATACCCCTCAGCTCGGGTACTAGTCTGGTGGCATACCTCTAAACTTTCTCCAGTTTCGTCTTGTGCTTGACAAGATACGGACTCCAAACTGGAGCTGCATACGCCAGGATTGGTCTGACATACATAGTATACAAAAGTTCTGAATGATTTATTACACAAGTTTCTAAAGGCCGTTCTTATGTTCGCCAACCTGGCATATGCCGCTGATGATATCCTCTTGATCTGGGCTTCAGGGGACAGGTCTGGTGTGATTATCAACCCTCAGGTCTTTCTCACTCATTCTTGAATTCCATCTTCCAAATTGTACCTTGTATCTGGCCTCGTGCTCCCTACACATATTTTAATTACAGTATTTTACATTTGCTCAGGTTGAACTCTACAACCATTTGTTGGACCATTCCTTCAGTTTGTAGAGGTCTTCTTTAAGCCTCATGCTGTAGTCCAGCTTAATCCTTCTCATAATTATGGTGTTATCAGCAAACAAACATTATTCTTTTACTCCAATGTTGTCAGATGTATTGGCTCTGATTACCACCCTCATCTGTTTGTCAGTTAGAAAATTGTTCAACCATGCCACCCCTAAAGCATGTTTGTTTCCAGAACAGCCTCTTGTGTAGGACTGTCAGAAACCATTTTTAGGTCCAGTAGACCCAGTCAACCCATCCCACTTTTTCTTGTAGAATCTCTGTGGCTCTTATCACAAAAACCTTAGATTTGTTACTTGGGATCTTCCTGTTCGAAAACCATATTGTCTGTCTCTTATGTTAGATCACTCCAGGTGTTCTTCCCATTTGGCTTTAACTATTTTTTCTAGCATTTTGACTATCACGCTTGTTAGTGATACGTGAGTATAATTTAAAGGTTCTTCTTGGCTAACATTTTTATAGATTGGAACTAGGTTTGCCCTTTTCCATATACTGTATCTGCTAAGATTCCTCTGCACAATGATGTCTAGAATTTTAAATGGAGTGGTGGAATGCTCAGCTCAGTTGCACATTCTCTCATTTGCACAAGGTGAAACTCCTTTGAGTTTCACCTTGAGTGGAACTCCAGTACCACACTACTGTTTGGTAGTGTGGCACTGGAGCTCACCCCGATTGGCCTATGACACTCCCTTACCCCACTTGCTTCACGTATAAAAGTTGGGCGAGGGCTAGCCCAACTGTCTAGCCTCCAACCTCAGACACACATTCTCTCTTATATAGATTGTGAAATATGAGTGGACTAATTATATTTTTATTTTATTATTTAATGTCAATAACTTTGTTTTATGCATTATATTGCTCTTCTCCAGGATTTATTCCCCTACCCCATGAAGGTGGAAATGTGATGATGCTAATGAATGGTATCTGAGTAATGTAGACATGTGAAAAAATAGCTGGGTAGGCTACTCTTAGAATACAAAATTGGTGATAAATTTGAATCTTAACACTCAATACTATACAGTAGTTAAAAAAAAAATCTTGTCAATTCCAGCAAAGTTTAATGATACAATCTAAAGTGTTAATTTTTACCCAGAAACTCCTTGAAGAAAACGTCCTCCTGAAGACTGTTGGTGGGGATGTAGAAGAACGTTATGCAGCCCTCAGACGACGTCTGGAACAGAGTGGTCTTCCAGTAGCACCCTCTCCTATTCCATCCATTACTGACTCTGATCTTTCTTCCCTCAATACCTTCAGGAATAGCACTATGTGCCGTAGCTCCATCTCCCCCTCCAGGAATGGAGATGCAAGGAGCTCCATCACTGAGACTGACTCTGTTATATTTACTCAAGGTGGTCAGAGGTCTTTCACACCTGTCTGGAACACCAATTGTCAGAACTCTGCTGAATCTACTAGTAGCAAGACATCAATCTCTTCTATAGAAACCGTTACTCCATGTCATGTATCTGCTTCCACTACCAGTGTTATTCCATCCAGCAGTAGGAGCAGACATCAGTCTTCCTCATCAACACCCGAGCCAAAGATGACCTCTCCACTGAGGAGTGCCACAGCATCTCCAAACAGGAATTGTGAGAGAGATGATGATCAAACGGGGGACAACACACCAACCAGGTCCTCACCGACACAAGAACCCGAGAGAAAGAGAGTTATTTCAGGAGAAAGATTCAATGAACATATGCCAACCACACACATTAATATGACTTACTGCAGTGAGAACAAGTTGCCCTCGCCTGATGTGGAGCTGCATTGTGAGAGTAGCAGTTCATCTCCTGATGGAAAACAGATGCCTCAGGAGCTTAAAAACCTATGCAGATCAAACAGTCGACAACGGCAACAAATTTCTGAAGAGCCTCCAGTGATGAACTGCTCCTTAAATAATGTTCCTGACAGGGAGAGGCAGCAATTGACTAGTCCAACACAGAGTGACAGTAGACCACATAGTAAATCTTCCTCAAACATATCCTCACCAAGGTCAGTGTCGCCATCTAATGCCAAAAGGAAGGCTCCAAAGCCTCCCTCTGGCACTACCAGCCCATTATCTTCCTCAACTTCTTCCCTGTCATCCTCATCCTCCACCTCCTCCAATGTAGGAGGGGAGCGGAAGGATCCGGAGTACATGAATGTGCCACGGCGGGAGTCGCCGCAGAATAAGAGTCGAAGTGAATCGCCTGCTAGCAAAACTAGAAGTGGGAGCGAGGAAGGGGATCTCGACTATGAACGTGACATGGTAGTGTATGAGGCCATCACTCTTGCTAATGATAGGATCTTCATTGATAGAAATAATACCCAAGGCTCCCGTGGCTCCGAAGAGAGTCTGAGTTTAACGGAGACACAGGGCAGTCTGGAGTCTAGGGACAGTCAAGGAGGCTACCCAGATGGCCATAGTGTGCGACAGTCTGTGCATCACTACGAGAATCTGGTAATGATGTCTGACCACTTTGAAGTGGTACCTGAAGCAGCAAAGAAAGAAAATGAGAAAAATGGATCAAAAAGAGAAAATGAGATGCAAGACGAAGAAAGAAATAAAAATAATCAAGAAAACAAGGCAGAAAAACTAGATGATGTTAGTGAGAGAGAAGTAGAAGCAGTCATGTCGGGTCTTGAGAATGTATTAAGGAGTGCAGAGTCTTCACTGAGCTTAGTGTCACAAGAAACTGTAAAAGAAAATCCACTTCTGAAAGAAAACTTTGAAGACCGTGCAAGCCCAGAAAATGTGACCAATCAAGAATTAAAAATCATACCTACTAGAATTCCACAACTGCCTGCTAGATCTCGGTCCCGTAATTCCCAGACAGGAAGCAATCAGCGGGATCCAGTCTTATTCCTAGAGTTCGAGTCCCCTGCAGAGACCAGTGACACTGAACACTTCTTCACAGCAGCCAACNTACAGAAACGGATTACCGTGAATTGCACATAATCTGGAACATGAGTGAAGCGAATTGATTGTTTTTCGCCTTCGTTGACTCGCAAAGACCACTAACACTTCGCCAGTCATCTGTAGCGAGTCTCCAGCTCCCTTGACACAGTTAGCCATCGTCGTCGTGGTTAGGTGTTTATGGAGATTCACGCACACGTCCTAGGCTTCTGTTGACGGGTACTACAAGACGCTCTGCTGGCGAGATGTTTTACAAGCTAAATATATTATAATCTTCCTTTGTAATATATCGACTCTTCCTTTAAATATATTTACAATCTGAGCCATTGTCATCTTCCTCCGGGAAATTATTTCTGCATGAAGAAAATAATTGGCCAATGAGCGGCTACCTCCACAAAGGCCAAGTTTTTATTCAACAAGTTTTTGTTTTATTTACCGCTCGAAAATGTTATTTTATGATCGTTAAAGTTAACGAAAAAGCCTCTCGAAGATTTAAAAAAATGGGAATGTTATTGTAACTTCTTTCAGTCCATATGTGTACCCGTACTCACCTAGATGTAATTACCTAAGTGGATGAGAGCTACGCTCGTGGTGTCCCGGCTTCCCAGTACTCTTTGTTGTATAAAGCTTTGGAACTACTGACGGTTTTGGCTTCCACCATCTTCTTATTTAAGTGAGAACGTAATTGAAGTTCACTTCTTATGTGCCTGCAGGGTCGAGCTAGGCTCCTGGCCCCGCCTTCCGAACGTTCTTAGATAATGCAATGACTCATTTCTCACGCTTTTATCATATTTACATTTACAATTTTGAATCGAATTATCTTCAACGACTTCTGCATCTAACCTGTTCCATTTATTGACAACTCTGACACTGAAACTGTATAGTGAAAATATAGTGTTACAGTGAAAAATTCATTTACAAGAGTGCGTAATTAGTACACGTGTGTAAATGAATGCATATCAACTGACCTTGCCACACCACGTCTGCGTATTGTCTTCAAAGTGAGGGTTAATCTTGAAGTCAGCAAGAACTTACACCTCGCCACATCCGGTCTGTAACAACCCTGTTAACAGTTACTGAGGCAGGCTCGCTGGCTCCGACCCGTCCTCGACTCTAGTCCATTACATCCAGCGGTCGACCCCACAGACGCATTCATAAACTTTTGCATGCTGTCCAGTCAAAACAGGAATTTTCTCAAATATAAATTAATATTATAATATATTATCATATTGTGCATAGGTTAGGTTAGGTGATTAGGTTCTGTTGGCGATTTTTTTTATTGATATATACAAGAATCGTTTAACAACCAGGTACCCATTTTACTATTGAGTTAAACAGAGGCTACAGTTAAGGATTTGCGCCCAGTAAATCCTCCCCAGCCTGGATACGAACCAGGACAAAGCGCTCGCGGGACGCCAGGCGAGCGTCTTATCCACTACACTACGGGGCTGCTATTTGTATTTGTAGTACGTGTGTGAAGGATTTACAGCGTTGTGGTTCGAACAAAATTAGTCTGTGAAGCACTTGATCCGAAGTGTTCGAACGTCAGCAGTTGTGAATCATGTGTAACAGCCCGTCCTCCAAACAAAGTCCCAAAAGTGATTACATGCATCCGCCAAACCCGCTGTTTACGAATGAAATCGGTTTACACACGACTCACTACTGATTTCGTTCGAACACTGGGAACAAGTGCTTCACTGACGAATTTTGTTCGAACCACAACGCTATAAATGCTTCATCCACGTACTACAAATACAAATAATCGCCAACAGAACCTAAACACCTAACCTAACCTAACCTATGCCTATACATATGCACAATGTACTAACATATTATAATATTAATTTATATTTGAGAAAATTCCAGTTTTGAATGAACAGCATGTAAAAATTTATGAATGCGTCTGTGGGGTCGACCCCAACCCGTTCTCACTGTTTAAAGCACCGGTCGTCCTCCGCAGACGCATTCATCAATTTTAACATACTGTGTATTAAAAATTGGTTTGTTCTCGTATATAAATTAATATTCTTATACATAAAATTGTATGTATAGTTTGGCGTAGGTTAGGTTAGATGTTTAGGTTCTGTTGGTGATTATTTGTATTTATAAGTTCGAGGGTGAAGCATTTATAGAATTGTGGTTCGAACAGAGGACGTGAGCAAAGCACTTGTTCTGGAAGCGTTCGGACGTCATCAGTTGTGAGTCGTATGTAAACCGCTTTTGATTCATAAATGATTCATAAATTTTGGCGGCTGGATTAAAGAGCTTTGATCTTTGTATGCGAGAACTGGTTGCGACCCCTGGATGTAATGGACTTGATTCGAGGACGGGTTGGAGTCGTGTGTGAACCGTTTTTTATTCATAAACAGCGGGTTTGGCGGGTGCATGGAAATCACTTTTGGGTCTTTGTTTGGAGGACGGGCTAATGGCTTTGTTCAGCCCGTCCTCCAAACAAAGATCCAAAAGTGATTCTATGCACCCGCCCAAACCCCTGTTTATGAATGAAAAGCGGTTTACACACGACTCACAACTGCTGACGTTCGAACATATCCGGAACAAGTGCTTCACTGACGAATTTTGTTCGAACCACAACGCTATAAATGCTTCACCCACGTACTGCAAATACAAATAATCGCCAACAGAACCTAAACACCTAACCTAACCTATCCTATGCCTATACATACACAATATGCTAATAGATTATAATATTAATTTATACTTGAGAAAATTCCCGTTTTGAATGAACAGCATGTTAAAATTTATGAATGCGTCTGTGGGGTTGACCGCTGAATGTAATGGACTTGAGTCGAGGACGGGTTGCTTTGTTAACGTCTGGTCTGGCTTTACTGTGGCTTCACGAACCTTTGTGGTGGTGGTGACCTTTATGTGGTGGTGAATGGTTAACACTAGAGAGAGTAAAAAGCTGTACAGCAAGAATGGTGTTCACAGAGGTAACGCCACGTGGTGCAGGGAAGGTAGCCGTAGTGACTAACAGGAGACGTAAGGAAGAGTGTCCCTGGTGTTGTCAACACGTGAGGAGGATGGGGTGTTAACTCCACACGGCGTCAGGCAGAAGGGTTTGGGGCCCAGGAGCTGAAAATTTACCCTGCAGGGACTGATAGATAATACGTTTAAGATCTTGGATTCATCTTCACTGTTCTTCCTAAGTTTCTTTCTCCCTCTCTTCCTCCTCCTCCATGCTCTCCCTCTCATCCTCTCCTCCTCTCCTGCCTCCTCTCCGCTCGTCATGGTCCGCGGCCTTCCCCGTTAAGTCACAGCCTACAATCTCGCCAGACTCACGCCTTGTACTCGCCTAGTTGTGCTTGCGGGGGTTGAGTTTCGGCTCTTTGGTCCCGCCTCTCAACTGTCAATCAACTGGCGNTTCATAGTCCGTATAAATATCTATCGCATATAGTCTTTTATATTGTAATGACAAAAATCCCAAATATAAATTGTTATATGCGTGTTATATAGCCCAGGTAGGGTTAGGAAAGGTGTTATGACCAAGTTGATATAGGGAGTGAGTGCAGGCTGGGAGTCAAAGAAACACTTACTTCTCTAGGCATTGCTAAAACAGTGACAAAAAATGTATAATATACATACACTATAGCTGAATGGAATACATATATCATATATCATCGCTACGATGATACATATATCATATTTTATACGATGATACATATATCGCATTTTATACATATAGCATCGCTACGATGATATATGTGTACAATTTTGCCTGTCATTACGACGCCTATCATCGTAATGATAGGTTAAAAATCTATAATATGGGAGTTGGTTTAGTGACGCAGTTGGTAGCGAGGATTCTGAAGCCTACTAAAATGTTTTCTGCAGACAACGCTGACTAGAAACGCTAATCAGTACGCTTCACGAAGGCTGTGTTGTGGAGAAGCACAGGTAACGCACACGTATAGCCGTAATGGCTTGGGGCCAGATTCACGAAGCAGTTACGCAAGCACTTACGAACGTGTACATATTTTCTCAAATTTTGACGGCTTTGGTTACATTTATTAAACAGTTTACAAGCATGAAAACCTTCCAATCAACTGTTGTTATTGTTATAAACAGCCTTCTGGTGCTTCGGAGCTCATTAACTGTAATAATTGTAAACAAAGCCGACAAAGATTGAGAAAAGATATACAGGTTCGTAAGTGCTTGCGTAACTGCTTCGTGAATCTAGCCCTTGGAGCTTTCTCCTGATAGTTCCCTCCTTCCCTCCGTCGCCATGGCGTATAGGCTCTGGAGCGTCTCTGGAAACCCCACAAATGACTACAAGCAATAAGTCATATATGTACTGTCTTGTGCGAGAGCGGGTTGCACTCTTGCGTCCACACCGGCCTCACGGTAGGGGACGCTATAACAGTCAACCACACGGTAAAGAAACATGGATTCAGCCAACATTAACAGCATAGCTAAGGACGATGAAGGTATTTTGTCCCCCTCACCAGGGGGGGGGGCGTGTTGGGGCGGGGGCGTCTCTCCCCTTGGAGCTAAAGCCATAGACGATATTCCTCTTTGTCAAGGCAGTTAGTTCGTTTGGTGTCGGGAGAGTTTTTGAGTAAGTTGGCCCTGGTGTTCCGCGGAGCCCTGGCTGGTGTTCTGTGAAGCTCCTGGTGTTCCGCGGAGCCCTGGCTGGTGTTCTGCGAAGCTCCTGGTGTTCTGCGGAGACCTGGCTGGTGTTCTGCGAAGCTCCTGGTGTTCCGCGGAGCCCTGGCTGGTGTTCTGTGAAGCTCCTGGTGCTCCGCGGAGCCCTAGTTGGGAATCATTGCTTTATGCACGCTGTATACATTGTTGAGAGCGCACACAGTCAGTGATGGCCAGTGTTGCCTCTCCCCGACCTTGACTGGACTTTTGGACTTGAACCATGAAAATGGAGGGATGATTTAACGCGTTATTACCCGGCGGGACCTTGTGATCGGCCAGGCTGTCACTACTAGCACCACCTGTCATGCTGCTAGACCCCTATGTCCCCCCCCACACTCCCTCTCTCTCTCTCTCTCTCTCTCTCTCTCTCTCTCTCTCTCTCTCTCTCTCTCTCTCTCTGGAATCTAATCAATCAATCCATTACTAGGAGTAAGGATGGAGTGGTGTCACATGACACGGAGGGGTGTAAGTGAGGCGGGTGTCGGGTGCTTCCGGGCTGTGTTCATAGCACTGGAGAGGCATACATTACCCTCCCCTCAAACTCCATCCCTTCCTACTTCCGTCCCACGTGAATCTGCCAAGTCTCGGCCCCCAGCTAGCACAAACAGGTGAGCAGTCCTCGAGTCACACCTTCGGGAACAAGTAGAACACCTTAAAACTCCTGAAGGTATAAATGTATCGTGGCTATGAGGCGGGGCCACAGAGCTAGACCACACTTCCTGTAGCCACACACCTTCATGTACACAAGCCTAGGTTTAAATGAAGCTATTGTGGTGATAATGGGCAGTTAGGTGTTCAAACCCCTACGTCACATACAGTAATTATTAATAATTAGCTCGGTTTAATTATACAATATTGTTAATTCTTTAGTTCCTGAATCCCTACATTGCTGGGACCGTGTACAATATAAGCCGTTAACTATAACTAGGTGGCAGACTGCGCTAATTATGATTTTAATATCGGGTTATTCGTGTCTAAAATTACAGCCATGACAAATGTTATTTATTAAGTAAATAAATTATATACATGTCGAAGATACAAAGGCGGACACTCTCTACCCAGACACCAACCTGCATATCGTACGAACCATAACATCTCTATGGCAGGGGCCGGAAGATTATCGTACGTACTATGGCAGGAAAACGGAAGATTATCGTACGAACTATGGCAGGGTATAACTACTATACCCTGGAAGATATAACTACTGCTTCGGGGACAAGGAGCATGTGTATCTATATTATACTTTAGTTATGTATCGATTTCCGATGCAACGCAGCCCCACAACAGTGAACAAACTCTTGGGTACCTAGTTATTGCTTGGTGAACAGCGGCATCAAGTGAAAGACAACGTGCCCAACCATTCCTGTCCCGCCCGGGAATCGAAACCAGGATCCCTGATTGTGAGTCGAGAACGAAGCCACTCTTCTACCGAGACCCATATAAGATATCGTACCCAGGAGGAGAAATAACGTACCAGAGGCAGGGGTAATTTACGAATCATTTACCTGAATTTACGTGCTCCGTGCGATAAATAGCGTACGCCAAGACAAGTCTCGCTCTTTAGCACGTACGGCGAGACAGGCTTGGGGCAGCCCCTGTACGTAGGGCCGGCGAGACAGGCTTGGGGCAGCCCCTGTACGTAGGGCCGGCGAGACAGGCTTGGGGCAGCCCCTGTACGTAGGGCCGGCGAGACAAGCTCAGAGCAGCCCCTGTACGTAGGGCCGTCGAGACAAGCTCAGAGCAGCCCCTGTACGTAGGGCCGGCGAGACAAACTTGGGGCAGCCCCTGTATGTAGGGCCGTCGAGACAAACTTGGGGCAGCCCCCCTGTACGTATGGCCGGCGAGACAGGCTTGGAACAGCTCCTGTACGTAGGGCCGGCGAGACAGACTTGGGGGGGAGGGGGGCTGGGGCAGCCCCCTGACGCGTCAACTGCCACATGTGGCCGTGTTTAAAGAGAAAGGTGAAAGTGCTTTGACGATTTCTTGTTTGTGAAGAGGACCTTCAGTGAATGTTTATTTGATTGTTGCTACATTAACGTTTGTTCGTGGGAACTGATGTTTGTAGAGTGCATTTGAATCACGTGGTAAGTGTTTGAATCACGTAGTCAAGTGTTTGAATTACATGGAGGGGAACAGCTTGTATAATGGCCCTTCATGTACAGTCGATTGCTTCCCAGATCTCCAGTTAGCTGAGGGGGGGGGGGGGGTTATCTCAACAACCAATCTTCCTCAGTCTTAAGATGATACAACGATTCCCCCCCCCCTGGTATGTGGGAGCGTCTCGACCCACCAATCACCTCGTTCCGACCTCTGCACATTGTTAGGGGGACACCTCCGTCAGTAAGGTGTAACGAGAGGAGTAATTCGCCTTTGAAATATATGTACACACATTGTTTACTGTTTTTTTTTACTATGCAGAGGTGGCAGAGGTAATCGTGGTGCCAAAAGTAATCACGGTGTCAAAAGTAATCACGGTGCCAAAAGTAATCGCGGTGCCTGAAGTAATCGCAGTGCCAAAAGTAATCACGGTGTCAAAAGTAATCACGGTGTCAAAAGTAATCACAGCACCAAAAAGTAATCACAAGACCTAATTAGAGAATTTTATAAATACATTCTTATAGGTATTTTCGTAAATACCGCCTAATTAATTTTTATTATATAGTAAATATGACGTAGTTATTGGTCTTTTATCCCTAAACAAGACCTGGCTACTTCTTTCGTAAATTAGATCTAATTATAGGTCGTCTTAGTAAATATAACCTAATTATAATTTTTGTGAATTAGACCTAATTACAGATTTTTAGTAAATAAAAACATAATTATAGATTTATTGTAAATAAAAACCTAATTATAGGTTTTGTAAATAAAAACCTAATTATAGGTTTTGTAAATAAAAACCTAATTATAGGTTTTGTAAATAAAAACCTAATTATAGGTTTTGTAAATAAAACCGAGTTATAGCTTTTTTCTGCAAATAAAGCACTTGTTTTTTAGTAAATTATGTATAATTATAAGTCTCCAAATGGAACCATTCAAGGGTTAACCAGACTATTAAGCTTACCAGGAGGCCTGGTCGACGACCGGGCCGCGGGGACGCTAAGCCCCGGAAGCACCTCAAGGTAAGGTACCATTAAGCGTTATATTAAACTTACCGTTAAGCTTACCATAAGCTTACAACGCTGGCGAGGAAGAAAAGTAGAATTCTGTTACGTGCATTATGGTAAGGAAGATTGTATTACCGGAGCCGGAGCTGGGGGGTCTGAGGAGACACGCCTGAGCTAGCATCAACAGTTTAGTGGAACAATGCGAGAGAATATTGTGTCACAATGTAATTGTGAACGGTTGGAACATATTGCAGCAATATTTTGTGTGTGTTTTGAAGGTTTATGCTCTTATGATATAATGCGCGCGCACACACATACACACACACACACACACACACACACACACACACACACACACACACACACACACACACACACACACACACCTCGGGTATGAAAGAGAAATAGGCCACGAGTCTTGCATTAGACGACCAACGGCTAGAAAAGCAAGGGTCCAAGAGCTAAAGCTCGATCTTGCTGGCATTATATAATACATCAGGCACAAATAGATGAGTACACACACACAATGATGCAAACAAAAAGACTAGTTTGCTGATGTAAAAATTATGAGAAAAATCAAGACAGATTAATATAGACAGGGACTACAAGAAGACCTGGACAAATTGGAGGAATGGTCTAGAAAAGGGCTGCTAAAGTTTAACTCAGCTAAGTGTAAAGTAATGAAACTAGGTGAAGGGAGCAGGTGGATGAACACAAGGTATCCTCTGAGAAGTTAAATACTGCAAGTCAAGCAGAGAGAAAGATCTGGGGTTTGATATCACACCGAACCTGTCTCCAAAAGCCCACATCAAAATGATATCATCAGCGGCATATGCTAGATTGGCCAACATAAGAACTGCCTTTTGAAACTTGTGTAAAAAATCATTTAGAACCTTGTATACCATATATGTCAGACCAATCCTGGAGTATACAGCTCCAGCCTGGAGTCTATACCTTGTTAAATACAAGACAAAGTTAGAGAATACGAACAAGGGGACACAGGTGGAAGCTTTTTTCTCAAATGAACTACAGAGACATTAGGAAGAATTTTGTCAGTATCAGAGTAGTTAACAAATGGAATACATTAGGAAGTGATGTGGTGGAGGCTGACTCCATACACAGTTTCAAATGTAGATAAGATAGTCCAATTGGCTCGAGAACCTGTACACCAATATATTGACAGTTGAGAGGCGGGACCAAAGAGCCGAAGCTCAACCCCCACAAGCACAACTAGGGGAGTACACACACACCTCCTCCCCGTCTTTCTCTTCAAGTGGCCATCTCCGTTACACAGTGTAGTTGTATATTGCTTTCCGGGTTACTGAACGAAGCGTCGAGGGGACCAGACTGGCTTGGTGTGAGTGATGATGATGATGGCCCATAATATGGGAGTCGAGATAACTTGAAGCCTTTGACTGTGGGTTTCTTGTGGGTGAACGTGTCGTCTATTATATATGAGTGTGTTGTATGTATTTCTGTAGTTTGTGATTAATCTTAAACGAACTTGCGGTTTCTGTTGCCTTCGTGAATTATTTCGTCGGTGCTAATGTGATCTTTCCCGGTTATAATTTATTTCCACTCTACTCAAATTTGAGGGACCCGGGTTCAGTTCCCGGGCAGGACAGAAATGGTTGGGCACGATTTCAGTCACCCATGTGTACTCACCTAATTGTACTCACCTAATTGTGCTTGCGGGGGTTGAGCTTTGGCTCTTTGGTCCCGCCTCTCAACTGTCAATCAACAGGTACGTGTTTGTGTGTATGTGTGTTTGTGTTTGTGCATGTGCTTGATTTTTATGTGCGCGCGCACATTAGGAACTAATAATTTCTTTGTTTTACTAATACATGAATGCGACAGAGCAACAGTGTTGTTGTTTACTGACTGTCTTGAGTACACTGTGGTTTACCATTTCCTTCACGTTACTCAGTACCTACTGGCTTAAATACTGAGATTATGAAAACACCTGTTTTGGTTTCTGTTAATACCGTTACAAGTTGTTCATGACCAGTAACGGAGTACCTGGTCACCACACATGTCCGGTATGGCTGGACGCTGAAGCCGTCTACTGGCCCAGCAATATCGTCTAGAACAAGAGAGATTGTATATCATTTTACAAATGTCAGTGCTTGCTGCAAATTGCTGTTAATTACCAACTGGATTCGCTTGTATATTGGCCATACTGAAGTGATATTTGCTAATGTGCTCAAAACGCAGTAGATGCTTAATGTGTAATAGGCACTCAGAATATAACGCCCTCAACTTGAAAAAAAGTTAACCAAAATGCAACAGATGCTACGAATGCAGCAGATGTTCAAATTGCCAAAAATGGAGTAAAAATGCAACCGGTAGCTGCAACCGGTAGCTTAGCGGCCCAAGGGCTTGAATCCAACATGTCCACAGCTTGTGTTTCAGAGTGCTGCAGCTTTTGACAGTTTTGCTGGGAAAGCTACGCGCGTTTTCCAGAAAGACAAGCTTTCTAAAACGCCGTCCAACTCTTAAGACATGAAGGTTGTGAATTATTGCTTCCTCAACGTGATCAAGTCTGATTAAGGCCTTTTGCACCCTCTGTATGATTATTTACTACTACTCAAAGGATGAATATGGGGTGCACAATACACTACCACTCGCAGGACGAGTATGGGGTGCACAATAATGTAGCCACCTCCGGCTGCAACAATCAAACCATTGCCCTGCTATAACCCTTGTGTAGCGGAGAGAGCGTGCGGGACCAGCCAGAGTGACACAGGCATACATACAAATAGATATATTAGCAGAAAAAGAAAGCTTAGTATAGGCTTGCAGTATCCTCCTTCATTTGCAGGCGTTTACTGTACAGATGAAGCATTGGGCATGACTAGCATGTACAGGCGGATGGAGCGAGCACGAGCGGGGAGGTGGAGCAAACGCCAGCGGGGCGGGTGGAGCGAACACGAGCGGGGCGGGTGGAGCGAACACCAGCGGGGAGGTGGAGCAAATGCCAGCGGGGCGGGTGGAGCGAACACGAGCGGGGCGGGTGGAGCGAACACGAGCGGGGCGAGTATGCAGTGCCCTTGGAAACAGCTGCCAGTGGCGGGACAGTATGGACAAGCATTGCACCTGTCTGCCAAGTTTGCGGTTGACTGGAGGATAATTATGACCCTCTCAGACATAAGTAATAGTGATCTCAACACCGCGTGCCTGGGTGTCAACAGCCGTCATTTTCAATTTATAGAAAGTTTTCAACTGCGCCGGTATGAAGCTGTCTGCCTGTAACTTTTCTTTATGTACACATACAGATAGATACACATAACAGTATATGTATCGGCAGTTATTTTAAAGGTCAGTAAATTTCTATATATTTCATAAATACAATTTACTTAATGTTTTGTTTTGATGTAAAAATTATCACAACCGATATGAGCAAAGGTTCATAATATCTGTGATCAGACGATTATAATGAGAATGTTGGTATTGGGGAAGGGAGAGAGAGAGTTGGTGTATTAGATTATATATAAGAATTCTTAAATTCTTGTACATAGCCACTAGCGCGCATAGCGTTTCGGGCAGGTTCTTAATCCTAATTATCCCTGGAATACAACCCACTAAAATGTTTAACAAACACCATTCACTGCTGGGTGAACAGAGGCTACAGTTAAGGATTGATGCCCAGTCAATTCTCAGTGACCAGGATCCGACCCAAAGCCAAAGCGCTTGGAGAGTGTTTTACCACTGTGCCACCAAATTACAGCCCCACTCCTGTGCCAGGTAAGTCCACTACGGGTTCACCATAGCCCGTGCCACTTGGAACTTTTTGTTCCCAGTTGCTGAATCTAAAACAACAAAAAACTGCGCCACGGGGACTTAATCTTCAGAGGATTAATCGTGATTTTTGGGTATAAAAGGTAGCCAACTGTTCGTCTTTCCTTGTGCATTGAATGAAACTCTAATAACATCATATAGTTTTGTAAACTAAACAGTGCTTATATAATAATAATCCTACTAAAATAATTACAAAACGAAATATAATAGAAAACGCAGAAGAAAGAACAAGAGGAAATATAGAAAACGCTTTATAGAAATGCGTTTCTAAAACGCGTTTCATAAAAACGAAATATAGAAAGTGTGGTCTTGCCCGAAACGCTGCACGTATTAGTGGCTTCAGGCATTGTATGTACTAGCTATATCTTTTAATCTGACATTATGTTTGTAACTAATTTCAATGTTTGTACCTTTACCTGAATAAATATCTTATTTAGAAGTAAGAACAAGAGGAAATATAGAAAACGCAGAAGTAAGAAGATGAAATATATAGGAAGGTAAAAGAAAGAATGTGAAGAAATATATAACAAAAAAACTCTGTGGTGTAAACTGGAGAGGAAGCTTGGTAATGCAGGAAGTGATAGCGTGGAGGCGGGCGCTGGTATGACGCTGCAGGAACAAAATATGTGCTCGTAGTGTCTTCCTCTTGGGGTTTGTTTACACCTTCTGTTGCTCGGGCAACGGTGACGCCGCGGCGGGGGAAGTGGAGTCGCGGGGGTCAGAGGACGATATTCCTGTACCTCCTCCGGGTTAATTTGCCGCTAAAATATATCATTAAATCCACCCTTCACTCCCCACCCCCAACCCCCACCTAGTCTGTTTTAGGGAGTTAGATGTAATAGAGCTTTTCATCTATACACATGACAGGCATAACTAGCCGATCTCTCACAGTATTCAAGAGAGAGCTTGATAAAACACAACCAAAGAATATCTGATCAACCAAGCTTTGATTTATACGTCAGAGTGCGAGTAGCGGCGTCTAACAGTCTGGTTGACCACACTACCAACCAGGAGTCGTGGTCAGAGACCCGGCCCACAGGGACATTGAAACCCGAAATCAGCAAGTTTAAAAAAAAGTTCAATAAGTTCAAAAGGTAAGCAGCTGTTGTGGTTTGCATCATTGGGAAGGCGAGGACTTGGTCTTGGGAAGCCTCCCTGAGCCTAACATCAAGGAGATACCAATATCTGAACCAATTGAAGCCACAGGTTAATACTGAGACAATCCTCCCCCCCTCTCGGAATAACTAGTGTTTGAGGTTTACTTTAGTATCCCCTGTTCCCCAGTCTCCCCCCCCACCGTTAGGTATACAGGAATACTGTACACATGATTACGGTTTACCAGAAGTAAATTCTGGACAAAATTAGATGTTTTCCACACGTGAACTCTGCGTGTATGTTGGGTGGAGAGGGGGAGGGGGATTGTGGGGAAAGGGTTGATTGTTGCCAAGTAACGGGGCGGGAAGATTGAAGGAACAGTACACAGGTACACGAGCGGTCCACTTTGTGTGGGACCTGGTCCAGTGGTGGTCTCATAGTGTGCGGACCACCCGACGGGTCGGGCGGAGGAGTACATGACGACTGAATGAAGTAATTAACGCAGATTTATCATCAATTTACGTTAGTCAGGGATGGTTACTACTGAGCGTATTGTTATTTACAATGTATTATATATTTGCTATAGACTAATAGAGGCTGTCTGATTCATATAGGCTAGTAGGCCTTCGGACCTATATTGCTTCATGCTTGCCATACACTGTGGTGAAGCAGCGTATAGATATTTGTAGTCTCCGTGGTGTAGTGGTAAGACACTCGCCTGGCGTTCCGCGAGCGCTATGTCATGGGTTCGTATCCTGGCCGGGGAGGATTTACTGGGCGCAATTCCTTAAACTGTAGCCTCTGTTTAACGCAACAGTAAAATGTGTACTTGGATGAAAAAACGATTCTTCGCGGCGGGGATCGTATTCCAGGGACCTGTCCGAAACGCTACGCGTACTAGTGGCTGTACAAGAATGTAACAACTCTTGTATATATCTCAAAAAAAAAAAAAAAGCGTACAGGGGCGATGCGTAGCCCCTCAGCAGCAGCGTACAAGGACTCCGTTACCCTTGCCCCTGAAGCCCTTGGGGCGCGGGGCTGACGTGTGAGTAGGGAGGACCATCTGCTGGGGTCAACACTCCCTCCTCCTCCTCTCTGTGTCCTCTTCCTTCCCTCCCTTATTCTCTACTTCATTCGCCTTCTTATGTGCCTCCTGTGTTTACTTTTCAAGCTCATTTTCCTCCTGAATTTCTTAATTCCTCTTCCTTCTTCTGATCCTCCTTCTACTCCTGCTCTTCGTGTTCGTCCTGCTTTATTCACTTCCCCCTCCACCACCAGGAAAAAGCTAGTAAACAGATTACTAGTGGATGAACAGGGAGGAACAGTTAATGATTGGTGGCCAAACGTTCCAATTCCCAGGCCAGGACTAGGAACCGTTGACGCCAACACTTGCGACGGAACTGGTGGTAGCCTTCGCTAGTGGCGGTGATAGCAGCTGGTGGTGTTCGCCACTGGCGGTGTTAGCAGCTGGTGGTGTTCACCAGTTGTGGTGGTAGCTGGGGTGGTGCGGGGTACGGGGTGCGTGCCGTCATGCCTCGCGGGTAGTGGGTACTCCAGAGCCCTGGCCTGTTTGCTCTCTCACCAGTCCGCTATAGTCGCCTCCTCTGGCTAGGAGTGCTGTCGTGGTGTGGGGCAGGTGTATGGCGAGGTGAAGAGAGGGTGTGACGTAGGAGATGACGTGGATATGTTGGGATTTAATGTTGGTCTGACTTGGGAAGTGCGTAGCGTAGTGGCGCTCCGGTGTATTATACACGACTTTCGTATCGGCAGGATTGGGTTACGAACGATCTTTTTGTAAGTGTGTGCGCGCCACATCGCCATGTACCGTGTAGACTTTGAACACAAAATCATAAGACTTTCAACGTCCTCCCAGCAAGCATAAGAAATATTGCCGGAACAACCGTGGACATCTTCAAGAGGAAACTAGATTTATTCCTCCAAGGAGTGCCGGACCAACGGGATGTGGTGGGTATGTGGGCTGCGGGCCGCTCCAAGCAACAGCCTGGTGGACCAAACTCTCACAAGTCAAGCCTGGCCTCGGGCCGGGCTTGGGGAGTAGAAGAACTCCCAGAACCCCATCAACCAGGTATCAACCAGAGCCTATGAGAGAACTCCCACTCCAAGAGAGAAGGTTGGCGTTCAATCCCCGACCGTCAAAGTGGTTGGGCACCATTCCTCACCCCCCCCCCTCTTCCCATCCCAATCCTTATTCTGACCCTTTCCCAGTGCTATATAGTCGTCTTGGCGCTTTCCCATGATAATTCCCCCCTCCCAAAGTATCTTGAGTGAAGTGAGAAAAAAAAGAATTGAATAAAACAAACAGTGAAAGAAAGCTTCTTAAGAAACCTAACAAGTTAGTACTTAAAATAATTAAAGTTCATGTATCACGGAACTTGATCACCAGGAAGGTCTAACACTAAGTTAACGCAGAAAAAGTTTTATGAGAAAATATTTGAGGCAATGTGTGTAGTCATCTCTCATCCAGGGTTCCCCCAGACGCCAGTTCGATCCCACTTCAATGATAGTCTCAAAGATTGTTCGCGTTATTGAGATATTGTGCACATATATGTTTTGGATAACAAAGTGAACAGAAACTATATCAACGTGTTCTTCTTGTGAGAAAATAAGATGGTAATGGTGGGGCGATAACAGGTGTGGAGGGTCGAGTGAGGGCACGCCACAGGTGTGGAGGGTCGAGTGAGGGCACGCCACAGGTGTGGAGGGTCGAGTGAGGGCACGCCACAGGTGTGGAGGGTCGAGAACCGGCACGCCACAGGTGTGGAGGGTCGAGGACCGGCACGCCACACGTGTGGAGGGTCGAGTGAGGGCACGCCACACGTGTGGAGGGTCGAGTGAGGGCACGCCACACGTGTGGAGGGTCGAGTGAGGGCACGCCACAGGTGTGGAGGGTCGATGACCGCACGCCACAGGTGTGGAGGTCGAGTGAGGGCACGCCACAGGTGTGGAGGGTCGAGTGAGGGCACGCCACACGTGTGGAGGGTCGAGTGAGGGCACGCCACACGTGTGGAGGGTCGAGTGAGGGCACGCCACACGTGTGGAGGGTCGAGGATCGGCACGCCACACGTGTGGAGGGTCGAGGACCGGCACGCCACAGGTGTGGAGGGTCGAGTGAATGACGCGGATGTGAATCAGTAGCAAATTTCCCGCAATATTTATTATTTGTTTTTAGTACAGTCGGGTTCGTTCTTTACTCGCAATCTGGAATTACGGTTCGAATCCAGGCGAACAGAAATGGTTGGGCGCGTTTCCTATTACCTAATGCACCTGTTCACCTAGCAGTCAATAGGTATCCAGGTCTTGGTCAACTGTTGTGGGGCTGCATCCTTTCAGTAATTCAGCCTTTGGGGGGGGGGGGACCTCG
>WNGS01166011.1:15311826-15330630 GCA_020271785.1 Procambarus virginalis | reverse complement strand
CCACGTGCGGTACGAGAGGTTAGGCGCGTGTTCCGGCAGCCACGACGTGTTTGTATACGTAATATGGGCTCAGTGGGCGCCGGAGCAGCGCACGATGTGGGCGGTGTTCTCGCACGTGTGTGTGTGTGTGTGCTTTTCTCAGTGATCAAGTCAGCCATGTTATAAAGGCATTTATCGATAATATTACGATATTAAATAGCTATGACTATTAACACTCATCACGTCCTGACCCCCATAGGTTTGGCGTTAACATGAAACTCGCCCCTCGGGGCAAAAATTAAAACAAAGCAAATGACATAGTCGTATATACGTGGCCTGGAATAAATGAGCTTTCTGAAGTCCGACACATCTAAGTCGTTACAGTGACAGGGGGGTGACAACCCGAGGTGTCACCCTACTTGTCACGCCCAGTGGCGTGAGACAAGAGACTGGGCGCAACAGCACGCTAACACCAGCATAATGGTGCCTCACGGAGACTAAGTAGACGCCAGTATCTCTACAGCCGTGTTTCGGCTGGCGTGACCTTTGACCTGAGCGGCGGGATGAGGGTGAAGGAGGGCAAGACTGGCGGCGAGGGTGGTCAGGGCGGCGTGGCCGCCTCCGGCAGAATGTCAACACTGGACTATCTGGTGACCAAGATGCGTCGACACGTCCGTGCTGCTTCAGCAGACTCTCTCACTTCCCCCACCACACCCACCATGTGAGTATACCCCCACACATATACCCACCATGTGAGTATACCCCCACACTGTGAGTATACCCCTACACACCCACCCTGTGAGTATACCCCCACACACCCACCGTGTGAGTATACCCCCACACACCCACCCTGTGAGTATACCCCCACACACCCACCGTGTGAGTATACCCCCACACACCCACCCTGTAAGTATACCACCACACACCAACCCTGTGAGTATACCCCATGCACCCACCCTCTGAGTATACCCCCATACACCCACCCTGTGAGTATACCACCACACACCCACCCTGTGAGTATACCCCATGCACCCACCCTGTGAGTATACCCCCATACACCCACCCTGTGAGTATACCCCCACACACCCACCCTGTGAGTATACCCCCCATACACCCACCATGTGAGTATACCCCCATACACCCACCATGTGAGTATACCCCCACACACCCACCATGTGATTAGACTTCACCCACTTAAAAGAGCTTTAAGAGTTCATGAATCTTGCAGTAACCACCCTGAAACCAACAACACTGCCACTCGTCTGGTCAAAAAAGGTGTCCAGCAGCTGGACACCCTCATAAATACTGTCAAACAGTATCCTCCCCCGCGATAGCA
This sequence comes from Procambarus virginalis, assembly GCA_020271785.1. Classification (NCBI taxonomy): domain Eukaryota; kingdom Metazoa; phylum Arthropoda; class Malacostraca; order Decapoda; family Cambaridae; genus Procambarus; species Procambarus virginalis. The sequence continues at coordinate 15,329,315 of WNGS01166011.1, read as the reverse complement.
GCTACACAGTAAGGACTGGCGATTTAAATGCGACCTCAGAAAACCGTATATCCTTTCACGACCAAAGATCATATTCGCTCCAAAAAAAAATCTACCATTTACGGGCTATTCGTGCCCGTGCCACCTCTTGGGTGGCTTAATCGTCATCAATCGTCAATCACTGTGTCCATGGCAGTTCTCATCTCTCCCGGCATGACCGTCCACAGTTGCATGCCGTTGTTCTTGTGATAAGGAGGTTAAACATCTACACAAGAATATCACAATAGTATGCTATATCGCACACACACACACACACACACACACACACACACACACACACACACACACACACACACACACACACACACACACACACACAGTTGAGAGGCGGGACCAATGAGCTGAAGCTCACCTCCAGCAAGCACAATTAGGCGAATACACACACACGCACATCCCCAGGATGCAGCCTGCAACAGCTGTCAAACTACCAGGCACCTATTTACTGTTAGGTGAACAGAGGTATTAGGTAAATGAAACTGTGCGCCCGTGCGGCACTTTTTAAAGGGGGTAGAGAACATGAACAAGATCTTTCTAAGTGTCCAGCTCAAGTCCCTATCATTTTCAACAATTTCTGCAAAGCCATGTGTTTTCTACAAACAAAGCCGCGCTAGCCTAATTATTCCATAATACAACATTATACAATACGTTTCCAAAAAAGGTATGTACCATGTATCATTGTTCATGTACTATTGTTCATTTGCTGTCAGTCCGTATGTATGCACAGTTAGTATAATTACGTAATAGTTATATCATCATCACGGTGTAAAATAGGAACAAAATATCTGTAAATACCTAAAGCGTATTATAGCCTAGTTTGGTCTTGTTCTTCCCCCAGAACTGAAAACCACAATCGTTTTTATATCCTCGTTAACCACAATACTTTGGATTGTTCTTGTAACTGACGCTCTTTTGTTTAAAATGATTATACACTAATAACCTTTTTCTTATATTTACAATCTCTTGAAGGCGCACTAGAAAGGGATGACGTCTTTGAAGTATAGAGGCGGAGGAAAGGTGCTGAAAATATAAAGCTTAGAACACGAAACAATTTGCTCAGTTAAATCACAAGTGGCATGGTTAATCTCACGAAAATATTGAGACCGTAAAATGGGATCGAACCCTCGTCCCTGAACTTTCCAGGAACACGTACTATCGACTAGGGAGTTTGCAGAGACGGAGGTTCGAACCCATTTAAGGCTTTTGTATTTTCCTACACGAAACGATGATGTTGGATTAGACTTGAAAAATACTAAAAAGCTGGTTAGAAAAATTAGGGTTGCAGTTCCGTGGAACAAGTCTCCAGGTGACCTCATAAAGTTCAGTAGACAGTTTTCGGCATATTTAGAAAAGCCACAATAACGTGGCTGAAAAATGTTGACCAAACCACACAATAGAAATTGAAGAGATGACGTTTCGGTCCGTCCTGGACCATTATCAATGGATAATGGTCCAGAACGGACCGAAACGTCGTCGTCTCTTAAAGTTTAGTCACTATTTAGAAAATTATAGGAGTAGGATAGAGATATCTCCGGAGCAGCCTAGCATGGGCCAATAGGATTTTTACAGCTTTCTTTATTAAACTTGTGTTGTAACCTGCCATACGAAGCTCTTCACATTTGCTGGGTTTATATTATTGAGTAATATGTTAGCAGCTTGGTAAAGAATGGTCTACTTTGAAATGTTTATCAAGTAATTCGTTACGGTACGTTAGTTTCTCTCTGACATGTGGAATGTACCGGATTCCCTGACGTATAACATGCCTATCCTACGACGATATTTTGTGGATTTTTGTTTTCTTTTGTGTTTCATCATGTATTTATTGAAAGATGTTGAGATTGTTTTGTGGAAGTCGATACCATTTCACCACCAAGGATCCCTTGAATTTAAACTAATTTCCTCAAGGACCTCGGTTTTTGAATGGCCTAACGACTAGAGTCAAATTGGTTAACTAATAACAAACTCGTTACTCTAGTTAAATCTCAATTGAAAGACCCCCCCAGTACTACCTTGCAGACTCCCCCAGGGGGTCACAGACCCCAGGTTAGGAACAATTGAACTTATAAATTATAAATAGTTCAGCCTATTTTTATTGTTAGTTGTAAACATTTCCGTCAGCGGACGAGTTTTAAATGTACATTTTCCTCGAACCCCTGAAATAAGTCTCCTTGGTGGCTTATGCTTCAACGACTATCTATAAATATTTATTAGACTGAGAAAACCACACTGGAGGAAAGGAGAAACTGGGGGAACATGATAACATACAAGATTATGAGGGAAACTGATAAAGTAGACAAAGCAGCGTTGTTCGAAGCTGGGGAAAGCAGAACGAGGGGTCACGGATGGTAACTAGAAATGCAAATAAGTTAAAGACGTCTGAAAAAAATAGTTTTCAGTGTCAGAGCTGTTAATGGTTAGACGTAGAAGTCGTTGAAGTGTACACGCACAGTTCGATTCACAATTGTAAATGTACACATGATAAAAGCGTGAGAAATGACTCATTGCATTAATCTAAGACCGTTTTGAAGGCGAGGCTAGGATCCTAGCTCGACTCTGCTACCACATCAAGGCAAATATACCCACTTGCTCGACAATCACCTGGGGGTACCATTGTCTTAGTGGGTTAATATTCGAGCCCCAGATGCCAGGCTTTCACTCTCCTCCTGGACCTGACTGCCTGAGTGTGTGTGTATATGTGTGTGTGTGTGGGGGGGGGGGTGTGGCAACAGGTAGTGTCTGCCTGCTGTGATACCCAGGGGAAAACACTAGAGAGGGTGAAGGGTCAAATCCAGAAGCACACACACACACACACACACACACACACACACACACACACACACACACACACACACACACACACACACACACAAAGTAATGAAGATAGGTGTAGGGAGCTGGAGGCCAGATACAAGGTACCATGTCGGAGATGAAATTCTTAAAGAATCGGAAAGTGAGAAAGACATGGGGGCTGGTATCACGCCAGACCTGTCCCCTGAAGCCCACATCAAGAGGATATTATCAGCGGCATATGTCAGGTTGGCCAACATAAGAACGGCCTTTAGAAACTTGTATAAGGAATCATTCACAATCTTTTATACCACACGTGCCAGACCAATCCTAAAGTATGCAGTTCCAGCCTGGAGTCTGTTCATCGTCAAACACAAAACTAAATTGGAGAAGGTTCAGAGGTATGCCACCAGACTAGTATCCTAGCTATGAGGTATGAGCTACAAGGAAAGACTATGGAAACTGAACCTCACGTCGCTGGAAGAAAAGAGTTAGGGGAGATATGATCACCACATACAAGATTCTTAAAGGAATTGATAGGGTAGATGAAGACAGTTTATTTAACACAGGTGGAACACGCACAAGGGGACACAGGTGGAAATTAAGTACCCAAATGAGCCACAGACATATTAGAAAGAACTTTTTTTTAGTGCCAGAGTAGTTAATAAATGAAACTAATTAGGATGTGATGTGGTGGAGGCTGACTCCATATACATTTTTAAATGTAGATATGATAGAGTCCAGTAGACTCAGGAACCTGTACACCAATTAATTGACAGTTGAGAGGCGGGACCAAAGAGCCAGAGATCAACCCCAGCAAGCACAACCAGGCGAGAACCACTATGCGAGCACACGTGCACTATATACAATACCCCAGAAGGAGAAAGTGGTGCGCCACCAGCTGGTATCATTAGATGATAAACTAGTGGGACCCGCGGGCTCTTCAACACAGGAAGGAAGACGGTAGAGTGATAAGCAGAGAGATACGCTGCCGGGTACAGGTAGTTAGGCAGGTTTGGCACAAGACAGGGCACTACACTCTTCCTCTACTCCACTCCCCTCCCTCTACATCTTCCCCGTTCCTCTACTTCACTCCCCCTCCCTCTACACCTTCCCTCTTCTTCTACACCTCCTCCCCGGACTAAGAGTGCCGCATCCTGGTGTCTTAAGGGTGGGAGACATGGGCCGGGGAAGGGGGAGTAATTTAGGTTTCTACCCAACAAATGACTTAAGTGAATGCATGTGCTTTGTTAGAGAGAGAGAGAGAGTACCTGGGCTGATATTACCAGGATGTGTTTGAATTAGGCAATCATGTGCCTCTGTTTCTCTTAAGCTGTTTCTGGTGTGTTTGGTCACCTAGTTGTGCTTGCTGGGGTTGAGCTTCGGCTCATTGGTCCCACCTCTCAACTAGTATACAGATTATTGAGCCTATTAGGCTCTATCACATCTACATATGAAACTGTGTATTGAGTCTCCATATCACTGCCTAGTGAAATCCATTTAACTACCCTGACACTGAAAAAATTTATTTATGTTTCTGTGGCTCATTTCGGTACTTAGTTTCCACCTGTGCCCCCTTGTCCTTGTGCTACCCCGTAGTAACTAGTTTGTCCACCCGGTCAATTCCTCTTAGACTGTTATAGGTGGTGATCATGTCGCCCCCCTAACTCTGTCTCCAGTGATGTGAGGTTTAATTCCCGTAGCCTTTCCTTGTAACTCATACCCTTCAGCTCTGGGCCTAGTCTGGTGGCATACCTCTGAATCTTCTCTAACCTTGTCTTGTGTTTAATTACGTATAGACTCCAGGCTGGAGCTGCATACTCCAGGATTGGTTTGACATATGTGCTGTACAAGGTTCTGTATGATTCCTTACACAAGTTTCTAAAGGCAGTTCATATGTTGGCCAATCGTGAAAACGCCGCTGATGATAACCTTTTGATGTTGGCTTCTGGGGACAGGTTTGGTGTGATATCAACCCCTAGATCTTTCTATTTTAACTCTTGAAGGATTTCACCTCCCAGATGGTACCTTCTGCTCCTTTCACCTAATTTCATTAATTTACACTTACATGAGTTAAACTTTAGTAGCCATTTTCTAGACCATTCCTCCAGTTTGTCCAGGTCGTCCTGTAGTCTCTTATCGTCATCGTTCTTGATTCTTCTCATAGTTTTTGCATCATCAGTAAACATTAAGAGGAATGAGTCTATACTCTGGAAGATCGTTTACATATATCAGAAACAGGATGGGTCCAAAAACAGAACCTTGTGGGACTCCGCTGGTGACATCTCGCCACTCTGAAGCTTTCCCCCTCAAAGCAACTCGCTGTTTCCTGTTGTTTAGATACTCCCTTATCCACTGGAGCACCTCGTCTGTTGCTCCAACTTTTGTAACAGCCTCTTATGGGGTATTGTGTCAAAGGCTTTCTGACAGTCTAAGAAAATGCAGTCTGCCCACTTTTATCTTGGCTAATTTTTGTCGCCTGGTCATAGAATTTTATTAAGCCTGTGAGGCACGATTTACCATCCCTGAACCCATGCTGGCGATGTGTTACGAAGCTCTATCTCTCTCCAGATGTTTTAAAAGCCATAATAGTTCCTCTACTATTGTTCAGTGTCTCTCTCTCTCTCTCTCTCTCTCTCTCTCTCTCTCTCTCTCTCTCTCTCTCTCTCTCTCTCTCTCTCTGTCTCGTGTCCTTCCTACCCTTCCCTCCCCCTCTATAACACTTCTCGTACGATTGTATTTTTGACCTAATTTCTTTCAAGATGTATTCATCTTTTCTTTACGGGAGAAACACAGGGAACGAGAGAAACTGGGGCGTCCCACTTTGTGTGTTGTGGGGTGTCTGGGAGGGGGCGGGGGTAAGGTGTCGAAAAGTGGGGGGGGGGGGGAATCGAGGTAGGGGTGACGTTGTGAAGGGGAAGGAAGTTCTCAAGGTGACACAATTTTAAGAGCTTTAGAAAGAGAAAAACAATTAACTTTTAGTTCAGAAGCAACAATACAACTGAACGGAGTATGGATGGCTCACCAGCTCTCTTATTTTATAACAAAAAAATGTCTTGAAAGGTCATCTTCTATATACATATATTTTTATATATAAAAGGAGGGTACCACCCCTGGCTGGAAAAAAAGGGGAACTCATAGTCTAGGAGAAAACCACACACGACTCATTAGAGGGGAGTTTTAGGGCTCCTCTAATGGAGTTTCCATGTTCTTTTGTCCATATATATATATATATATATATATATATATATATATATATATATATATATATATATATATATATATATATGCACTAACTTGCCTAAACACGCAAGTGAAGTTTTACAACTTAAGAACACTTTCCCACCAGGAGACTCGAACCCTAGCCAGCACAGAAGCCTCACAGCAACTGGCATAGCAGGTACACCTTATTATATATATATATATATATATATATATATATATATATATATATATATATATATATATATATATATATATATATATATATATATATATATATATATATATATATATATATATATATATATATATATATATATATATATATATATATATATATTTATGCACAACACTGATCCAAGTATGCAGAAAAATCACATGTGAAAAATACAGAATGCTAAACGCGTTTTCGGCTTAAATCGCCTTCATCAGAGCAAAGTAGAATGAAGCAAATTTACTTCAGCTTCATTGTTCACCAGTATACTGGGTACACACACACACACACACACACACACACACACACACACACACACACACACACACACACACACACACACACACACACCAAGAGGAAGACGCGAGGGGGATATTTTCAATAATTAGTAATATATGCCTTGCCTTATATTTGATAAAGGAATCTGAAAATATTATGTGGATCCGAGAGTCTGAAAATATTTATTATTGTCGCGTGCAAAGTTTTCCTTTTGTAAAGCTGTCTTCTGATTCTTTGCGATGATTGGCTACTCCAAGAACTACCTGGGGGCCAGATTCACGAAACAGTTACGCAAGCACTTACGAACCTGTCCATCTTTTCTCAATCTTTGGCGGCTTTATTTACAATTATTAAGCAGTTAATGAGCTCCGAAGCACCAGGAGGATGTTTATGACAATAACAACAGTTAATTGGCAAGTTTTCATGCTTGTAAACTGTTTAATAAATGTAACCAAAGCCGTCAAAGATTGAGGAAAGATGTACACGTTCGTAAGTACTTGCGTAACTGCTTCGTGAATCTGGCCCCTAGTTTCTTGAATTCTCGAAGGATTTGTTAACTAGTCGATTATTTAGTGTCCTGTCTCTCTGGCCAGAGAGCTACAAGCCCTTGTGAACTTGTCTTTGTTACTGGATGCCTGTGCCAGAAACCGCTGTTTTCGTGCTCTAGTGGCTGGCTAATGTCTTTGTGTTATGGCTGGATGGTTACTTGATATCCGAGTCTTTGTGGTTGTGGCCACCATCAACCACTGCCGCCTCTGCTTCTCAACCACGGGCCTCCAGGTCTCGTCAACTGAGAAACTTTCAGCCTTTTCCGCCACGTCTCTCGCCTGGAGGCTTTTGTGTTCTCCGGTGACCCGAGGAGGAGGGGGGGGGCGATGTGTGACTTGTGAAGCCCTTCGTTTAGTCGAGGATAACAGACAGACTAAGGTCTTTCATCCTTCAGCGATATTTCCAGCGGTCACCAGTCAGAGGATAGTACAATCATCACCATCACTGCCCCAGCCACAATCACCACCCCAACCATAATCACTACCATCACTGCCATTGGAATAGTGACGGTGACAATCACCGTCACTATTCCAATCACAATCATCATTATACCAATCATATTCATTTAAATTTTAATGGGAATGGTGCGTTTTATTATATTTGTTTTTCAACTTAGGTGTAGTGATTAGCAGACTCGCCTCGGCAAACGAGAGGACCAGAGTTCGAGCCCTAAGCAGGGATGGACGTCTGGACACCTTCACCATGCGGCCCCTTTTACCCAGCAGTAACCTGGTTGTAAAACAAGCAGCAAATCGTGTTAAGGGGAGATGCTTCATAATAACCAAACCGATCCTAATACCTGAGCTTTAAGCCTAAATCCCAACTTAGAATGTTGACACTTTTGATAATGACAGGTTTTGACAGGTTTTGTATTCATTACAACTGTCAACGAGACTAATTGGTTATTCATTTGTCTTCACATTATAGTGTATTATTTATGGACGGCAAAAACGGGTGTTTAGCTGTAGTGTACTCACCTAGTTGCGCTTGCGGGGGTTGAGCTTCAGCTCTTTGGTCCCGCCTCTCACCTGTCAACTGGTGTATAGATTCCTGAGCCCGTTAGGCTCTATCATATCTACATATTGAAATTGTGTATGGAGTCAGCCTCCACCACATCACTGCCTAATGCATTCCATTTACTAACTACTGACACTAAAAAAGTTCTTTATAATATATCTATGGCTCATCTGGGTACTCAGTTCCACCTGTGTCCCCTTGTGTGTGTGTGTGTGTGTGTTCCCTGTGGGTAGTGTATTTGTGTGTATTTACTATTTGTATCAGCAGAATCGAGCTATTAGCTCTTGGACCCCGCCTTACTTACCAATTTATTTTTTCATGTCTACTACATACATTTCTCTTACACACACACACACACGTCCCCAGGAAGTAGCCCGTAGCAGCTGTCTAACTCCCAGGTACCTATTTAGTGCTAGGTGAACAGGAGCACCGGGGTGAAAGAAACTGCCCATTTCTTTCTGCCTCGTCCGAGGATCAAATCCGGGCCCTTAGGACTACGACCCCAAAGCGCTGTCCACTCAGGCGGTAGCCCCCCCCCCCCATGTGTGCGCGCGCATGTGCGTAGTGCATGCTCGCATATTTGTGCATGCGGATTCGCGCGCGCGTGCTGGTGTGCGGTTCCTGAGGGAGCGGCCAACGACCCTGAGCAACTGGAACCATCGCTATACTTCCCTGAGAAATGTACACAATTCCTCCGCCAGTTTAGCCCATCCCTCAAAAATGTTTCCCCTGAAAGTTGACCCAAAGCTATCCCGTTTTCTTTGCAAGTGCCGTCGAAAAGGGTGATTATTGCAACAGTTAAGCCTTAAAGGTGATCCGTAATGACTTTGGGTCACCTCTAAATGGAGGAGAAAGAGAACGAAAGAAAGGAGAATATATATATTGAGAAGAATGAGTGGCAATGAGGAGGTTATTGGCTATAATTATGTAAAGAAGGCATGACCGAGCGCTTTAGCGAGTGATATGCAAGAGGTTGAGCTCACCTAGACCTTGAGCGGCAGTAATTTCTAAGAATCATGGAGATGACTTCGACACGCCTCTAAGGGCTATCTTATCTTGAGGTTATCTTGAGATTACACACAGAAATCAGAATTGTGTGATGCATCAAATGAACAAATCCACAAAGGCCGTGACGAGGATTCGAACCTGCGTCCGAGAGCATCACAGACGCTGACGAGGTTCGAATCCTCGTCACGGCCCATGTGAATTTGTTTATCTTGAACTCTCTTTACCACCCCCATTTACCCACTCCTCTACTCCCCCATTTAGGTTATATGTAACAACCCTTTCCCGCAGTTGTCGGAACCATCGTCCCTCTGGTTACTGGCACTCTCTTAATTATTGGGTTACTTAAGTATGGGAAAATGAACGGGAGGGGCGGGCTCCGGAGCGCGCCTCGCCCCATACTGTGTGGGTTGGCTACTGACCACCATTTGAGGTCACTACGGCAGCACACTCACCGCTCGCAGCTGATGGAAGACGATTGATTGATGGAAGCCACCCCCACCCGAGTGGCACCAACCTCTAGGGGTGGCATTAATTTATATTTTCGCAAATATAAATTAATAAATATTCTTATATGTGCATATTTAGGCGTACTTTAGGTGTTTAGGTTCTGTTGGCGATTATTTGTATTTGTAGTACGTGGGTAAAGCATTTACAGCGTTGTGGTTCGAACAAAAATCGTCAGTGAAGCACTGAAGTTCCGGAAGTGTTCGGACGTCATTAGTTGGGAGTCGTGTGTAAACCGTTTTTCATTCATAAACAGCGGGTTTGGCGGGTGCATGGAATGGACTTTGGCCTTTTGTTTATGAGGACGGGTTGCACGGGTGACGCAATAACGTGTGAGCCACACGAACAGGTCGGCTGCCAATCCGGATTCTACCGTGTGTGGAATTTTAATATCATATTTTTAGGAGGGCACCTATATTTTACAGTTTTTACCAGAGGGCATCGTACTGGTTATTATGGCATCGTTCTTTTAGGTGTTGCGTCGTACGGCATTATTGAACTGTCGTGAAACACCGAAACTGAATTCTAGTTTACTTTTTTGTATTGTCTCGTGAGGTGTTTCACATTGCTGTGTTGGATTGTTTTCTGGAGAATAACGTGATCAAGACAGGTGATGGGTGGAGTGTGGAGGGAGGGAGGGAGGGCGATGATATGGGTGATGGGGGGAGGGGGGGATCTATGGGGTAGGGGGGATTATCGGTGGGATAGCAGGAGGGGTTGAAGGAACCTTGGATAGATTCATGTCGCACGACTTGTGAAGGTGACGCCAACCATCAGTTCCATCACATTTGATACACTCTCTCACTCTCTCTCACTCTCTCTCTCTCTCTCTCTCTCTCTCTCTCCTCTCTCTCTCTCTCTCTCTCTCTCTCTCTCTCACTCTCTCTCACTCACTCACGCTGTCTTTTCTCCCACATACTTTCTTGTCCTTCCTGGTGCTAAATAGTATTCCAGGCTTGGCGCCTTCGTTTGATAATTGCTTCCGGCACCGTCGCATCACCCGTCACACCCCCACACCACCCGTCACACCCCACATCACCCGTCACACCCCCACATCACCCGAACACACCCCACACCACCCGACACCACCACAATGTCCCTATTCCCCCACACCACACTGGATACACTCTCCACACGCAGTCAAACCAAACAATTGAAAGAAAAGCAATGTAAAGATTTGGGAGTAATTATGTCGTTAGATCTTACTTTTAAAGAACACAATAAACTAGCTGTCACAACTGCAAGAAAAATAAGTTGGATAACAAGAACCTTTCAAACGAGATGACATGACTACCATTGTTGATACTCTTTTAAGAAACTGGTGCTCTCTAGGGTGGAATACTGTTGCACAGTAACAGCTCCATTACTGTTATTGACCTGGAGAACGTGCAGAGATCCTTAACTGCTAGAATCCTCTTGGTAAATCTTCTAAATTATTGGAACCACTCAAAACATCTAAATCAGTGTTCTCTAGAGCACAGGTAGGAGAGAGATACATAAGAATTACACATGGAAAATACTAGGAGGACTGGTTCTAAATCTGCACACAGAACAAATCCACAAGGGCCGTGACGAGGATCGAACCTGCGTCCGGGAGCATCCCAGACACTGCCTTAATCGACTGAGCTACGACAGGGTAAAAGAATTGAAACCCTGTTGTAGCTCAGTCGATTAAGGCTGTGTCTGTCTGCCGGACGCAGGTCGAATCCTCGTACGGCCTTCTGGATTTGTTCATTTGATGCATCACGTTAGTGTGATCTCTGGCTGCACACAGATATATCACACGAGACCAGGAGGCATGGCAGGATGTGCAACATAGCCGCGTTGAATAGNCTTATATTCCAGCCTTTTATCTCGAGTTCCAACTTTTTGGCCAGTTTCTAGAATTCTCAATATTAAATTAATTTATTCGCAATTCTAAAAGCTCTTTCTATATTCTGGTTGGCTAAATGTTGTTGAAGCTCCCTTGAGTTCGTCCGCTTCTGGTTATCTGTTTGGTGTAGTGTTTATCTGTTGGCAGGATTAGTGACGGTGGCGGAGGTGACAGTATTAGTGACGGTGGTGGTGGAGGTGACAGTATTAGTGACGGTGATGGAGGTGACAGTATTAGTGACGGTGGCGGAGGTGACAGTATTAGTGATGGTGGTGGCGGAGGTGACAGTATTAGTGATGGTGGTGGTGGAGGTGACAGTATTAGTGACGGTGGCGGAGGTGACAGTATTAGTGACGGTGGTGGAGGTGACAGTATTAGTGACGGTGGTGGAGGTGACAGTATTAGTGATGGTGGTGGTGGAGGTGACAGGATTAGTGACGGTGGTGGAGGTGACAGTATTAGTGACGGTGGTGGAGGTGACAGCATTAGTGACAGTGATGTGGATGAGACAGTGGTGGCATTTGCTGTGGTTGTGGTCCGTAGTGATGGTGATTTTGTGGTTCCTAAGCGCATTATACTTTTCATAATATATATATAACCCCTAGAACCTGGGCAGAGGTACATCCGCTCAATAGGTCGTTTTTTAGTTAGTTTTAGTTCATTTATTATGCACCCCATACCCATCTTGTGGGCGGTAGTGGAAAGGGTTACAGAGGCACATAATGGGCTCAGGGACTGAACCCCACAATTCATTTAGCTAAGCAAGTTACAATCTTGATGAGCTAGTTACAAAATTCAATATAAGTCGTCACATCAACAATGGATTCGAGATCGACCTCAAATACAGGTTCTAAATTAAGCAACTGACATATGTGGAGAGCTAGTGTCACAATAGGTCGAACAAGCAAAAGTGTGTGTTTTATATTTCCGACCCCTTTTGCCAAAAGGTTAAGTTTACTTGAGTTTATGTGAGCTCGGCCACCATTTTCTTTAGCTTCCTCCCGGGACGAAAGAAAACGTGAATTGACATCCCTAAAATTACATGACTAACCATTCTATAATGGTTAACCAGCTCTTTGATCTATACTCTGTACTCCCTCATATAGAAAAAAAATAATTACAAAATTAAATTCGACCAGGCTATTGGTTAACTTATCAGAGAAACTGCTACATTTTACTCCCCCACTGTCGACCCAATCACTTGGGCTGGACGGTAGAGCGACGGTCTCGCTTCATGCAGGTCGACGTTCAATCCCCGACCGTCCAAGTGGATGGGCACCATTCCTTTCCCCCGGCCCATCCCAAATCCTAATCCTGACCCCTTCCCAGTGCTATATAGTCGTAATGGCTTGGCGCTCACTCCTGCTAGTTCCCTTCCCCAGTTGTCGGGGACAGCAAGCCTGCATTTAGGCTTGTATCGTTGTTCCTCATCGGTTAAATTACTGGTCTTCTCCAGGCTGCAACCCACAACAGCTTCCTGACTCCAGGATACACCTATTTGCTGCTAGGTAAACAGAGGCACTCGGTGAAATGAAACGTTGCCAATCAATTTTGTCTTGCCCGGGAATCGAACCCGGAATCCCCAAGAATGAGTCGAGAATGAAGTCTGAGTTTATATGCACCGAGAAGTAAAATAAACCTGTCGATGTATGTATGTATTCCTTGTGAAAAACAACTATTAACGCGAAAATTGGGCATCGTATGTAATTATATGATTAAGATGCACTGTATTAAATTATTATTATTATTATTATTATTATTATTATTATTATTATTATTATTATTTAGTTTATAATAGAATGCCAAGGTAGCGTAAGTTTGTCTTGTTCAACGTTTTCTCTTAAGTCGTAGTGGGGTTCGCGTACCGTTTTCTATAAAATTCCCAGGGACGACTCTAATATGTATAAAACTTGCTTTTGATTCAATATTTGTATAAATATTGAATCAATATTTCTATCACTATTTTTTAACACATGGCCAGGCGTTGAATAGACCTTCTGTGATGCAGGCCGGCTTCTCCACTTGTCACTTCACAAAAATTAGTTACTAATTGCTCGATTCAACCTTACCTAAGCTTAGCTAACCTACCCTACCCTACCAACCTAACATTACCTTACCTAAGCTAACCGATGGAGACGAGGAATCACAATAACGTGGCTGAAATATGTTGACCAAACCACATATTAGAAAGTGAAGGGACGACGACGTTTCGGTCCGTCCTGGACCATTCTCAAGTCGATTAACCGATGGACCCACGAATAGAAAATATAGCAGCCCGTCAATTTAGCGAACCGTGTGTATATATGGGCGTATATGCACACAAAGAGAGTTTACTGTAGTCCAGGACTATGTTCAGGACTACGGTATACTTGCCTATACTACTATACTTGTAGTATACTACTATACGACTACTATACTTGTATATAGGTGGCCTCAGTAACCCGTATGACCCTAAAATATTGGCGAGAGTGAGTACATACCTGGACGAGGCCGTAGAGCCTTCATAACGCCCTACGTACAACGGGACCCGGATAACAGTAACGCTGTAAATGTCATGGCAATACTACTTCTTACCAACCGGATCTCTTGCAAAAAATGGCGGCTGAGTTTTTCCATGAAGGCGGCTAGCATCAGATTGTCCCAGGGCGGAGTGTCCCAAGACGCCTTGCTCTAAGACCCAAGTGTTTGGGTGGAATCTCCAGGTCGTTGTGTCCGAGGGCTAAGTCTCCATAGAGGAGTCTCCAGGGCGTGGTGCTCTCAGGTCTCCATCCAGGGTGGGCTGCAAGACTCAACATAACATTATATAGTTTCATAGGCTGCATAAATATTTTCCACCACCCTGTATATGTGTATATGTAACAGGTTATCCCGTTACTGATTGCTGCAAGAGCGTTGGGTCCAGCCCCTGTGTGGGCGTTCATATCGTGCGACTCATTAGGTGGGGCGTTCATTTGGTGAGACTCTTCAGGTGTGGGCGTTCATATCGTTAGACTCTTCAGGTGAGGGGCGGCTACATCGCAGAATATCACTCACAGCTCTGGGTGGAAGCAGGTGGATGAGGAGTTATGTAGAATAAAGCAGATCAATAATGGTTTCGCCAATGGTTTTGCCAAAGACATTATAAAAGAAAGGCGGCGAGGTGTGCAACAGGCGATGGAACAACCAATACACAGTACCCGTACTTTCAATAAAATTGTTCTACTTCTTCTCCACGGTCTACAAAGCGGAGGAAAGAGCCCTAAAAGAGCTCATTGAGAGGAACGTTACCCCAACTGACGTCAACCAAAAGATAAAAATAAACAATATATTATAAGATTAATAAAAACCGCCTACCTGGTAATGAAGAATTCCCCCGACATCAAGAAAAACGCATCGAAGAGACCAACGTTGTTTACGCTTTCACGTGCCCACTTAGGGATTGTCAGCCCCAATGAACTCAATTCGTTGGTAAGACAAACAATGTCCCTCTCTAGGCGATTAACAATGCACAAACAAACGGGGCTCCATCAAGGAACATATAATCGCCACACACAACGAGACCATCACCAACGATATTTGACGAGCAACACCGAAATATTTTATAGATATAATGACAAAGAGATTAGAATCAGTGAGGCGCTGCATATAAAGAAATCTAGACCAGTAATTAATAACCAGCTNGTCTGCAGAATCGAGCTATTAGCTTTTGGACCCCGCCTTTCTAACCAGTCTATTTTTGCCTCTTTTATATCTACTACATATATGTCTTTAATAAACACACATCTTCAGGAAGCAGCCCGTAGCAGCTGTCTAACTCCCAGGTACCTATTTACTGCTAGGTGAACAGGGGCACCAGGATGAAAGAAACCGCCCTGATGCCTCGGCTGGGAATCAAACCCGGGCCCTTAGGACTACGAACCCCCCCCCCCCCCGAGAGCTGCCCACTCAAATGCGTGCGAGAACGTGTGCGTGCGTGCCATCACTTAAGATTTAAGCAAGGGGTCAACACTACCCTAAAGTACTTTCGTTGTTTTTTTGATTTCTTGAGCTTTTCAAAGTCAAGCGTTTCTGTAGCTCCGAGCAAGGGACGCCATACAAAACCGCACCTCTCCTCTTCTTTTATTGTTATTCTGGTTTAGAGGGAGCCAGGAGCATGGGAGATGAACGTGGGTCTTACAGTGGGAGTGGCCAGTGATGGGGCAGCTCCTCCTACCTCACATCCCCCACCATTCCCTCCCAGGTGAAAGGTCAGGGGTGTGGCCAGAAGGTCACCTGACCCGGCCTGGGTGATGGCGACCATGTGTACTCGCCTGCTTGCCTGTGTGTATTGAAATGTTAAACTTCAGCTCATGGGCTCCTTCTCTTTGCTGCCGGATGTTTGGAATAACGACTTTCGACTCTATGATGCCGTGTCACGCAATTCCAGTTTGTCGGGGTTATCTTGAGATGATTTCGGGGCTTTAGTGTCCCCGCGGCCCGGTCCTCGACCAGGCCTCCACCTCCAGGAAGCATCCCGTGACAGCTGACTAACACCCTTATTTTTTACTATTTTATATTTTAAACACCTATTTTACTGCTAGGTAACAGGGGCATAGGGTAAAAGAAACTCTGCCCATTGTTTCTCGCCGGCGCCCGGGATCGAACCCGGGACCACAGGATCACAAGTCCAGCGTGCTGTCCGCTCGGCCGACCGGCTCCCTGGGGTCAGGAATGTTGTATTTTGCCCTACTGAGGTCTCCCTTTAGGTCAACTACTGACCTTCCCCAAAATGCAACTCACAACAATTGCCAAACTCTTGGCTACCTACTTACTACTAGGTGAACAGGTGCAACAGATGAAAGTAAACGTTCCCAACGGTTTCTGTCATATCCGGGGATTGAACCCGGTCCCTCGAATATGAGCCGAGTGGAGTTCGCCTCCACTACATCGTCCACTACCTCACTCCACTTGTTCACAATCATACAAGGCTTTACAAGAATGTAATTACTATGCTATGTATCCTCACAATCCCAATGTACCTTCTTGTATATAAATAAATAATAAATAAATAAATACACTGAAGGAATACTTCCAAGTATTTCTCTATCTCGCCATGTGTTGTCTCTCGGTCTGTTGTCACCTATACTAAACATTCTTTACCGGTTCACTTTCTCTCAGCACTAATTATAAGTCACAATACCGTGCCAGAAACTCATACCCGGACCCACACATATGACATGACAGTGACGAGGTCATGGCACGACGTGACAAGGGTCCCGGACCTCTTACATTTTATTTCATATGTGTGTGTTTATAGTGTTCAGATCGTCTTTGGTTTCTCCTTTGTCGGTGATGTGAGGAAAATCTCAGGTATTTCCTTATATTCCAGCACTTTTATCTCGAGTTCCAACTTTTTGGCCAGTTTCTAGAATTTCTCAATTATTAAAATTAATTTTATTCGCAATTCTAAAAGCTCTTTCTATATTCTGGTTGGCTAAATGTTGTTGAAGCTCCCTTGAGTTCGTCCGCTTCTGGTTATCTGTTTGGTGTAGTGTTTATCTGTTGGCAGGATTAGTGACGGTGGCGGAGGTGACAGTATTAGTGACGGTGGTGGTGGAGGTGACAGGATTAGTGACGGTGATGGAGGTGACAGTATTAGTGACGGTGGCGGAGGTGACAGTATTAGTGATGGTGGTGGCGGAGGTGACAGTATTAGTGATGGTGGTGGTGGAGGTGACAGTATTAGTGACGGTGGCGGAGGTGACAGTATTAGTGACGGTGGCGGAGGTGACAGTATTAGTGACGGTGGCGGAGGTGACAGTATTAGTGACGGTGATGTGGATGAGACAGTGGTGGCATTTGCTGTGGTTGTGGTCCGTAGTGATGGTGATTTTGTGGTTCCTAAGCGCATTATACTTTTCATAATATATATATATAACCCCTAGAACCTGGGCAGAGGTACATCCGCTCAATAGGTCGAACAAGCAAAGTGTGTGTTTTATTTCCGATCCCTTTTGACAAAAGGTTAAGTTTACTTGAGTT
>WNGS01166011.1:15291503-15308522 GCA_020271785.1 Procambarus virginalis | reverse complement strand
CACAATAGACGTTAAGCTAATTGGTCGATAGTTGGACGCAAGTGATCTATCTCCTTTCTTAAAAACTGTATCACATTAGCAACTTTCCAAACTCTGGCACTGTGCCTGACTCTGCTATAAGATATCTCTCTAGAGCATTGTGAAGCTGTAAGATATCTCCCTAGAGCATTGTGAAGCTGTGCGATATATCCCCAGAGCATTGTGAAGCTGGCGATATCTCCCCAGAGCATTGTGAAGCTGTAAGATATCCCCTAGAGCATTGTGAAGCTGTGCGATATCTCCCCAGAGCATTGTGAAGCTGTAAGATATCTCCCTAGAGCATTGTGAAGCTGTAAGATATCTCCTAGAGCATTGTGAAGCTGTAAGATATCTCCCTAGAGCATTGTGAAGCTGTAAGATACCTCCCTAGAGCATTGTGAAGCTGTAAGATATCTCCCTAGAGCATTGTGAAGCTGTAAGATATCTCCCTAGAGCATTGTGAAGCTGTAAGATATCTCCCCAGAGCATTGTGAAGCTGTAAGATATCTCCCTAGAGCATTGTGAAGCTGTACGAGCAAGATATTCCTCCCCCGCCTCCATTTCAGCCACACACTGCACCCTCACCTCCTCCTCCTCCACTGCACTATGATTCTTGAAAATGAAGTGCGAAGTGTCCCGTTGGCTGTCCCGTTATATATATATATATATATATATATATATATATATATATATATATATATTATATAATGTCGTACTAGTGGCCAGAATGCACTTCTCGGCCTACTATGCAAGACCCGATTTGCCTAATAGGCCGAGTGATTTTCTTTATTTTCAAAATATTGTTTCCAGTTGTTTTATTTGAAACATTATTATTATATTATATTAGGAACATAAAGTATTGACTTAGTTATGTTAGTTCAAGTTAGGTTAAGACAGGTTAGGTTAGGTAGGGTTGGTTAGGTTTGGTCATATATCTACGTTAGTTTTAACCCAAATTAAAAAAAATTAACTCATACATAATGAAATGAATAGTTTTATCACTTCATAAGAAAAAAATTAGAAAAATATATAAATTCAGGAAAACTTCGCTTATTAGGCAAATCGGGCCGTGCATAGTAGGCCAAGAAGTGCGTTCTGGATACTAGGTACAACATATATATGTATATATATATTATATATATATATATATATATATCTATATATATATATATATATATATATATGGTAAAGTTGTTGTACACAAGGAGGTTCTGTATGTGTCAAATAGTTAAGGTGAAGAACTCCATTTGTGGAGTTGTGTGTCATAAATCATTGTTCTGTATGTGTCAAATAATTAACATACTGACGGCCGTTACAATGTTATCACAATCAAGGTGCCAAACAATTATCATGCAGGTATCATGCAGTTATTCCACAGGTGTCAAACGGGTAGCCTAACACGCTGACATCATGGTGTCACGGCACCTGTGGTGGTGTCGGCCGACCCCAAGATGTCTCTGAGGTTAGTGTCGTGTCTCGAGGCTCATGTTCACAGCTTTCTCGACATTTTCGTCACTCCGGAAACAGGTGTAATGGTTACGTCTGACCACAAGCATATGAACCCAAGCAACCCACCTAACCTATCGAGGCCGAGGCGTAGTAAACGTCAACGTATGGCTGCTTTTAATTTTATTAATACGTTGTATGTTAGCTGATTGGTCGTGAAAAATGGGAGGTTTTGGGGGAGAGGACCTGATGGTGAGGAGGCCGACCTGGCCGCTCCTCCTGCTGCCGGCGGCCACACTCTCAGTACCCTCCTGCCCTATATGGCCGCCCAGCACGTCCTCCTGTATCATAGTCTCTCTCTCTCTCTCTCTCTCTCTCTCTCTCTCTCTCTCTCTCTCTCTCTCTCTCTCTCTCTCCTCTCTCTCTCTCTCTCTCTCTCTCTCTCTGCGGGCATAATGAAGATGGCAGTGAACTTCTGCTTCGTATAAGGTTTCGCAGCCCCTGCTGTCAGGTGTGAGATGCGACTCTTTCTCTCTCTTCTTTTCTTCTTCAGTGTGTTGCAAGGTAATGTTGATGATTCGTTAGTTGTGTTGTGAAGTGTTATGCCCCGCATGCAAGAGCTTGCATGTTTCTATATTAAAAATGCATTACCGGTCATCTGATCATTTGTGGAGTTCATGTAGATCTCTTGTAAGGCTTCAGTACCTTAAATCTTAGTGTGTGTGGTTTGTAATATTCTTATCTATGTCACTGACGCATGTAACAAAAAAAACGGTTGGCCCCAAAATGAACCCTTGTGGTAACCCCACTTACAACATTTCCCCACTCAGATTAATTTCCGTTTAGGACGACCATTCGCTTNCCTCCAACATTCCCCCTCTCTAAGCATACTTTCCTTCTCTCATTATTTCCCTTCCACCCTCACTATGCCCTTCTCTCCCTCCCTCACTATGCCCTTCTCTCCCTCCCTCACTATGCCCTTCTCTCCCTCCCTCACAGAGCGAGGCTGGAGTTCCCACCATTTATGAGAGAATGACGCCTCACATTTTTTCAGTTCTAACCTCGAAGGCTTTTTGGTCTGTTATTCTGGCGTCTGTTTTCTTTGTTGTTTTCTCTTGTTTATCATCCCTGGAAGGAGGGTCCACTCACCCACACACACACAAACACAGGGGCCTCGCGGCTGAGTGGACAGCGTTTGAGGGTCGTAATCCTAATCCTAATGGCCCGGGTTCGATTCCCGTCAGGGGCGGTAACAAACGGGCAGTTTCTTTCATCCTGATGCGTCTGTTAACTTATCAGTAAATAGGTACCTGGGAGTTAGACAGCTGCTACAGACTGCTTCCTGGGGATCTGTGTGTGCGTGTGAGAAATATGTCGTAGATATAATAGAGGAAAAATAGATTGGTTAGAAAGGCGGGGTTCAAGAGCTATTAGCTCCATTGTGCAGACACAAATAGTAAATACACACACACACTCATATTATATGGATGATGAAATGCCAAAGAAACTGTTCATGACTTTTGTGAGACCAAAATTGGAATATGCAGCAGTTGTGTGGAGCCCATAGGATACCTGATCAACCAGGCTGTGACTCATACGTCAGGCTGCGAGCAGCCGCATCAAACAGCCTGGTTGACCAGTCCAGCAACCAGGAGGCCTGGTCGACGACCGGGCCGCGGGGACGCTAAGCCCCGGAAGCACCTCAAGGTAACCAAGGTAGCCCCTATCTCAAGAAGCACATCAATAAACTGGAAAAGGTGCAGCGGCATGATACTAAATGGCTTCCGGAAATGAGAAACAAGAGTTAGGAGGAGAGACTAGAGGCGTTAAGCATGCCAAAACTAGATGATAAAAGGAAAAGAGGTGATATGATCACCACTTACAAAATACTAACAGGAATCGACCAAATTAACAAAGACGAATTCCTGAAACCATTAACTTAACGAACAAGAGGACACAGATTCAATCTATGGAAACAAAGGTGCCGAAAAAATATTAGAAAATTTTCTTTCGCAAAGAGAGTGGTTGACGGTTGGAACAAGCTAAGTGAGAAGGTGGTGGTGGAGGCCAAAACCGTCAGTCAGTAGTTTCAAAGGCACTGGGAACAGATTCACGAAGCAGTTACGCAAGCACTTACGAACCTGTACATCTTTTCTCAATCTTTGGCGGCTTTGTTTACAATTATTAAACAGTTAATGACCTCCGAAGCACCAGGACGCTGTTTATAACAATAACAACAGTTGAGTGGCAAGTTTTCATGCTTGCAAACTGTTTAATAAGTGTAACCAAAGCCGTTAAAGATGGAGAAAAGATGTACACGTTCGTAAGTACTTGCGTAACTGCTTCGTGAATCTGGCCCCAGAACTACAGACCAGTGTCCGTAACCTGTACACCATGCAAGGTGACGGAGAAGATCATGATAAAAGTCTAATAGCACATCTGGAGACAAGAGACTTCGTGACACACCACCAACATGGATGACAAATCTTGTATCACAGGTTTAATAGCATTTTATGTCCCAGGTGACAAAAATTACACTAAACGAAAATAGGGGGACACGAACGGCTGTTGTGTACACTATAGACGGATATAAGGGACACGAACGGCTGTTGTGTACACTATAGACGGATATAAGGGACACGAACGGCTGTTGTGTACACTATAGACGGATATAAGGGACACGAACGGCTGTTGTGTACACTATAGACGGATATAAGGGACACGAACGACTGTTGTGTACACTATAGACGGATATAAGGGACACGAACGGCTGTCGGGGGAATGTTTGGCATCCATTGTTCGCACCGTTAAGAACTCTTAAGTGGCTCTTGACGGAGGTGCTCAGATAAGGAACTCTCAGCCATCCCTCGGAACAATGGCTTCCAATTTTAGTAATTGGTTGATGTAACAACGGATCCTGTTTACAGACAGATATTTGAAGTGTAAAAAAAATGGATTTTGCAGTTTGAATGTGAGTGTAGAATGCTGCTAGCTAATTTACGCACTAAAGTTAGTATATTCCTAATGAATACAAATAATAACCTCATCAAATAAAGGTCTAGGGACAGGCTCCAGATGAACTGATGTAGGATAACAGCTCTTGCTTGCAGTTGCATTCGTAATATCAAGGACAACATTCCTATAAGCCTTGGCTTTAGTTTAGAGAGAGAGAGAGAGAGAGAGAGAGAGAGAGAGAGAGAGAGAGAGAGAGAGAGAGAGAGAGAGAGAGAGAGAGAGAGAGAGAGAGAGAGAGGGAGGTTGGTTCATATCTGCCAGGGCCTAAGGGCAGGACTAACGGGTCAGGTGGCGGACCTTGGAGGCCATTAACCAACTTGCATCTACCATTATTATTATTATTATTATTATTATTATTATTATTATTATTATTATTATTATTATTATTCAGGAGGTTGGGTAGACATATGTTGCTTCATCAACATGCGGGGGACAGTCCACATCAACACCTGCTGTCAGTTCATCTTATTTTAGTTTAAATGCTTGATTATATTTTCGTCCGTTACATTTCGCGAGACTTTTGTTATTTTTCATTGATTGTAATTTGTTATAATGATATAAATAGTGATATATATGACTGTGATGAGTATGGATGTTTCAAATTAGCCTCAACGACTTCCGTATCTAACCTGTCCCGTTTATTGACAGGTTACTAACACTGACAAAGTTCTTCCTGACGTCTCTGTCTCATTTGTGTCTGTGAGCGTGTGTGTGTACTCGCCTAGTTGTACTCGCCTAGTTCTGCTTGCGGGGGTTGAGCTCCGGCTCTTTGGTCCCGCCTCTCAACTGTCAATCAACAGGTGTACAGGTTCCTGAGTACCTGTGCGTGTGTGTGTGTGTGTGTGTGTGTGTGTGTGTGTGTGTGTGTGTGTGTGTGTGTGTGTGTGTGTGTGTGTGTGTGTGTGTGTGTGTGTACTCACCTAATTGTACTCACCTAATTGTGCTTGCGGGGGTTGAGCTTTGGCTCTTTGGTCCCGCCTCTCAACTGTCAATCAACTGGTGTACAGATGTGTATGTGTGTGTGTGTGTGCGCGCACGCACTATGATGTGGTAGCACATTTCCGATCCCCCCCCCCATCCCCCCTTTCCTGCTTCCTGCAACCGATTTCATCCGGATTCGAGCCCTGGCCAGAGAGGATTGACTGGGCACCAATCCCGAACTGTTCGCTCCTGTTTACCCCGCAGTAATTAGGGACCTGGTTGTAAACCAATTAAAGGGTGGTAATCCAGGGGAAAAAAATACTAAGAAGAGATAGACTTAACACGAGCAGTAGGGACGGGGGAAGCTGTAAGCCTTCCCCTCGACTAGTAGACCTGGTCGAGAACCGGGCCGCGGAGACATTGAGCCCCGAAATCATCACACGGCCTGTTAACAGATATCACAAGACGCCCAGGGGCCCCCACCTGCATATAAACTAGAAGAGAGAGTAAGAGAGAGAGACAAAGATGATAAGATGATAGGGAGAAGATGATAAGATGATAGGGAGAAGGTGACAATGGATGATAGGGAGAAGGTGTCGACGGATGGAGGTAGAGGGTGTCGGGAAAGTGACGGGTAAAGGAAGATGGGGATGGAGGGGATTGAAAGCTGTGCAGGTGTTTGTAGAGAAAGTCCAAACACCCGCGTCCGCCGGACTTGTTGTTGACCAGACTCTCCGCTCACGATTTTTCTCACGAGGCAATACCCGAAAAATATTTGTCAAGAGAGAGGCAGTACAACTGACCAATAGAGAGAGGCAGTACAGCTGACCAATAGAGAGAGGCAGTACAGCTGACCAATAGAGAGAGGCAGTACAGCTGACCAATAGAGAGGCAGTACAGCTGACCAATAGAGAGAGGCAGTACAGCTGACCAATAGAGAGGCAGTACAGCTGACCAATAGAGAGGCAGTACAGCTGACCAATAGAGAGAGGCAGTACAGCTGACCAATAGAGAGAGGCAGTACAGCTGACCAATAGAGAGGCAGTACAGCTGACCAATAGAGAGAGGCAGTACAGCTGACCAATAAAGAAGCAGTACAGCTGACCAATAGAGAGAGGCAGTACAGCTGACCAATAGAGAGAGGCAGTACAGCTGACCAATAGAGAGAGGCAGTACAGCTGACCAATAGAGAGAGGCAGTACAGCTGACCAATAGAGAGAGGCAGTACAGCTGACCAATAGAGAGGCAGTACAGCTGACCAATAGAGAGAGGCAGTACAGCTGACCAATAGAGAGGCAGTACAGCTGACCAATAGAGAGAGGCAGTACAGCTGACCAATAGAGAGAGGCAGTACAGCTGACCAATAGAGAAGCAGTACAGCTGACCAATAGAGAGAGGCAGTACAGCTGACCAATAGAGAGAGGCAGTACAGCTGACCAATAGAGAGAGGCAGTACAGCTGACCAATAGAGAGGCAGTACAGCTGACCAATAGAGAGAGGCAGTACAGCTGACCAATAAAGAAGCAGTACAGCTGACCAATAGAGAGAGGCAGTACAGCTGACCAATAGAGAGAGGCAGTACAGCTGACCAATAGAGAGAGGCAGTACAGCTGACCAATAGAGAGAGGCAGTACAGCTGACCAATAGAGAGAGGCAGTACAGCTGACCAATAGAGAGGCAGTACAGCTGACCAATAGAGAGAGGCAGTACAGCTGACCAATAGAGAGGCAGTACAGCTGACCAATAGAGAGAGGCAGTACAGCTGACCAATAGAGAGAGGCAGTACAGCTGACCAATAGAGAAGCAGTACAGCTGACCAATAGAGAGAGGCAGTACAGCTGACCAATAGAGAGAGGCAGTACAGCTGACCAATAGAGAGAGGCAGTACAGCTGACCAATAGAGAGGCAGTACAGCTGACCAATAGAGAGAGGCAGTACAGCTGACCAATAGAGAGGCAGTACAGCTGACCAATAAAGAGAGGCAGTACAGCTGACCAATAGAGAGAGGCAGTACAGCTGACCAATAGAGAAGCAGTACAGCTGACCAATAGAGAGAGGCAGTACAGCTGACCAATAGAGAGAGGCAGTACAGCTGACCAATAGAGAGAGGCAGTACAGCTGACCAATAGAGAGAGGCAGTACAGCTGACCAATAGAGAGAGGCAGTACAGCTGACCAATAGAGAGGCAGTACAGCTGACCAATAGAGAGAGGCAGTACAGCTGACCAATAGAGAGGCAGTACAGCTGACCAATAGAGAGGCAGTACAGCTGACCAATAGAGAGGCAGTACAGCTGACCAATAGAGAGGCAGTACAGCTGACCAATAGAGAGGCAGTACAGCTGACCAATAGAGAGGCAGTACAGCTGACCAATAGAGAGGCATTACAGCTGACCAATAGCTGATTACAAAAATTTCAGCTGAATAATTTCTTTCCCCCATGTTGGGACTAAATATTCCAGAATTTGTTTCACCTGCAAGGTGTACGGAATCCTTAATTAAGATAAAAAAAATCCTTATGTTAATTCTCAATTATCGGGGACAGGAAGCCTATATTTTGGCTAAACGATCCTTTGAATATAACCCACAACAGCTACATAACTCCCGAGCACCTGTTTTACTGCTAGGTGAAGAGAGATATCAGGTGGAAAGTAAAAGTAGCTAACTATTTCTATTCCACTGGGGGCAGAAATCTAAGTCGAGAGCCTCGATTGTGAGTTGACGACGTCACCCACTGTGCTACAGGACCCATTCTTGCATGAAGCTAATGTATTCATAATACTAATATTATCCACAGGTCAATACACCTTAAAGGAAACCATTAAGAGTAATGTATTTTGAGAGAGAGAGAGAGAGAGAGAGAGAGAGAGAGAGAGAGAGGAGAGAGAGAGAGAGAGAGAGAGAGAGAGAGAGTGAGAGAGATGGCGTAGGACAGAGCACAGACCGTGGCGGCATCACACAAGTCCAGCAGACATTAGAGAAAACAGAGCAGTGGTAATTACTAGTGTGTAGAGTCTAATATAGATGGGGGGGGGGGGAGGAGGCGGTGGTTTCATACGAGCTTAGTGCAGTCCGGTTATGATAGAGCTCACACACACACACACACACAGGATAGGGGTAGATAGGAGGAGATAGATATAGGGGTAGATAGAGGAGAGATAGGGGAAGGAAGCAGGAGACAGATACAAGGTATCATTTGGGAGATGAAATACTTCAAGAGTCAGAGAGAGAGAAAGACCTGGGGGTTGATATCACGCCAGACCTGTCCCCTGAAGCTCATATCAAGAGGATAACATCAGCAGCATATGCCAGGTTGGCTAACATAAGAACGGCCTTTAGAAACTTGTGTAAGGAATCTTTCAGAACATTATATACCACATATGTCAGACCAATCCTGGAGTATGCTGCTCCAGCATGGAGTCCATTAGTCAAGCATAAGACTAAACTGGAAAAGGTTCAAAGTTTGCCACCAGACTAGTACCGAGCTGAGAGGTATGAGCTACGAGGAGCGACTGCAGGAATTAAACCTCACTTCGTGGAAGACAGAAGAGTTAGGGGGGACATGATCACCACATTCAAGATTCTCAGGGGAATCGACAGGGTTGATAAAGACAGGCTGTTTAACACAAGGGCACACGCACTAGGGGACACAGGTGGAAACTGAGTGCCCAAATGAGCCACAGAGATATTAGAAAGAACTTTTTTAGTGTCAGAGTGGTTGACAAATGGAATGCATTAGGAAGCGATGTGGTGGAGGCTGACTCCATACACAGTTTCAAGTGTAGATATGATAGAGCCCAATAGGCTCAGGAAACTGTACACCTGTTGATTGACGGTGAGAGGCGGGTTCAAAGAGCCAGAGCTCAACCCCCGCAAGCACAACTAGGTGAGTACAACTAGGTGAGTACACACACACACACACACACACACACACACACAACACACACACACACACACACACACGGCCACGGGTGCCGTGGCTGAATGGACAGTGCTTGGGACTCGTAATTCCAGGGTCCCGGTTCGATCCCAGTGGAGGCGGAAACAAATGGGCAGAGTTTCTTTCACCCTGATGCCCCAGTTTACCTGTAATTAGGTACATGGGAGGTAGACAGCTTCCACGGGCTGCTTCCTGGTGGGAATGTGCGTGTGTGTTAGAGAGAGAAATATAT
This sequence comes from Procambarus virginalis, assembly GCA_020271785.1. Lineage (NCBI taxonomy): Eukaryota > Metazoa > Arthropoda > Malacostraca > Decapoda > Cambaridae > Procambarus > Procambarus virginalis. The sequence goes on along the minus strand of WNGS01166011.1, from coordinate 15,298,952 downwards.
ATAGTAGACATAATAGGGGGAAATAGACAGGTTAGAAAGGCAGGGTCCAAGAGCTAGTAGCTCGATTCTACAGACACAAATAGGCAATACACACACACACCACGACCCGACCCTAGTGCTTAAATATATATAAAATCATAGAAAGAGACGGAGAGAGAGAGAGAGAGAGAGAGAGAGAGAGGAGAGAGAGAGAGAGAGAGAGAGAGAGAGAGAGAGAGAAGAGAGAGAGAGAGAAGCAGTAATGCCAGACAAAGATAAAGAAAGACAAGGAGAAAAAGACAGAGAAACAAAGAGGTAAAATACCATGGTTGTGAAGCGTGGAGACCAGACACAGATCACTGGGCATCACCAGCCATAGTGAGGCTGTGTCGCTCCCCATCACCCTCCTCTACACTCTACACCACACCACTCCAGAAGACACCACTCCAGAGCACACCACTCCAGAATACACCACTCCAGAGCACACCACTCCAGAAGACACCACTCAGAGCACACCACTCCAGAACACACCACTCCAGAGCACACCACTCCAGAACACACCACTCCAGAGCACACCACTCCAGGACACACCACTCCAGAGCACACCGTTCTCGTAGCTCACAACACAAGACCACATCAACCAAAACAAAAAAAAAATTGAATTAACAAATCCAAGCTCAGCCAATCAGACCACAGCAATCAAGAGCAAACGTCAACTAGCCAATCAGACGCGTCACCGAGGGTTGGATAACTATTAGGGCCTCTAAACATCTTGTTCCCTGGGAGCCCTGACCTTAACCACTCCACTAATGGCTGCCGGATATTTAAGCGATAATAAAAACGACAAATGACAAAAAAATTTGGCAAGCAGGAAGCATTAGCCACGGATATTGTAATTATTGGCTTCAGTTACTTGGTGTGTGTGGGTTTGGTCTTCTCAGTGGGACTGGGAGCGGGTGAGGTGATGTAGTGGGTCTTCTCAGTGGGACTGGGAGCGGGTGAGGTGGTGGAGTGAGTCTTCTCAGTGGGACTGGGAGCGGGTGAGGTGATGTAGTGGGTCTTCTCAGTGGGACTGGGAGCGGGTGAGGTGGTGGAGTGAGTCTTCTCAGTGGGACTGGAGCGGGTGAGGTGGTGTGGGTTTGGTCTTCTCAGTGGGACTGGGAGCGGGTGAGGTGATGTAGTGGGTCTTCTCAGTGGGACTGGGAGCGGGTGAGGTGATGTAGTGAGTCTTCTCAGTGGGACTGGGAGCGGGTGAGGTGGTGTGGGTTGGTCTTCTCAGTGGGACTGGGAGCGGGTGAGGTGGTGTAGTGGGTCTTCTCAGTGGGACTGGGAGCGGGTGAGGTGGTGGAGTGGGTCTTCTCAGTGGGACTGGGAGCAGGTGAGGTGATGTAGTGAGTCTTCTCAGTGGGACTGGGAGCAGGTGAGGTGGTGGAGTGGGTCTTCTCAGTGGGACTGGGAGCAGGTGAGGTGGTGGAGTGGGTCTTCTCAGTGGGACTGGGAGCAGGTGAGGTGGTGGAGTGGGTCTTCTCAGTGGGACTGGGAGCGGGTGAGGTGGTGGAGTGGGTCTTCTCAGTGGGACTGGGAGCGGGTGTACCCATCACTGGGGGCTGCAGGGAGCCTATGTGTAAACGGGTTGGCCAGACACCGTTAGCGGCAGGTGCCCGCGTCACTACCCGTCCTGCGCCCCCCTCCCCTCTGTCCTATCCCCGCCCCGCCGTCCCCTCCACCCCCAGCCCTCTACCCCTCCACCTGTACTCTCTCAACCCAATACCTCTCTACCACTACCTCACCCACCACCTCTACCTCAAGACTGACTCTACATCTTACTCAAGCACCCCCTCCCTCTTCCTGTGTCACCCCCCCTCTCTCTCTCTCCCCCCTTCCCCACCTGTCCTATTATTAGTGCTGTCAAGGCCGTCACTCCCCTGGTCCAAGTCACACTGGTCGACCTTCTGTCCTCATCAAGCTGACCTCATTTCCGCCCAGCCATCCTGCTAAGCTCTTAAGTCACATACTGACTTACCGGACTTGTAGTAAGTCATTATTTGATTTACAAGTTGTGGTCTAACAGCACGGGATGCGCACCCCGTCCTCTCAACCAGTAAGTCTCAAATTACAAAGTATTATAATACGTAAGGACTCACAAAAAATCCACTTTTTCTATACTAGGGTCGGTTAGGTTAGGTGGGTTGCTTAGGTTTTGCACGTGGCTGGTTAGGTTAGGGGTGTTGCATTTTGTACGGTGTAGCAACTGGAGAAACGGTGTGAGGTGTGGAACTGTGCTCGGCGTGTCCGCTACACCTACACTCACAAATACACCCACACCTACACCCACATCCACACCTACACCCCACACCTACACCTGCACCTACACCCACACCTACACCCACACCTACACCCACACCCACACCTACACCCACACCCACACCTACACCACACCCACACCCACCACCTACACCCACACCCACACCTACACCCACACCCACACCCCACACCTACACCCACACCCTCCACCAAACCTCTTATAGTTGCTGTATTTATAAAGTAAATCTAGAATTATAGCTCAATAGGTTTGTGTTAGTGCCGCGACACCATTAAGTGTGCTGCATTTGTAAATTTGTTCATAATAATTAATAATAGTAAATTTGTTAGAATAATGTTATTTGTAAAATTGTTAAAATACTACTGTATTGTTAAATGTTTATATTTTATTTGTAAATAAGATTATACTGTATTTTTGTATATATATACGGCTGAAAATCATACGTCAATTTGTAAACAGGTGTAAACGGACTCAATGTCCACTATTTTCGGACCAGGAAGGTTGACAATAAAGCTCAACCAATCATTTAGTGAAGAAACTAAGATACCATGGAGGAAGCTGGCCTCATCACTCTAAACTCTCGCAGAGGGAGTTAATCTTCCGGGTAACCAATATTTAGTCACACTCAAGTGTATTGTAAAGCCAGGCCTTGCCACTAGTGTGTCTCGAGTGTGTTGTAAAGCCAGACCTTGCCCACTAGTGTGTCTCGAGTGTGTTGTAAAGCCAGACCGTGCCCAATAGTGTCATTTAAGTGCCTGAGTGTGTGACAGTCGTAGACATAATGATCAAGCAAGCTGTTAAGAGCCAACACTGAAACATACAAATTATATTCAACCAATTAATAAGTGAATTAATTAACTACATGTATCTATAATAACAAAATCCAGGAAAATATGTAATATATGTATAAACACGTACTTATGTACAAATGTTTAAGTGCATCGTAATTGAAAAGTAAATAGTACCCGCCAATAGAACATGTGCTACTGAGAGAGCATGGATTATCATTGCCTCGGGGACTGCTACAATTGACTGTCTTTGGCTCTCTGTGGCCCTCTGTGGCCCTCTGTGGCCCTCTGTGGCCCTCTGTGGCTCTCTGTGGCCCTCTGTGGCCCTCTGTGGCCCTGTTGGCGGCATGGAGCGACTCATCAGGTTCCTGGCCAAGTGTCTGAAGCTCTCATGGTAAGTGGATATATAGATTTTTTTAACTTTTTCGTTTCGTTTTGGTGTTTGTGGGTGTTTACTGATGGGAGAGGCTGCGTCTCTCCCCCACCAGTGGGTCCACTACGTCACCACCACCACCATCACCACCACAACTACCACCAGGTCTCTAGACATCCACCACCACTTCATAACCAGTCAACTATCTCTATTATAGGAGTAAAAACGCAATTTTACTTAAATTACCAGAATCTTTCCTATAAATATTTGTGTTTATCTACAGAAGATTAAAATATTCACCAACAATTTGTTTAAATACAGAAAATGATCACTAAATAACCCATACAATTTTACCTTTGTTTACAGTGTGTCGGGAGCTAGATACTCACGAAGACAATACTAATAACAATTAACAATTGGTGTATTGTTTGCCACAATAGCCGAGTCTTGTGCATACAGCAGTGAGCTATTGTTTAGTCGCAGTGTGAAATGTTGTTATACTTGATTCTGGAGTTTTTGTTTCCACAAGTGATTTTCCGGAGACTTTCATCTTGGTGTTGTTCCAGTTGATTTGTGCACCACTTTCTCTTTTTGTGTACACGTAGCACAGTGGTCCACGCCCTCGGCACACAACTGATGGATACGGGTTCAATCCCCAGCCATGACAGCAACGGTTGGGCACGTTTTATTTGACCTAGTGCGTCTGTTCGTCTAGTAGCAGATAGCAGCTTGTGAACTTGTTTAATCTGGCAAAGGTGTCCTCATGTGCTTTACTAAGATCAATGCCCGACTGCGCGGCTGTCTCCGAGACGCGTGAGGCTGACTAAGAAGGTGATTGCGTACAGCAGCCTTGGTCACCACGTCGCCTCCAAGGAATGAGAAATACAGTATTTGCTTTGCTGTTAGCAAAGAAAGACTTGATCTGTTGTGCAGGCGATGAGTCACAATAACGTGGCTGACGTATGTTGACCAGACCACACACTAGAAGGTGAAGGGACGACGACGTTTCGGTCCGTCCTGGACCATTCTCAAGTCGATGTTGATCTGTTGTAGCTTGATTGTCTCTCTTTTAGTATTGTTTATTAAACACTTGACGCTATCTTATACGTTTTCTTAGTTTCCTTCTTATTAAGCTAAAGATTTTTATAGTCGTAAGACACGTGGTTAAATAAACCTAAATGTTTTGCGTAGAGAGATGACGGCCGTAGGAACACCTATTTGTAGGGTACTGCGACCATTTACCTGCAAGATCTCCCTATTCTATGCAAATGATGAGTTACAATATTCTATGCAAATGATGAGTTGCAATATTCTATGCAAATGATGAGTTACAATATTCTACGCAAGTGATGAGTTACAATATTCTATGCAAATGATGAGTTACAATATTCTATGCAAATGATGAGTTACAATATTCTATACAAATGATGAGTTACAATATTCTATGCAAATGATGAGTTACAATATTCTATGCAAATGATGAGTTACATATTCTGAAAAATGAGATTACAATATTCTATGCAAATGATGAGTTACAATATTCTATGCAAATGATGAGTTACAATATTCTATGCAAATGATGAGTTACAATATTCTATACAAATGATGAGTTACAATATTCTATACAAATGATGAGTTACAATATTCTATGCAAATGATGAGTTACAATATTCTATACAAATGATGAGTTACAATATTCTATACAAATGATGAGTTACAATAACGTGGGTGAAGATATGATGACCAACCATACATCAGAAGATGAAGAGACGGCGACGTTTCAGTCCGTCCTCGATCATTATCAAGTGGTGTGTAATGGTCCAGGATGCACCGAAACATTGTCGCTTCTCCAGCTACTGATGTGTGCTTTGGTCATCTCTACCATGTGGACCATTGTATCTATGAATGATACTGGTGCAGGCGATGAGTCACAATAATGTGGCTAAAGTAAGTTGACCAGAAAACACACTAGGAGGTGAAGGGACGACGACGTTTCGGTCCGTCCTGGACTTGAGAATGGTCCAGGACGGACCGAAACGTCGTCGTCCCTTCACCTTCTAGTGTGTGGTCTGGTCAACATCAATGATATTGGTGCCTCTTGGCTCAGTAAATAGAGTGTAAGCTACTTGATTCGTAGAACTAGCTATTAACTCATGTTATAAAATACTGGAGCACTTGGGAACAATACTGGGTCAAGACTCAATTACTCAGCCACTTACGGAACCTGTACATCTTTCCTTAATTATGGTGGCTTTGTTTACTTTTATTAAACAGTTTAGGAGCTTTGAAACTTCACAACCCAAGTTATTATTGTTGTAAGAAACCTCGTAGTGCTTCGGAGGTCACAGATAGTTAACAAATGTCAACAAAGTCGCCTTGATTAAGGAAAGATATACAGGTGTCGTAAGTGATTGAAGAAGTCAACTGTTAGGTTATGTGTTAACGGACGCTCGGCTGGCAGGCCGTCAAGGTCATTGTAGTCACCATTATGTCACTCTCATCTGACTTGTATAATGAGACTCAATAGTATTATGACTCACGTTCCTATGACGTTCTTAGCACGTTCTATGACGTTCTTAGCACGTTCCTATGTGATTTTGTAGACTAAGAGTTCTCTTTCTCTCCTTAAACATACAGTTCAATATGATTGATAATAACGTTCCTATACTTATTTGTAAGGCAAGAGCTGTCTAGCTGTCCACACTATAGTGATCTGCCCTCCGTTCTTAGTGTCAAGGACACATCCTCTTCACTCAGTAAATTAGCTCGGCCTCAAGCAACGGTCGAGTTGTAGCTTAAGATCCAACCCATCTTCCAGCCATATATTTATACATAAATATTATTATATATAAAAATGTTTATGTATTAAACGTAAGTTACGTCAGGTTAGGTGTTTATGATTGAGTCATAAAGATTAAGCCACCCAATAGATGGCACGGGCATGAATAGCCCGTAATAGGTGTTTATATTCAGTTGACAATTATATATTTGAAGTAGGTGAGCACAGGATTCAGAGCGTTGCGATTCGGTGAGAGGTCGCGAAGGAAGCACTGTTCGAGCAGAGTGCACCCGTCATCAGTTGTGTGTGTGTGTCACGTGAAAACCGTTTTTCATTCATTAACAAGGGGGTTTGGCGACTGAATTAACGAGCATTTGGCTTTGTTGATGAGGTCGGGCTGTAACAAGCTCAAATGCTCGTCAATTCAGCCCCCAAACACCCCCTTTTATGAATGAAAAAACATTTTACATGCGACTCACAACTGATGACGTTCGAACCTTTCTTGATCAGTGCTTCACTCACAACTCTGTTATTGTTAGCCCACTTCAAATGCAGATAATTGCTAACTGAACCTAAACGCCTAACCTACCTAGCCTACCTAACTATACACACAGTTTCAAGTGTAGATATGATAGAGCCCAATAGGCTCAGGAATCTGTACACCAGTTGATTGACAGTTGAGAGGCGGGACTAAAGAGCCAAAGCTCAACCCCCGCAAGCACAATTAGGTGAGTACACACCGGTTCTATATGAGGAAAAAACCTATTTCAATACACAATTCGTTAAAGTTGATAAAATCATCTTTAGGAAACAGAAACGCAAAGGAAAAACCATAAAAAGTATTGCAGAGAAAGAAATATAGAAATTCTAAAAAAAGAATTTTATTCCCTTCACGTTGACGTGTTGTTCCCAGTCCAAACACGGAAGCAGCCAATCGGAAGTGGAAAACAACCAACATAACATACAAAGCCAGAGAAGACTACAAAGCCAGAGAAGACGCTAACAATCAACTGGAGCGTGAGCACAGGCAGACTGGTTCTTCACCACTTACGTGTACAGTTAGTTGCTCCTGTCATTGTCGACTGTTAAATCCCTCAAAGGAATGGATGCTTGAGCAAGGTCGCTCTCGTCGCCCTGCTCGTCTGGGACTTCCTCAGTGACATTGACTTCCACTCGTGTGCCATAGTGCTGAGTGACGACCACACTT
>WNGS01166011.1:15275145-15285765 GCA_020271785.1 Procambarus virginalis | reverse complement strand
TGTGGGCGATTATTTGTATTTGTAGTACGTGAGTGAAGCGTTACAACGTTGCGGTTCGAACAGAGGTTGTTGTCGAAGCACTGTTTGAGAAGTGTTCGAAAGTCATCAGTTGTGAGTTGTATGTAGAGTGTTTTTCGTTTATAAACAGGGGGGGGGGGGGTTTGGCGGAAGGATTAACGAGCATTTGGCCCTCGTTGTTGATGATGGACTGGAAAAGCAGGACTAACTTCTGATGACGCTCAAACATTTCTCGAGCAATGCTTCACTGACAACCTCTTTTTAAATCGCATCTCTGTAAATGCTTCACACACATACTACAGACTCAGCAGCTCGTCCTCATCATCAAACTAACAAATGTTCTTTCTATGCAGCCGCTAAACCCCCTGTTTTATAACTGAAAAACGGTCTAGATACGACTCACGACTGATACCGTTCGAACACGTCTCCAAGTGCTTCACTGACGACCCCTTTTTTTCCACAACGCTGTAAATGCTTCACCCACGTACTACAAATATAAATAGTCGCCAACAGAACTTAAACATCTAACCTAACTTACGTCTAACTATGCGTAGAACTTTACCATATAATGATATTTATTTATATATGAGAATAAGCCTATTTTTTAATGTGCAATGCGTTAAAGTTGATGATACGTCTTGTGAAGGGAGAAAAGGGGAGAGACGGCCGTTGCTTTAACTAGCTTATCATGAGGACAGGTTGCAAATTGGTACTTTTCTGGTGATCCACCACTATATATTGGTACTTTCCACCAAATAGTTACTATAAGTACCTTCATTTTACGAGGATTGGGCGCTGGTATATTGATGCAAGTTGTACACAGTGCCCTCTGGCGGGGCGTCTCTCAACACATCCTGTCTTCACGCTTGAAGCACCACAATACTGACGCTGTCTCTGACAAATGAGCATCTGGTAGGATAGGTTCGGTGGGTGAGGACAAACCACCATCAATTGAACGCTTGTGAAATAGAGAACGGGAGACATAACTGAGTCGGGCATTAGAGATTCCGCTCTTATTATGGCAGCTGGGTGTAGAGAGGGTGTGTGGGAGCGGTTTGGCTTTTGATGACGGCAGTCAGTGGTCAAACAACAAGGTTCCAAGCACATTATATATAGCCTGATACCCCGGGTGCTGTTAACCCATATATCTTGGATTATATATATATATATATATATATATATATATATATATATATATATATATATATATATATATATATATATATTATTAGAGTGTGTGTATGTGTGTGTGTGCGCTCCCCTATTTGTACTCACTAATTTGTGCTTGCAGGATCGAGTTCTAGCTCTTGGACCCCGCTTTTCTAGCCGCCATTTGTCTCCTGGCCTATTTCCCTATCATATCTGCTTTTAAATGTGTGAATTGAGTTAGCCTCTACAACCTGCTTCTTTTAATTTACTCACATTTACTCACAACCCTCACACCAAAGAACATTTACTAACATGTCTATGACACCTCTGAGTCTCAGGCTTCTATCCATCCCCCCCCTCTCTCTTCCTCTTGATCTATTGGCATTTATGGTAAACATTTCCTCTTGGTCTATTCTGTCAATCCCCCTCTAAAGTATTTGTTATAATAAATTATTAAGTGAAGTCAATTCTCTCTGAAGAAAAACCTACACTTCGAAAGCGCTCAGATATTTGCTTTAATGTTTCAAATGTGGTAATATTGAATGACAAGATCTATTGTGGTAAGCTTTTTGTTATCTTGAGATTATCTTGACATAATTTCGGGGCTTTTAGTGTCCCCGCGGCCCGGTCCTCGACCAGGCCTCCACCCCCAGGAAGCAGCCCGTGACAGCTGACTAACACCCAGGTACCTATTTTACTGCTAGGTAACAGGGGCATAGGGTGAAAGAACTCTGCCCATTGTTTCTCGCCGGCGCCTGGGATTGAACCCAGGATCACAAGTCCAGCGTGCTGTCCGCTCGGCCGACCGGCTCCCTCATTTATGTTCATTTATTGTTATTATTGTTATTATTATTATTATTATTATTATTATATTATTATTTAATTGGAAATATTTGAAGGTTATTTGGAGCTGATGATATTGTATTATTAGCAATGTTGCACTGTCATGCAACGTTGGTGATACTGCAAGGTCATGTGAAGCTGGTAATGAGACAAGGTCATGTGAAGCTGGTAATGAGACAAGGTCATGTGAAGCTGGTAATGAGACAAGGTCATGTGAAGCTGGTAATGAGACAAGGTCATGTGAAGCTGGTAATGAGACAAGGTCATGTGAAGCTGGTAATGAGACAAGGTCATGTGAAGCTGGTAATGAGACAAGGTCATGTGAAGCTGGTAATGAGACAAGGTCATGTGAAGCTGGTAATGAGACAATGTCATGTGAAGCTGGTAATGAGACAAGGTCATGTGAAGCTGGCAATACTGCAAGGCCATAGAGAGCTAGTGATACTGCATATAGAATAAACTGGCAATGCTGCAATATATATATAATAAGCTTTGTGATTATCGCGAACAGTTGGTATCACTTATCAGTTATCACGTTAATCTGGTGCTACTACAAACTCGTATTATAAATCATGTTAATTGATAATGAAGAATTTATAACACTGGGAGCGAGTGTGGACTTGGTAACTCTGCTAACTTCTATGTTGTTGACGTGTAATGATAGATTATGATGAAGTAATGATGCTTTATTCATCATATAGAAGACCAGCTACCCGATAGATAACATTTATCATATAAGCGAGCAACAACCAGGCAGATGGTAGTCATTCATCAAGGAAATATATATAGGTCTATAGACACAAGCAGGAGAATATAAAGATATATAACCATCACATGGTGACCATCACATGGTGGCCATCACATGGTGACCATCACATGGTGACCATCACATGGTGACCATCACATGGTGGCCATCACATGGTGGCCATCACATGGTGACCATCACATGGTGACCATCACATGGTGGCCATCACATGGTGGCCATCACATGGTGACCATCACATGGTGGCCATCACATGGTGACCATCACATGGTGGCCATCACATGGTGACCATCACATGGTGACCATCACATGGTGACCATCACATGGTGACCATCACATGGTGACCATCACATGGTGACCATCACATGGTGACCATCACATGGTGACCATCACATGGTGGCCATCACATGGTGACCATCACATGGTGACCATCACATGGTGACCATCACATGGTGACCATCACATGGTGACCATCACATGGTGACCATCACATGGTGACCATCACATGGTGACCATCACATGGTGGCCATCACATGGTGACCATCACATGGTGGCCATCACATGGTGACCATCACATGGTGACCATCACATGGTGACCATCACATGGTGGCCATCACATGGTGACCATCACAAATGAGTACCTGTAGTGAGGGAGGAAGTTTGGGGTGTGGAGCAATCTTTCTCTCATCTCCCGTCAAGATGATGGAGAGAGGGTGAGGGAGGGAGGGAGGTGATCAGAGGGTGAGGGAGGAAGGCAGGTAGAGGAGGAGGGAGAATAGGTAAAGAGAGAGAGAGAGAGCGATTACGATACGAAGGGAGAGGAAAGAGAGAGAGAGAGAGGTGAAGGAGAGAGACGGAAGGATATACCGAGAGAGGAAACGAGAGAGATCTGGAATGCGTTGGCCATCTAGTAGAAGACGAGTTGGTTAGCCCCATTCTGCGGGGCTAACCACTCCGTCAAAAATACAGCGGTTCAGGGGCAGCCATTATGACCAATTACTGACCTGGTTGAGTGCGGGTGTTGCCAACACCTCCCCCGTGATACTGACCTCTAATAACGCCATAATAACCTTTCGTTTACCAACGGGTGCAGCTGGTAACGCTTTGTTGACCTTTATTGTTAGTAATTATGTGAACCTTTCTATATACCAGTGGCCTCTTGTTTACCACCACCCACAAGAGCGGTGCCTCCCACAAGAGCGGCGCCTCCCACAAGAGCGGTGCCTTCCACAAGAGCGGCGCCTCCCACAAGAGCGGTGCCTCCCACAAGAGCGGTGCCTCCCACAAGAGCGGTGCCTCCCACAAGAGCGGTGCCTCCCACAAGAGCGGCGCCTCCCACAAGAGCGGCGCCTCCCACAAGAGCGGTGCCTCCCACAAGAGCGGTGCCTCCCACAAGAGCGGTGCCTCCCACAAGAGCGGTGCCTCCCACAAGAGCGGCGCCTCCCACAAGAGCGGTGCCTCCAACAAGAGCGGTGCCTCCCACAAGAGCGGTGCCTCCCACAAGAGCGGTGCCTCCCACAAGAGCGGTGCCTCCCACAAGAGCGGCGCCTCCCACAAGAGCGGTGCCTCCAACAAGAGCGGTGCCTCCCACAAGAGCGGTGCCTCCCACAAGAGCGGTGCCTCCCACAAGAGCGGCGCCTCCCACAAGAGCGGTGCCTCCAACAAGAGCGGTGCCTCCCACAAGAGCAGTGCCTCCCACAAGAGCGGTGCCTCCCACAAGAGCGGTGCCTCCACAAGAGCGGTGCCTCCCACAAGAGCGGTGCCTCCCACAAGAGCGGTGCCTCCAACAAGAGCGGTGCCTCCCACAAGAGCGGCGCCTCCCACAAGAGCGGTGCCTCCCACAAGAGCGGTGCCTCCCACAAGAGCGGTGCCTCCCACAAGAGCGGCGCCTCCCACAAGAGCGGTGCCTCCCACAAGAGCGGTGCCTCCCACAAGAGCGGTGCCTCCCACAAGAGCGGCGCCTCCCACAAGAGCGGCGCCTCCCACAAGAGCGGCTCCCACAAGAGCGGTGCCTCCCACAAGAGCGGTGCCTCCCACAAGAGCGGTGCCTCCCACAAGAGCGGTGCCTCCCACAAGAGCACCATCAGCAAGAGAGGCGCCAGAAGCGTGCCTGGCAGCGGGTCAAGAACCAGGGCGTACCTGTCAAGAGTCGGGTTAGTGTAGCGGTGAAAGTCCTTTAATCCGAGTGACCCAAATATGTCATCACTCTTTATCATCACCATCCTCATCACCATCATCATTATTACTATTTGCTAGTTATGCTTGTATAAGCAGGATAGTATACAACTACTGCAGCTTGCAACAGTCACTGCAAATATTGTGTTGCAACCCACTCCTTGAGTCCCACTTAAGTTCACTAAAAAGAATCCCGCCAGGAGCCTTAAGCCTCCGGTGGAGAGAGAGAGAGAGAGAGAGAGAGAGAGAGAGAGAGAGAGAGAGAGAGAGAGAGAGAGAGAGAGAGAGAGAGAGAGAGAGGGGGAAAGTGTACATCAGTCGTGAAGTTTACGCAGTGCCATCATGCAAAACTTAAGGTGATGCGAGAGAGGGAGGGAGGGAGGGGGGGAGGGGAGGAAAGTAAAAAGAGAAGGGGGGGGGGGGCAGGAGAAGGGAGGTAAAGTGGTATAACAATGGTGTTCTAAACAGCCTCGTAGTGATTCCCACTTCATAAAAGTTTTAAATCAACTCAGTTCACAAACTCTTGAAAGATATAGAGGTTTCGTATGTGATATGTAAATGCTTTAGGAGTGGTGGTGGTGGTGGCCAGCATGGATGCGGGCGGTGGTGGTGCTACCCGCATGTACACCCCCCCTCCCCCCCGGCTCCACTACCAACATATATGGTATATACAATATATACAACATATATTGGCCGTCCACCACTTCCAGCCCCGCTCCTGTGCCAGGTAAGTCCACTACGGGCTCGCCATACCCGGTGCTACTTGCAACTTTTGGTTCCCAGTAGCTGAATCTTAAACAACAACAACATCGTCTTACAGCCACTTTGGGGCTATTGATGCCCGTGCCACCTCTTGGGTGGCTTAATCTTCATCAGTCAGTCGTCGTGTAGCCCCGTGCCCCTCTCGTCACGGGCTCACCATAGCCCGTGCTACATGGAAATTTCGTTCTCAGTTGCTACAGCTAAAACAACAAACGTGTAGCCAGAGGTCCTCGCTCATTGTCGACGTGTTGGGTGTGACCGCACTCGGACCATTCTCTCATCTCGTATCTTCCAATATCCACGATACAACGTTGCTGTCGAGGCCACAGGATCCTCCTTCCCTAATAGGTTTTACCGTGTGCTTCGTGAGGCTCTCAATACTCACACAGTTGTAAACATGTACCCACTCTGACCCACTTGGGCCTGCGGGCCGCCCCAAGCAACAGTCTTCTAGATGAAGTAATCACAAAACAAGTCAGGCTTGGGGAGTAGAATAACTCCCGGAACCCACTCCAGTTGCACGCCAGGTATTGCTCTTAGGGGTCTAAACTGCCAGCAATCAGGGCTTCAACCACAAAACGGATCGCTCTTCAGTATCTTTCAGATCACAGTATAGATCCCTGGAGGGCTGTGGGGCAGCGCCTGGAGGGTTGTAGTGGCGGCGTGTGCAGACATGTGTTGGAGAGGGGAGTCCTCCCTCCTTCTTGGCTGAGGGGAGGAGAGCAGGGGAGAGGAAAGGAGTTGGGGGTGTTCTCCCCTTTTCCTGGATGTAGATTTTCATTTCAGTTCCTCGTGGCCTTCTCCTCCGCCGCCTTACAGTGGCGACCATCTGTGACAACGGAGGAGTGAGGTCTACCTCTTTATGCCCCGCCTTCTTATCTTGTTGTACCTGTTTTGACATAACTGAATTATTCTCTCAAACTCCTTGTCGAATCTGGTCTTAAAATTGTGGCTTCCACAACTTCTTTTATTGCATTCCACTTGTTCACCGGCCGTACAGGGTACGAGTAGTTCCCTACATTTCTTCGGCTCATTTGTGTTTCCTGATTCCACCTGTGTTCTCTTATCGTGCTTTCTCACACTTTAAAAACGCTGTCCTTGTCTCTCGTATCTATTCCTCCCTCAATATCTTTTATGTTGTGTGATCATATCCTCTCTGTTCCTCCTATCCTCTAGGATTGTGAGATTTAGTTCCGTTAGCCTATCGTCATAGCTTAGCCTAGCCTCTTAATTCTCACAATAATCTGGTTGCAGACCTCCGTACTTTTTCAATTTGGTTTCGTGCATATTCCATGCCGGTGCTGCATACTCGAATATTGGTCTAAGTAATGTTGTGCAGATTGTCTTGACTGAATTCTGATTTAGATTTTCAACCGATGATCATATATTTGGCAGTGTCCCAGATGCTGCTGATGTTATCCTGTTTGTGTGTGCCTCCGGTGTGAGTGTTGGAATTATATTCACTCCCAAATCTTTCTCTCTCTCTCTCTCCAATTCCTGTAGCTGCCTTCCCATGTGACGGGGGAGGGGGGGATGGAAGGGGGGTGAGTATTGGGGGTGTCCGCATCAGTGCCTCGACCCCAAGCCGTGTGCCAGTGTCGTGTCTATAGTCAAATGTGTGTGTACTTACCAAACTCTTCCGAATACCCATGATTATGGGGAGCGAGATGTGGTGCTTGGGGCCCACCTCCGCGTTGTATCCCTATAACAGTAACTGGCAGCAGTCTGAACAGTCAGGAGGGTGGCCGCCTTGACATTTAGAGCGTGGTAGTGCCACTGGTATACTACCCTGGTAGTTGTCACCGGAAGTCATCGGTGGCGGAAGCGTCACGCAGGACCAGGTACCGTGGGGTCCCACTCACCAGGACCAGGTATCGTGGGGCACCACTCACCTGGACCAGGTACCGTGGGGCACCACTCACCAGGACCAGGTACCGTGGGGTCCCACTCACCTGGACCAGGTACCGTGGGCCCCCACTCACCAGGACCAGGTACCGTGGGGCACCACTCACCAGGACCAAGTACCGTGGGACCCCACTCACCAGGATCAGGTACCGTGGGGCACCACTCACCAGGACCAAGTACCGTAGGGCCCCACTCACCTGGACCAGGTACCAGGGGCCCCACTCACCAGGACCAGGCACCAGGGGCCACTCTACCCATTACAAGGGGCGTCACCAGGAAGCAACCACCTCGCGAATGCTTCAACATATACATATAATCAGCCCAAAAAATTGCAATTTGTTAGTATAACCGCCCTTGCAGGCCAGCCCTGGGATATGCTAACTTATGGAAAAGCGGTTGTTTGTGTCCTTGAATTAAGAACTAGTTCTCTGCATGTCTGTCTCACTTACATCTTTTACCTGAATTTAGCCGAGGGTCGCTATCTCTTGTGGCCTCGATGGGGGACAGGAAGCTGGCGACTTGTCAAAAAGTCATACTGTCGTTCCTGAGGGGGGTCTTTCTGTTTAGATTTTGAGCCGTAGATAGAATCTTCATTGAATCGTTTATCGTTTACGCGATAGAACTGTGTTGGCATTTACGGCTTGGCCTGGTGCCCGGTTTCCCAGGGCAATGTGACCCCTTGTGTTAATTTTTGCCATATGTAATGCTGCACATTTGCATGTCATCGTTATAATGAATCATATGGGTATATTTAGTTGAGTACATATCTTTTTAAATATGTATTCGCGTGCGTATGGATACCTTTCTGACTTACGGATGTGAACATTTTCTACGAAATGGTAAAATATATATTTTTTTCGTGACTTGCAAAGAGAAACTTGAGGTTGCAACAATATACATCAAGATATCGGCGTTATTGTTTATGTATATATTTGTTGTATATATATGTGGTGATGCGGGTGTGGGGGATGTGTGTGTGTGTACCCACTGTGGTGTACCCACTGTGGAGTACCCACTGTGGAGTACCCACTGTGGTGTACTGCTGTCCCACATACACTGGGAATACCTCTTAGGACCTGTGTGTTGATTTCTTGTAGACGTCCCACTTCCCCACATTGTTTACGTTTTTCACTAATCACAATCTTCCTTTATTAGTTGTTAGTTGGTGTGGTTTTGAGATGCTGTGGTGTCTTACCATAACATTTATACGCAGCCATAAACGGATAAAAATGTGAAAAAGTAGTTAGTAGTTTGTTGGCCGAGAGGAGGGACTGAGCGGGAGCCATCCGGTGGCCGTGGGTGATGTGTCGAGTGATAACCGACCAAGTGCTTGTGTCTGACCTATATGGTGGGTCTCTGTGTGTCTTGGGTCTCTCTCTCTCTCTCTCTCTCTCTCTCTCTCTCTCTCTCTCTCTCTCTCTCTCTCTCTCTCTCTCTCTCTCTCTCTCTCCCTCTCTTATATCATTCCACGCTTCTCTCCCGCCCTCGCTTACGCTACCTCCCTGCCATCCGCGTCAATAAGTGGGCCAGACTTCCTAAACGAATCAAGGGCTGTAGAAGAAAGTGGGCAACCCCTCCCGCCATGCGTGCGTCCACCTAGCGGCGTCGTGCTTCACAAGCGACCTCCAGTCTCCGGCCATCCTCCTGACGCTTGGAGCCCCGGCTGAGACTCCTAGATACCTTCTTCAGTGGACTCTGAGACTATAAGACCGACGGCGCGCGGACTCTGCAGCTGAAGAGAGAGTCGTAAAGTGGAACAATAATTCCGTTTATTTTTAAGAGTAACGCTGGACTGGAGCCGAGGTCCGAGAAGGCGTTTAGACCCACAGGCTAACAGCTTGACTTCTCACAAACCCAAATACAACCGCAAGATATTATTGTTTCCCTGAGGGTTAATGTGTGTGTGCATCAAACCTATATGGGACCCAGGGTCATGTTGCACATCAATCTTAAACTCTGCAGTGTTATTTCTACACCTCTGTGGAAAATAATAATGATAATAAAGTATGATAGAACACAAACAGTAAAGATCACGCACATCAACAACATCAACAGCACCAGTAACAACCCCCAACAACAACAATAGTAGCATCAACAACACCACCACCAAGGAGAGGGAGAGAGGAGCGTGTATGAGGTGAAGGGAGAGTGTGTGGGTTGAGAGTGAGGTGAGCGTGCTTGTCCTCCGCCACCACACTCACCACAAACACCTCCCTCAAGCACTCTCCCGCAGTCCTCCTTAACGCAAAGGTCACCCCAAGCAACATTGACAAAGTAGTCATATATATATATATATATATATATATATATATATATATATATATATATACACACACACACAAGAATGGGAGATGGTAGAAGATAATATTTGTGTTCAGTGAGAAACCACAAGGTCTTCTCTGAATACTTTTTATTTTATTTTCCGAGGCTATGGGTCCCCACATTGGCACCAGAGGTGGTACCCTCACAAACTTTATATATATATATATATATATATATATATATATATATATATATATATATATGAGAACAAGCCTGAATGGTCCCCAGGACTATATCCTGGGGACTTCTGGGGTGTCCCTGGGGAGTCACTTCTGGGGTGTGAGTTTTCATTCATATATATATATATATATATATATATATATATATATATATATATATAATATATATTTTATATATATAATATATATATATATATATATATGATAAAAGAGAGAGAGGATGAGAGAAGGAGAGAGTGTTGCCTCATTCATTACGCTGTGTATTTAGTTCACAGATTCCACAGGTGAATCACACAAAGGCATTAGAATGTGTGGACTTAAAGCTATGTAATATTTGTAAATTAGTCAGTTGTATGTACTTAGCTTAGTTGGCAGTGCCGGGGTCGCAGGTTCGCGCCCACCTCATAGCCCTAGTGGAGCTCCTCATTATTATTATTGACTTGAAGAGCATATGTACTCTATGTACCTCGACTCTTAACAGTAAATGCTCGCATTAATAGGAAA
>WNGS01166011.1:15250021-15261656 GCA_020271785.1 Procambarus virginalis | reverse complement strand
GAACTTTACCGTTCTTCCCCCTACTGCACACATTTCCCTAGCCTGATCAACCAACACATACCGTCTTCATGTTTACGAATGATTCTTTTTCTCTTCTATTGTCATACCCACAACTATTTCCTTGTGTTGAATTTTACAATTTTACTTTCTTGGTACCCATGTGATATACAATAGTTTTTCAGCAACAAATAAAAGTATAAAATGATGAAATTGTTCACCGAATTCAGCTCGGTAATCACTAGGCGGGATACACGGGTAAGCTGATCGTACCTCGCACCGCACAACCCCCACGTGTAACCCATACACGCATATCCAAATTTTTCATACTGAGGTGTACACCAGAGAAAATTTTAATACCAAATTGTCATCATACACTGAAAAATTGGTACTCTGGCAATTGTATACCGAGGTTCCACTGTACATTACTGTATTAGTTTTAATTGCAGCTTAAATATGTAGCATTAGATCTAGACATGTATATATAGTGCTGAATCCCACTTCAGGAGAGGGAGAATAAATTCTATATTGGATAAAAAAACATGCTGGAAGTAGTCAAAATTCAAGGATTTTTGTGTCGGGTAAGGGTAATAAAATGCTGCATGAAGATAGTCTGGTAATAAACGGTGTTCATGATAACTGCTAATGCAAGACTTGTACATCTATGATTCAAATCTATTGCAACAGATGGTCAAGATGGAATAAACTGCAGAGAAAATGTTATGTTCAAGATGGTGAGAGATTGTGAATAGCATAATATAGCGGCTGAAGACCATTGAAGATGTTGACAAGGAAATTATCTTTAATCACTATATAATTGAATGAGGGGAAGTAAGACTGATGCCATAAAACCTAGTACAATATTGTAGGGTTGGTGTATAATATGAAGAAATTGTTTATACTGTACTTTGATATAAGCTTTTATTAAAATATTTGAATAGCTCATTTTAAGAAAGCTACTTATATA
Organism: Procambarus virginalis; assembly: GCA_020271785.1. Taxonomy (NCBI): domain Eukaryota; kingdom Metazoa; phylum Arthropoda; class Malacostraca; order Decapoda; family Cambaridae; genus Procambarus; species Procambarus virginalis. The sequence continues at coordinate 15,260,692 of WNGS01166011.1, read as the reverse complement.
GTAGTTATATAATTGTAGAAATTAGTTGCTGGTTTCAGAATTCTCGTATGTTCGTATTACATAGGATACCTATTTACATATGGTACCCAGTTAAAAAATAATTTCAAACAAATTTTCAAACAAAAATATAGTAATTGTGGAATGTTTTTGAGTAAGAAAATGATAGAAAGAATTGACAAATTGTTACTAGTGTTATCCATACATGATTAAGACATAACTAAGGTTATATCTTTTTGTGCAAGTGTGTCTAAATAATAATATTCTCCATACAGTTAGTAAGTTATTATTGTACATGTATGTGAAGAAATCTTTGGGAAGTGCGTAGAACAAAAGGTATATCAGAGTTTTGAGTTTATGAGCTTTTACCAATTGTAAATTAGAAATTAAATTTAGTAAATATTCAATTTGTGCATAAAATTACTCATAACTGTTGCTTTTATATTTGCATACAAAACCAAAATAATGTTTAATATAAAGAAGCATGTCATATGATTTATAAGGATGCCTATTAAGTAATGGTACAATATTTAATATTTTTGTAATTGCTTTCTATCTAGCTGTGTTGTCAGTCATGCTGACCCACACATTTATGTTATTTCATTATAATGTAAATTTTTTTTTTTTAATAAACCTTTCAAAGATAATTCAGATTTTGTCAAGTTCTAGTTTTTTAGGTAAGAGCAGGGGTTTTCTGGAAAGTTTGTGAAATTAGATATTGCAGGCATGCTTGTTTGAATTGTATCACAGATATATACATAGTCATATGGCAAGCTGTCCCAACATATCCACACGTTGGATATTTTGCAGATAAGATGGGGGTGGCACTTTGGATACAAATATATAAAACTATTACTTAGTATAATGCAAGGCTTGGTGCCACCCTTTGGCAATTACTGGAGTATAATGCTAGTTATGTAAATACTGTACAATTACAATTTAGTCTTAAAACATCAAATGCAGCTATATATACAAAATATATTAAATTGTGTATTGTATGTTGATTAAAGAATACATTATGTAATTTCTGAGATAAAAAAATATTTGTACTGCATAATCATAGCGGTCTCTATTAACATGTCACAGAAGCTACATCTAATGGCATTATTGTGAAGTGTCGGAATTTTACAAGCATTATATCTTTAATACAAAGCAGTAGGGAAAAGCCCTAGTATCAAGTGACATTCATCAACAGACCAAGAATAATAATTTGGCACATGTCTAGTATGAAAAGGGTAATGAGGCACAAAGTTGTACTTAATTTTTATTAAAATGCAATTTAACAATAACATTTAAATTGTTGTGGATCATGGTAAATACTAATTTATAAGGTAAGCTAGCAAAAGTCTAGATCCTTGCATTCCTCAAGCTTTGATGTGCAACTGTTTTACAGGAGAAATGTGGCCATCACCAAGCAGCTGAAGTGACATTGCAATATCAAAATTAACCATTAAAAAAGTTGTGCAACAATATTTTGACACATTGTGTTTTTAAATATTTGTTGTATTGCTATACTTAACAACTGCAGTTAACACAGGAAATATATGCACAAGAATATGGTAACCACAGAAAATTGTGCAATTTGTCCATTCAGTAAGAAAAATTTTCAAATCCAGAAGGCTACATAGCATGTCAAACTATCTAGGCACTTCTGGATATCAGTATGACAGTGCAAAGATAAGTGGTATCAAAGGAATCGGTGAGAGGGACATTCATTAATGAACAGTGGAAAAGCAAAAAATGAAAATCAGGATGTTCTAAGAGCATTACTGTGGAGTATATGTAACTAAGTCACATATACTTTTTCACAGTATTTCAATGCCAGGAGGAAGGCCATGGGATTAAGTCCCATTTAATGAGTTGTTCATTATCTAATCTCATTCATTCATTCATAAAATTATATCAAGGGGCCGAGCGGACAGCACACTGGACATGTAATCCTGTGGTCCCGGGCACCGGCGAGAAACGATGGGCAGAGTTTCTTTCACCCTATGCCCCTGTTACCTACCAGTAAATAGGTACCTGGGAGTTAGTCGGCTGTAACGGACTGCTTCCTGGGGGTGGAGGCCTGGTCTAGGACTGGGCTGCGGGGACACTAAAAAGCCCCAAAATCAACTCAAGATATCAAGATAACCTCTCTCTCCAGTGGTTGCACTATGAATGATGGTAGAAATAAAAGTTAAGAAGTAAGTAATTATCAAAAGAAGGCACCAAACCGGGAAGGCTATGTAGCACCATCAAATGTGCGGAATAATCAGAGGGCGCTAAATATCACCAAGGATGCCAATACGAGAACAAAAACGCATAAGGCGAACGATATCAAAAGTATTCGAGTCAACAAGAATTCTATCGAGGGACAGGTGACCGCGAGGGGTGGTCGGAAAGCAAGACACACGCTCGTCCCGGAAGTCAGGACATGCACGACCGTAAGAGGGACAATGCAATTAGGACAATAAGGAGCAGGGCGGCACTCCATCAAGTGACCATGGGTTAAGCGAGTATGCCCAATACGCAACCTCGCCAGAGCAGTTTCCCATCGCCGGTTACAGTGATAGGACGGCAGCCACGAGGAAACACAACATTTAAGAGTACGGAGTTTGTTACCAGTAACAGACGACCAAGAAGCCTGCCAACGGGCAAGGATGGAGGAATGGATAACCGGGTAAAAGTCGGAATATGGAATACCTTTACGAGAGATGGGACAAGAGTGGACAGCTTCCTTGGTGGCAGCATCTGCAAGCTCATTTAAAGACACGCCAACATGGCTGGGAACCCAACAAAACTCAACCGACTTAAACTTACTGTGAACAAGAAACAGCCAATGCTGGATCTCGACAACTACTGGATGAACCGGATTAAAGGACCCGAGAGCCATGAGGTGAAAATTTGCAAATGTCACCTCTATCTAGGAGGACTTTCCCTTGGGCCAGAGATTTTCTGAATAGGAGTTTGCGAGACAGTTCTTCAGCCAATTCCTTAACATTTTTGGATTGAATTTTACCTACACCTTGGGTTTTAAATTCCATTAATTTGTCTATGCTCTTTCAGATTGTTTCAAACCTTTGTGGGTATTGGGATGTCTACAACAGTGTTCACACAAAGATTAAAGTATTCATTCAGTGTTGGCTGTCTTTTGTGTCTTAAATCTGCTGAAGGGGTGGATACTAGAGAAGAATGCAGGAATTGATAGACTTACTATCCCAGGAAAAAGCAGGTCCAAGCTTGCAAAGTGAGAAAGTAGAATTTATATGAAATGTGAAGTAAGAGCAATTAATACAATGATAAAAGGAAGAAATGATAGTAAACTACTAAAGAAAAGTGCATAATATTCTACTGCCAGCCCGACATGAAAGTGAAACTTTAATATGGAAAGGGGCAGTGTGTTTAAGAATAATAACAGTGGAAAAGTGTTTTAAGAATAAAACAGCTGGAGTGGATAGGATAGGTATAGCAATTGAAGTACAAATGAAGGGTGAGGGCATAAAATATAAAGCAGATGAAACAATTTGCGTAAGTGGTACTGTATATCAAAATAGAATGCTTTAGAATATTTTTACCAAGGGTGAAATAATGGAATCATATGGTAGAGGCCAAAAACCAGTGTTTTAGAAAGGGGGGAAGAGTGAAACAAGAGGACAAATTCAGCCTCCTGGAGAAAATACTATAACCACTCCTGTGAGTGTGGAGTATCAAGGTAATAGTATTTATACAACGTTCAAAATACTATACATGTGCTTATTTTTAGAAGGCCTTTGGAGATTTTAAATATCCCAACCTTATTAACAAATTTTGGCATAAAATCAACTTCGACCTTAATCTGATTCTATATGACAAAATATATTATGTACATGATAATATGCTGGACTTTTAAGGATAAAAATTGGTTTTACAACAAAAAAGTGCATATTTCCTGCATTTGTACATACTGCAGCAATAATTAGGTAAACTACAATAAACCACTAGTCTTGTGATATTGTATCTTTTTTTTTGTCTTTTGATCCTGTCAGAAATATTAGTTAACTACATGTACCTTTACAGTAAATCAAATATGAAAATCACATCCAACTATAAAGTAAACTGAGTATTTCCACAATGCTTTCCTTAAAACTACAGTATTTGTATGTACATCCACTGAACAAATGTATAATTTCTTAACTGTGTACAAGATGAACCTTCAAAAGTGAGATTCACTAAAGACAATGTTCTCCAGGCACCGTCTGCAGAACATCTGTCCATGGAAGCACTGCTATGAGCTTAACACAGAGGAGCCTTATCTTCTGTTTGTTCCTTCTTGTTTCCCTCACTCTGGCCTTTCTTCCCCAACTTCCCATTTGCTATGTAATGTGGTCTTCTACTGTTTGATAAGAAGAAGCCTGTTAGGCCTCCCAAGATGGAATGCAAACAGCTGCAAAACTCCTGGGTGCCTATTTACTGTTAGATGAATAGAGCCATCAGGTGAATGGAAATGTACCCAAACATCAAACTGGTACAATTTAGATGTGAAATGTATGCGGTGTCCCCAAACTTACAGGTGCATTAACCCACTTCTTTAGATGAGTATTTATTAATAAGTATTACCAAGATGGTAATTTTATTTGTTCTGCAAGTGTTTCAAAGGTTTCTTCATAATTTAATGACCAGGATTTTTTTTTTTTTTTTTTTTTTTTACATTTTTCAGAATACTCCGAGTATATGATTATACAGTAATAATCTTTGAAACACCTGAGAATTCTAAAAGCTAGTATGAACATCACCTACTAGCCATTACAACAATGAATCCATATTTTTATATTCTAAAACAAAACAAATATTCAGGCGATGAGTCACAATAACGTGGCTGAAGTATGTTGACCAATCCACACTAGAAAATGAAGGGACGACGACGTTTTGGTCCGTCCTGGACCATTGTCAAGTCGATTGTGAATGGTCCAGGACGGACCGAAACGTCGTCGTCCCTTCATTTTCTAGTGTATGGATTGGTCAACAAAAATATTATTTGTAATTTTAAAAACATGAAACTCTCAACAGAGACCTTATCTCTTCCATTAGAAACATTCTGTACATGTGAGTGGAATGAATACATGCACATAGCTCTTAATAAACAAAGGACACACACCAAGAGTCAAAACCATATTTTCATTTACAGGTATCAACAATTATCGAACTGTAAAATATCACAATACATACAATGAAATCACAAGAACATGATGAACACACTCCAGGTATGCACATAAATAATACTGAGTTATATAATGGAATCAAACCCACTTCCCTAGACTCCCCAAGGACACAACTACTGACTGAACCGGGATAGGTTAAAATGTCTGGTCAAGATACTTTTAGTTCATCACGGCTTGGTAATGCACGTGCCTGGGAGTCCAGGGATATGGGTTACATCTCGATGTATGGTCTTAATATATTCAATATCATGGATATCAGGATATCTTCCTAGGCGACTTCAACCTGCCCATTCTAAGATGGAGAATAGCAAACAATACTACATAAGGAATTCTATCTGGAAATAACCAACCACAGGTCAGAGAATAACTTTGATTCTGTTATATAATTATATAATTAATTGCATTAGTGGTGGCAAAAACAATGCGTAATAAAAATAAAAATTTGATTATCCTGCAAAATAGAGAGCTATCCATAGTTTAAAAATAAGGCACATTGACATGTACTTGGCGTCAAATTTTGGATTACTTGCCAAAAGCATGAGCCTTCAAAATCACAGGTAACAATAGGTAAATGTGTGTACAAGATACTGAAAAACTTTATTGCTAAAAATACTGTTAATGAAGCACCAATTGCTTGTATTTCACTTCAATCTGAAGTTATGATCTAACTTGATAGGTCAAAGAACTATTTATATACAATATTAAGTTTAGAATATCAAGGACTGTCCTTTTATTGAAAATTTATCACAAAAACCAGTACATGAATATTCCAGGACTACTGCTTACACTGTATTAAATTCCAACTTGACTCTCGGCACAAAAAATAAAATCTCAAATTTCATAATTAGGATACTGTACTTGCAATCTGAAGATTTAACAATCATTTATTTAAGCTTCTCTTCTTCCTTGGGTGTCAGATCCATGTATCTGCGAACTGAATTATCCATGACAAAGTGGACCCCATTGTCAATTGGATGAACAATGAACAGAATGCAACCCAAGCCAATAGCTGTAGTGATCCACTTACGGGTGGCAAGAGGCACCTTTGGTATGGTTCGAGCCATAGTAAAGAGTGAGGCTGCACACACACGATTAATGGTAAAACCAGGAATGATGACCGATGCAAGGGCTTGCCACACCAGGGTGTCTACCGCTGCATGTGTAATTGCCTTCTGAGTGGCTCCTGGTTGCTGCAAGAGAAAGTGCACTGCACAGGATTCATGTTCCTTATATGCTTTTGAAGAAATTTCTATAGTACTGTAATGAGAAATAGCAAAATAAACAATAATTTATCAATTTTATAAGCTAAATTAAAAAAAATGTCTGAACTTACCTTGCTTATTTTTTTGGCTTTGTCATAAGTATCTGCAACCACGTATGCAGATGATACTCCGTAGGTTGCTCTTACAAACCAAAGGGGCGTTAATGCTCGAAAAGACTCTCCCACTTCATTAGCATAGCCTAAAATGACAGGAGAATACAAACATAGGTGGGAAAATATTATTGTACATAGGACAACTATGAAAGTCAGAGTAATTTAAACAATTTAAATCTTGGAAACACTAATTACAGTATAACAATTTATAAATTTCATTATTAAGGTGTAAGGACTGTCTAATACAGTGAAATACAGTAGTGTTGTAAACTTTATATATTTAAATAAGGCTAACCTCAAAACTTGATTATTGAATACACAGTATGTGTTTTACATAAAATGTAATCAATGTAGAACAATTTCAGATTAACAATACAGTACTTACAATGCTGATTGAGCTATTTTTTTATTTTAAATAAAATACAGTAAAGGCAAGTAATCGAGAAAATAAAATTATAAAATGAGTGCACAAAAACAGGATGTGTAAAATACAAAACTACATGCCAAAATGCTCTGCATATTAGTAGCTTTATACAGTGTACCGTATTTATCTTACCTATGAATCCTCTACTGTTCAAGTATCATGTATGTACACTTGTATAAATAAAATATATTTTATTATTAACATATGTACACCTGCCCATGAATTTAGTTTTTCTAACATACCTGTATATGCAAACTATACAGTATACACAAGAGAAAGAATATATGTACTGTCCATCAAAGAAAATAAAGCCTATATAATCTATCATATTAACACAAGGGGCTGTGATAACTGTACTCACCAAGCAGACGGACGGGAGTGTCTCGGTATATGTCGACCTCCTTCTCTGCAGCCATTTTTCCTATAAATGTATCTAAGCAATACTTAAAAGCTCCTTTACATACTGCACACAGAGTACTTTGCTGTCATTACAAGCTATCTCAAGAGTACAAATACACTACAGTTGTGTTAAAAACTACAAGACAATACAATATATGTATACAGCAGATATAACAAATAAAAAATATTGCTTGACATTTTTTTTTGGTTTACAAGTGCGCTACCAAGCATGGTACAGATATACAGAAGACACTCAGATTATGGACTTTCAGTATATACCTTACTTAACCAAGCCCAAGACATGTCAGGAATATGTGAAGCAGTCCAGTGTAATTACAGGATGAGAGCTATGCTCGTGGTGTCCCATCTTCCCAGTACTCTTTGTCGTATAACACTTTGAAATTGCCGACAGTTTTGGCCTCCAGCACTTCTCACTTAGTTTGTTCCAACCGTCTACCACTGTTTGCAAAAGTGAATTTTCTTATATTTATTCGGTAGTTTTGTTTAGTTAGTTTAAATCTATGACCTCTTGCTCTTGAAGTTGGTCTCGGGAATTCTTCACTATCAAGTTTTTCAATTCACGTAACTACTTTGTACGTAGTGATCGTATCGCCTCTTTTTGTTATATTTTCTAGTGTGGATATTTACAATTGTTACCAAATAAGAAACATACAGATTATAAGAATTTATGGAAGACACGTCCTAAAATCAATATCTTCGTGAGTGCTTTTGCCTGGGTTCGTATCCTGGCTGGGGAGGATTGACTAGGCGCCAGTCCTTAGATGTAGCTTCTGTTCACCCAGCAGTAAATTTGTACTTGGTTGTTAATGCGATTTGGTGGGTCGTATTTCAGGGAATATTAGATTAAGGACCTGCCCGAAACGCTATACGTGCTAGTGGCTTTTACAAGAATGTAAAAATTCTTGTGTGTATATAAAAAAAAAATCTTCAAAATGATATCATGCTACGGATGTTGAAGGACAGTATCTCTGAAAAGGCACTAGTGTATATGTCACTTAATACTATGAAAGTACAGAAATTTGATGAATATTGATTACATACTGTAAATATAATTCAGTAACCATCGTGCCACTTACCAATTAGTTACCGGTGCTGAGGTTTCAGCTGTGTGCAACTCCCCGTCGCTGCTGAAGGCACACTGGCCAAGACTCACGAGAGCCCCGGCGGCTGGTGTTGTCATCAACACTACGAGCCTAAACCGGTCCAGGACACCTTAATTTAGTTAATTTATTGTCATTTTAATTAATACTTCGTTTTGTCGTGTATATATACTCATATTTGTATATTTTAGTAGCAGCCTTTCTTGTAGACCTTCTTATTTTGTTATTTTAAATAAGTGTAAGATGAAGAAGATGAGGGAGGGAGAGAGAAGGTCAGAAGGTGTCTGCACCATTAATGGAAGGCAATTCACTAAAACACTATATTGTTGAATGTGAAGCCGTAAAGGACTTTAGACCTCCTGGCCTCTTGTACCACCAACTGTGTAACTATTTTATTGACTCAGGTGTTCTGGATGACATCCTAACAGTTTATCCAAAATTTGCTTGTCCATTTTAAAGAATGAAGAACAATTTTTATTATATTACTTCTAAGCTGCATCAGTTATGAACCCATCCCTGCCCTTGTGTGGCAGTGCACAATAGAAAGTTCTCACATATCCATACATTAAAACATTGATTGTAACCATGATATATATGTACTTCCGCCTACAGTTTAGACCTATTGTCTTATGTATGACCCTCTGTCCTGCATGACAGTGAATACCAGCATTATCCTCACTTTAATAAGACTTCATCGAAATCCTCAGATTAGGCAAAATTGTAATTAATTGTCAATAAAGATGTTAATAATAATAATAAAGGCTATTCCAGGAATCTGAGAAAGAGATATGGGAGTGGATATAATTCCCTCCCTAACACCAGAGGCACACATAGGTAGGGTAACATCAGCAGCATATGGGACGCTGGCAAACATTAGAATGTTGTTTAGAAACCTAAATCAGGACGCGTTCAAAGCAATAACACAGCTTTTGTTAGACAAATACTGGAATATGCAGCACCTGCTTTGAATACATACCTTGTGAAACATAAAACTAAAATCGAAAAAGTGCAGAGGTTTCCTACTAGTGCAAAAAGTGCCAGAGCTTAGAAAGTTATGATATAATAATAATAATTATTATAATAATAATTTTATTAATAATTTTACCTTTTATTTAGGTAAAAGTACAGTACATACACACAAAATGAGTTACAAGCAGAATGTTGGATTTCTAGATATATATTTGTTATATATATAATATATACAAATGTTCTTACATTCTTGTACAGCCAATAGCACGCGTAGCGTTTCGGGCAAGTCCTTAATCTTATGTTCCCCGGAATACGACCCCGCAAATCGTGGTACCCATTTTACTAATGGGTAAACCGAGGTTACAGTTAAGGACTGACGCCCATTAAATCCTCTCCAGCCAGGATACGAACCCAGGATAAAGCGCTCGCGAAACGCCAGGCGAATGTCCGGCGCCATGTCCCTACTACACCACGGGGAAAGTTAGTATATACTATTCCTAAAGCCACTAATACGCAGTGTTTTGGGCAAGTCGTGGAAATTAAAAAAAAAAAAGACTTCAATTCCCACAGCGTATTCAGTCTGAACTAGTTAGACTGGGTCATAACAGTTCTCTACAATTTCTGTTGTTTATTATTCAAGCACAAACCTGATCAAATAATTTATAAAGGCCATCCCTGGTCATAACAGTCACTATAGTAATGAGTTATTATTCTTAACTAAGGTGCAGTGTATGGTGCCTGAGAAGTAATTGGACTGCAGAATGTCTATTCTCGAAGCTCTCATTGAGTTACTTTTGAATATGCCACTCGATCAACTCACCGAGATGCACGGTTAAGTAGTTATTTATTGAAGAACACGTCCAGAAATCAAAATGGTGAGCATAATAGGTATTAGCGAACAGATTGAACTGATTTAGTTCTTAAATCGCCCAAGCTGCCCTATTCATCTGTTTAAGCAGATCACTTATGAAACTTTCTTAAGATGCATGCACGAGAGAAAACAGGGATCGTCCTACATAGATAGTTTCGTGACGACAGATGCGGTGTTTCCCTGCGGTAGCCTCTTGGACCGCCATATGCTGCTCTACTGCTGGGAGGCGGCGCCATGACGCTAACTACCTTCTCTTGTAATGCTATTTCTCTTATTTTTTTCCTTATTTTTTAGATATTGTTTAATATGTAGATGATACAAAATTAATTAGAAGA
>WNGS01166011.1:15191620-15249021 GCA_020271785.1 Procambarus virginalis | reverse complement strand
AGTATTTGTGTATTTTATAAAGCTACTAATAATGCACAACATTTTGGGCATAATTTAAGATAATGAGTGAGATAAGCCATTTTTGGAGTAATACATAATAGTGCATGAGAAATAGCTAATACTGCATACTGTATATGAATGGTTAAAGAAGATTTAACAGGTAGGTTTAGAGGTATTATTATATTCCCCTTTAACAAATGAGCAGTTCAGATAGTGCCACTCATATTCCAACCTTCAAGGAATAAAGAAACACAGATTACCTCAAGTTGGTATGAATAAACCTTTTAAATAGTATTAAAAAAGACAAACCGCTACCAGGGAGAGGATATATACAATATATATATATATATATATAGATATATATATATTATATATTATATATATATATATATATATATATACATATATATATATATATATATATATACAAGTATGTATATATCTATAATAGATGCTAAATAGTCTTCCTGGCTTTGTGCCCACTTTTGGCAGTTACTTATCTATACTGTAATATTAAAATGGCATATTTTGTACAGAAAACTTATGATCTATTTCACAATTTATCTAAAAACTAGCTAAAGGGGGGCATACTTCAATATCCTTATGGAACACAGTTATTAAAACATTCACGTTCTGATGAACACCTCGGTGCCATTTACTACATTAGTTTCAGGTTTCTATGACTGTGTCATCAAATCTAAAATATTCTCAATATATTTCACTAACCATTATTTCTGTATCATGAGGCAGACTATTTCAAATATTGTTGGGGTGCACATGTACCCCAGTATCTAATTTCAGTACTCCTAGGTACTGGGGTAATTAGGTAATAAAAAGTACCTAATTTCATCCTCATAGTTTCCTACCTAGTGCTTCAAACCCACACTGTATCTTGTACAGTACTACCCACTTCCTCAAAATTAGTACTGTACTTAAGACATATCTTTACCAGTGTAATTACCTCTGTCAATTTATTTTGTAGTTATTTGTTGATATAAAATCTTGTTACAATGACCTTTTCATCTTACCTGATATGGTAGATTAAGAACCTGCCCAAAATGCTATGTGTGTTAGTGGCTTCGTAAGAATGTACAAATACCAATCTTATTTAATCTCACCAACCCATTGACTTATATTGAATTTTGTAACTAGCTCATCAAGATTGTAACTTGCTTAGCTAAATGAATTGTGGGGTTCAGTCCCTGAGCCCATTATGTGCCTCTGTACCACCCACAAGATGGGTATGGGGTGCATAATAAATGAACTAAACTAACTAACCCATTGTGCCTTCTTATGAATAAATTATTTTTGTTATTTATCATTATGTGCCATATGTAAATAATTTTATTACTGTATCCTAAGACAGCACTAAGCTAGGATGGCTATGTAGCATTGTGCCATATATAATCCACAGCCAATAAAAGCTATAATGTCCAAATACAAGCCATTATAGGAACTGCACATTTATTTTATATTTAAATTTACATTAGTTGAAAAATACCACTGATCAAGGCTCGTGCATTGGTTCCCAGTAGACAAGACACTACATATGAAGCACATATATATAATAATTTTTTACAAGAAGGTACAATGGGTTTGTGAGATTACATAATATTGGTATTTTTACTTTATTGAAAAGCCACTAATATGCATAGCATTTCAGGTAGGTCTTTAATCTAAACAAGTGCAGTCATTAGGAGGACAAACCCTTCATGCAAACTGCACCTGCTATCAAGAAGATCTAAACAGATCAGGTAAGTAAATAATTATCAAAAGAAGGCACCAAGCCGGGAAAGTTATGTACCACCATGAGATCAGCTAAGATATAAAATTTTGTATCAACATACAACTACAATTTGGGAAGGATAAACAGGTGATATCGCAGTGAAAAAGTGTATAATAGGGGAATGAATGTCTGGCAAACTGACAGAAACCAAAGAAAGCTAAAGAAACAAATCAGAATGTATTTTTAGATAGAAATAGTGTAGTAGCACATGAAGTGACCAGTGAAGCAAATACTATACTGTAGTGTTATTTAAGATTCAGCTACTGGGAACAAAAGTTCCAAGTAGCACGGGCTATGGTGACCCCGTAGTGGACTTACTTGGCACAGGAGCGGGGCTGTAACTTTGATCAACTGAAGCAGATACTGATCTTAGGTGAACCCTTCACCGCAACGACCCTCACACACCAGCTGGTGGCAAGAGAACCCTCCACCCCCACCTCACCATCTGCCCTACCTACAGTGGTGGCGAAAAGATTATCAATGACCCACAATGTCAAGTGGAGAGGTGAGTCGTTATGCAATTGATGCAAGCTGTACTAAGCTATTGTACCTGCTGTGTTGCCAGAATTTCACAGGGACAGTTAGGAGGGAAAAATAAGATAGATATGGAGTGTCCTAAAGATATAAACCCAACAATATATGGAAAAGACCTATGGCATTAGAGGAATGCATAAATTGGAGCAAGGGAAGACCATTAGTATAGTAGAACTCAGAAAAAGTATGAATGAACTAGTGAGGGACAATGCAAAAATGGAGAAAGAGGTAGAGGAGAGAAGGACAAGGGGAGAAGAAATACAGGTACTGAAAGAAGAGGTAGCTTTCCTGGGAAGACAGGTATAAGAATTACAAGAGATGGTAGACAAAAAAAGATGAGATTATTGAAGGCCTTAAGGTAAAACTTAACAGGAGTGATGAACTCTGCATAGCAACCTTGAACCAAGTAGGAGAACTGAAGGAAATAAATTGCAAAACAGAGGTAAGTGTGAATAGGTTAAACAGTGGAAGTAGGTAAAGAAGCAAAATAACAGGAGAGAATTAAGCAAATAGAGAATGTAACAGATTTGGGAAATAAGGCCAAACAAAACCTTTCCTGAAGCAGCAAAAGGTTCAGAGGGAAAGAAGATAATTAAGGAAAGAGCGTTAAAATCTATAAAATGTTACTTAAGTCATGAAATGTACACGGCAGGAGTTGGAGAGGGAGAACTCTGTGGTAATAGGTCAGATGGGGTCTGACCTATTACCGGTCTGACCGGTCAGGAGTAATAAACAAGGAGCAACGGTTTCAAACTCAACAAGTCACAATACAGGACTGAGAATAGGAGATGCTTTTTCACCCATAGCATTATGAACCAATGGAACTGCCTACCCGCCGAAGCCGTAAATGCCTTCCCAGTAGTAATCCTCATGTAAATTAATAATAATCTTACCAAATAGAACTTCATGGTATAATATATATTCCCCAAAACATTTAGAACCCAATGAAGTTTTTTAAGACAAAAGTAGAGGAGAAGTGTAGGTTCAAAATAAAAAATAAAAAGTGAAGTGCGCGGGGCCGGGTAAGCCCGCGAGTACCGTGCAGTAAGCGACCAGCGTCAGCGCGGGTGAGGCGGTGATTCGCTCTTGTTTTCAAACACTAGAACGAATCTCAGACGGAGGCGGTGTAGTAGTGTGATCCGTAGGTGACCTGCACGTTTGTTACCTCCACCCTGGCACCTCCAGGCACCTGCTGCTGAAGGTGAGACTCGGTGTGATGGCTGGCAGGAAAATACCTCAACCTTCACTACGTTACTCTGGCAGAAAATGCCGGAAGAGGTCGCGATTATTTATTGTCGTCATGTCAGCAACACGCTCCCCCTGGGGCTCCAGTTGAGGCGACACACGTGGTGTTGGTGCAAGTGTTTGGTGTGCTGGAGGACCTGCCTCGGTGGTCCTGTCTTGGCTTCTCTTACTTCCTGTCGGGGAGCTTGCCAAGAGGTCATGTCTTGATTACTCTCCCTGTCGGGGCTTTCCTTACTTTTATGAGGTGAAGTTGACATTGTGCCAAGTGCCAGGCAAGGTTCCCATAAAGCAATTACAAACATTATAAGTACATAATACTGTATCGTAAAGTAAACTTGATGCACGTCTTGGTACCTATGCAAGGAAAAAGGTCACTGAATGTTAGCATATGTTTGATAGCCAAATTTCCTTCATGTTAATCTAACCCAGCTGAGTTGGCAAGTGGAATAGATTTAAATTATTATACGTGAATTAAATCATAGACAGGTGCAGATGGCGAGTCGCAATAATGTGGCTGAAGATATGATGACCAAAACACGCACCTGAGAACATGCTTTTGTGGTTTGGTCATTTTCTCTCCAATATGTACACAGGCATTTCAACCAGGCTGGTCCATCCACTTGGACTGTCGGTAAAACTCTCGGCCTTGCATCTGGTAAAGTTGTAGGGTACTTTTCCTTCACTCTTCCTATCCTGTCCTCAAAATAAGTCCACTACGGGATCACCATAGCCCGTACTACTTGGAATTTTTGTTCCGAGTGAGCAGCTGAATCTAAAACAACAACCTGTCCTCATATCCCTTCCATGTGCGGTGTAGTAGTGTGTCATAATAGCTTGGCATTTTCTGCTGATATGTACCTTCAATAAAGCTTATTTTCTAATTATCAAATCTATATGCATTGTTACGATTGGTTAGGTTAGCTTCACTTAAGTTTCATTATGGTTAGCTTCTAAAATCCATTGGTGAACCATCTTTGGTACGCTGTGACTTGTAGGCAGGCAAGTTGCTCCGTGTCAACTTGCACTTAACTTGGATACAGGTCTTCATTTTTTGTTTGATACATACCAAGCCTAACCAAACTTAACAATACGTAACTAACAATTAAGACCATACTCTTTCCAATCTTAGCATACCGATTTGAGGTATGCTTACCTCAAGCATACCGATGCTTGAGTAGTGTGAGGTGTTAACCGTGTTGCAGTGTTTCTTGGGGTCTACCCTCAACCTATCCTCATAGAACATGGCATTGAGACATACTCTACCCAAGGCCAAAAATTGTCGTACAGTACTAGTAAATGGTGGCAGCTTGCAGAATTGCAAAAAAGATCAGTGTCCAGACTGATGGTACTCTTTTGGTCTTATTGGTCACCTCTGATATTATTGATATACAGTACCTGTAGTATGAAACGGGGAAATGTAGTTTTGGATTTGCATTTTCAAAGTATTAGTCAGGCTATCTATTTCTTTAGTTAAGAGTATTAATATTTTATTAAACTTCTAGAGAGCTGAATAAGATTTTTAATTTGCTGTTCTTTATGATTTTTCTTGGCAGAATCTTGTCATTATGGCATCATCATCTACATCACAGTACTTACTTCGCTGGAATGACCACCTCTCCAATTATGGTGATGTGTTTTTAACACTACGAGAGCAGGTAAAGTGTAGTAAAAGTTAAAATTGCTCTCTCACTTTCCTCTCCCTCTCTGAATTATATATATATACTGTATATATATATATATATATATATATATATATATATATATATATATATATATATATATATATATATATATATATATATAATAGTTATTGCATTTCAATTGCCCAATACTCAAATCTTAAACAGGTTACACTTTAAATTTCTTGTTTGTGTTCTGAACGAATGGAGTATTAGCCATAAATATAATTTAATTTATAAATTTCAGGAGGAGTTTGTGGACTGCAGTATAGCATGTGACGATGGCATTGTGGGTGCTCACAGGGTGGTGCTTGCTGGCTGCTCTCCATACTTACGGGACCTCTTCACCCGCATCGCCAATCCTCATCCAGTTATCTTTTTGATGAACACTCCAAGATCTCTAGTTATAATGTTATTGGAGGTCTGGCTTATGGGATCTTTTTTTTATATATACAGTCTTTCCTGGAATGTTTGGAAATTATGGCTGTTGACTGTATTATGTTCGGGAAGGGCTGTTCAAATATGTGATTGTTGATTATACTGCACGTGCCTTTATTTATATATATATATATATATATATATATATATATATATAATATATATATATATATATATATATATATATATATATATATATATATAAAGTTTATCACATTGGGCTATCTCACAACTTCAGAACATTTATTAAATTTCAGTTCATCTATAAAGGCCAGGTTCACATCCCTCAAAATCGGCTGCAACAACTTGTGATGCTGGGTCAGTCTCTTCGGATCAAAGGGCTGCAGCAGGTAAATTGCATTATTTTTATCATTGACATAAATCTGAATGTTTTTATATTTGGAAAGCAAGTAATTAAATCTTTATTCTTCATGACTTGTTGTTAATTTTCCTCTGCAATTTTCAGCATTAATATTTAGCTGCACCCATTATTAATGCCTTATATTTTGAGATACAGTACTGTACAGTATTTAAAAATCTATATCATTAAATTTGCTAAAGACTTAAAATATTTAACATTGAACATAAAAGTATGACTCCATATTTCAGTCCTACTATGTAATAAAATACACTGATGCACTGGTTGCTGGCTCTTAGTGGCACCGTGTATTAAATTCTCTACATCTCTCTCATTTTGATGAACACCAGGTTTAGCATAGCTGAGATAAGTTCTTGTCGTTCTTTCTTGTCAACTTCATCATATGTTTCTAATACAGGTGGCAGTCATTTTGGGGTCTTGTGTTGCTTGTACGTTACTTTGTTCACAGGGCTGGGGAGGAGAGTAGGAGCAGCCTGCTCCTACTCCCGTGTCCAGTAGTGGTGACCCGTAATTACCTAGGTGTAATTAGGTAACTGTGGGACACCACGAGCATAGCTTTCATCCTGTAACTACACTTAGGTAATTAGAGGCAACTCAGGCCATGTCCTTCATTTGGTGGTTTTTGTGGAGTCTGTTGCTTGGAGGTTGCCTGTTCAGGTTTGCAGCAATGCATGACATTAATATTACCTTTTGTGGTCGCACTGTGCATTCATTGGCTGGAAGGTGATACGCCAGACATGGTACACATTCTTTTACTAAGGCAGGAGTAGGAAACTAAGGCTCACTGGATTAATTTTCAATATGGCAAACGATCACCAGAGGGTTCTAATGTCAAATGTCCCCAAGGAATCAGCAGGATTCCTTTATTATAGGGTGGTGCAAATTGCCTAGCATAGCAGCCAAGTTCTTGAAGGAGATTGGAGCATTTTGTGTTAAATATATCCAACGCATAGAATTTGGTTTTAAATGTGCTCAGTGGCTTTCCCAAGGTCCCAATTCTTTCTTCTAATGTTGTGCCTATCTTCAAAAATCATTTAAAACATGATTGGAGCCATATTAACAATTACCATTAATACCCTAATGTTTCCCAAGCTCTGTTGGATGATTTCAGTAAGCAAAATTTTAATTTCAATGTCACATGCAGGACAGCTACCAAGAGAACCTATTTGTAAAGAGATTTTAACCATATCTAGCATATTTCCCATGCTCTTGCCTCAAAACCTCATTTCCAAAGAGAAATGGGCCCTATTTGTAAACGAAAATTGGGAAATCTCAAAATGAAAACGAACCATAGAATTTGGTTTCAAATGTGCTCGATGGCTTTCCAGAGGCCCCCCAACTCATTATTTTAATGTTGTTCCCATCTACGAAAATCATTAGACATGATTCAAGCCATATTAAGTTACCATTCATACCCTAATAACATCACGAGGCACTCTAAATAAACTCAAATTACTTCTCAATTTTAAGTTGAATGTAAAATTTAAGGAAATGGAGATTTTTTTTAAATTTCATAATTTGCATTCACAGATAGCAGTACCTGTGCCTGACGTCTCGTCACCACCTAATACACTCACTCCAATGGCATTTCCACATGGGCTCCCCATTTCACACACACCAGGAATGGCATATAGAATTCCTTCAGAAGGGTAAGTGTTTTTTTTAACTAAGTGTAGTTATAGGATGGGAGTTATGCTTGTGTCCTGTCTGCCTTATAATTTTTGTCGTATAACATTTTGAAACTATAGTTCAATCTCGGTTCAACGAATGTGGTCAGTGGCTTTCCCAAGGTCCCAGCTCTTTTCTAATATCCATCTACAAAAATCATTAAAAGAATTATTGAAGCCATATTAAGTTACCATTCGTATCTTCATATTTCCCATGCTCTATGGGCTGATTCACTAACAAAATCTTAAATTTTAGCCTATGATATGATGTGCAGCTTTTGCTCCAGTCTCTGAACTCTGTCCCAACATCCTAAGCAAATTGCACAAATCCTGCTTCAAACAAGTTCAAGGAATTGGATGAGTAATTCTAGCTTGGAAAGTGTGCTTTTCAAACAAAAAGCTGTCAAATTGAGGTTCCACGTTACCAATGGTATAATGTAACGGGTGATTTGGAGCAGAGTTTACCTTTTCTTATTAAAGATCAAGACATTTGTGTATGAAATTCAAGGATGAAAGTAAAATGGCTATTGTCATTGTATATGCATCATTTGATGACAAATTTGAATAAAAAGTGTTTTTGGGGTAGCTTGGAGAATGTGTGTCGATGATGCTTCCTTATGTACAAGTCATAAAGAGTGATCTGATTGGTAAAGTGAAAATAGAGCCTGCAAATGGCATTATGGGTGGAAATGATATTCCAGGAATGGAATGACAACAGCTTTAAGTGAAATATACAGTACAGTACTGTATTTGCATGGAAGTGAGTTTTTATTATTGCATAATATAAATATAAGGATATACTGTACAGAAATATTATAGAACATGGTAAATTATGAAATTTTCAAAGTGTATTTTACTGTGTATGCCAAGAGATGTGCAATTGATTATTGTATTGATTCTAATAGTGGTGTTCATTATGTATAACTTTGAAAATAAAGTATAGTGCAGCTATACTTGATTTTGCTTGCAAATATATACAGTACATGGATATCACTTATTCGCTGATTTGAAAAGTTGATTGGTTCTTAGCATCTCCGAGCATTTGTGGCAATTGCTCTTCAGCGATTGGAACAGTGTAAGAGCTACAGAATGGATGACAGTAGTTATGATGAGTGAATTTGAAAATAGAAACAAAAGAATAAGAATAAACATAATTTATTGGTGAGTGTGAGTAAGCAGAGTTGTTGATAACAGCACCCAAGAAGTGGTAGGGAATGAGACGATAGAATCAGTTTGGCTCAACCCTTAACCCTGCTATCTATAATTACCCAGAGTGCTCCGATTGCCATATTGGAGCACTGGCAATTGCTCCAATATGGATCAGTTGCCAGTTTTCTATAAAAATTCTATATCATGCATCATGATGTAGAACTTTTAAATAGTTGTGAAATTTAAAATTTAAGTGTGAATGTTTAATTTATTTTCATATTGCTCTATTTCTTTTGGGCTGATATTTGAAGTAGGATGTGTAGATATTTAATGCAGTAGTGTATAGTGAAGTGTATATAATTAAAGCAGTATAAACAGGCATGAAATTTTGTATTTCAGGGTATCTAATCTTGGTGTGTCCATTTTAAGTTGTGACACGAGTCAGGAAGAACAGAGGAAAGAAATTGAAGATGCCGGTGTACAAGAGATGCCCGACTTGCCACAAGAGGGACAAAGACCAATCAGGTTGTCAAGAAGGAAAAAAAAACAAAATGAAAAATTAGGTAGAAAGGTAAGCCCTTGCATACATTATGATGTAAGTAACATATTGTTAAAATCCTCTTGAATGCTTTACTTGTAAAAGTGTGATAAGGCATAAACATATTCTGTAGATGCTAGCATAATTATTATTTTTCTGCACTTTAGCCTTTTCTTTATCCATATTGTACCTCGTAGACAAATAATTAACACTTTGGCATCACGATGACATTCACGCAGTCATCAAAGCAATACATGCAGTTCAAGGCATGACGTTAATGCCATCAATAAATTTTTGCATATTCTTATTAGCAAGTATAAACAGTGAGAGTGAAAGGGTATAACATTGGGTTGTGTGCTCACTGGCAACGCCTGGCCTACCTTATGGTGCGATGCGGGTGGCCCGCCGGGCCAGGCAAAATGTTAAATTGTACAGGAGGGTGTCTTCCTGCCAGGGTTTAAATTGCAAATCTCATAAACCCATGAGCATAAGAACAGGGAAAGAGGTAGTGATTATTACAAATCGCTACAAATTGGTAGATGATCATTACAAATTTCTGAGCTCACCGGAATTAAAATTCTTTCCTAACCCACATAAGGTAATGTAGGCTGGAAAGGGAAATAGCTGCCTGTAGGAAACCACCATAAGTGGCCGGTAATAAACCTGGGGTGATTATTACCCTACCAGTATTGTCAAAGTGCCAATAAAATTAATGTCAACTGTATATGTTAAGTTGGCAACCCTAAAAAGATCACTAGAAGTCAAAGAAAGATGGCTTTAAAGCAGGATTAGTGGTTTTAAAAACTATTTTTGCTGTAATATGGGTCATCTTAGTTATTTCTATATAAATTTACCTTAATAGAAAAAGATGGATAACTTTTTTTTTTTTTTTTTAGCAACCCTGCTTTAAGGTTAGTGTACTCAGTCGATATGAGATCATTATTGGAGTATAGTATGTTTCATTGACATTAAACCCACACCTTACAGAGCATAAAAGGAAACTGAAGTACAGAGATTTGCAAGTAGACTAGTACCAAAATTTTGAGTTTTCAGCTGTGAAGATAGGTTAAGGAAACTCAATCTTGCTCAACTCGATCTTGGATGAGAGAAGAAACATAAGGAATATAATCACTACATACAGGATACCGAAGGGAAGTGACATTGTGGACAAGGACAACTTAAATTTAAATGTAGGAAAGTACATGTGGAAGCTGAACATGCAATTAAGTCGTTGAGGGGAAGGTCTCGTACCCTCAACAGGTGATTGGCAAGTGGAATGTATTGGAAGAATGTCATGAAGCCACTTCCATCCATGTTAAGATTCTTTTTTTACTGAGAATTTGAAAGGTGTGATGTAAGCTGGTCTACTAATGAGATTTTAGGTTTTTGTATTGATCAAATAAAATTTAATAATGAAATAATATTAAGAAGTTTATATAATGGTAACTATAATCCTAAGATGGCTTTATTTTTCATTGCAAGGTTTTCAGATTATATATCTTATACTGTATATGTAAACATGCTCAGACACTTTGATAGTAAGCAGTTGCCATAGGAACACACAAAGAACATTGTGAGAGGAGTGTATGCGTCGCTTTCCAACTTCAAACTTGCTTTTAATTATATGGATGGTGAAATACTAAAGATACTTCATGATTTATATGAAATAAAAATTGGAATATGCAGCAGTTGTATGGTGCTCAAATATCAAGCTCATAAATAAACAGGGAAAGGTGCAATAGCATACTACAAAATGGCTTCTGGAACTGAAAAACAAGTTACAAGGAGAGACTAGAGGCATTTGTTAAATATGCCAAAACTAGATACAAAAAAAGAGAGGTGATATATGATACCACTCCCAAAATACTAACAGGACTCAACCTAATTAACAGAGGAATTCCTGAAACTAGCAACTTTACAAACACTAACGACACAAATTCAAGCTAAGGAAACAGGTGCCAAAAAATATTTGAAAGTTTTCTTTTGCAAACAGAGCAGTAGACTGTTGGAACAAGCTAAGTGAGAAAGTGGCGGAGGATAAAACCGTCAGTAGTTTCAAAGTGTTATACGACAAAGAGTACTGGGGGAGACGGGACAACATGAGTGTAGCTCTCATCCTGTAACTTCACTTAAGTAAATCGGTAGATAGGGCTTCCCTATGCAAAGGAGGGAGCAAAACATTTAAAACAAATTATAGAGCAGCTGCACTATCACTAGTGTTTGAAAGAGTGATCAGTGATCACAACTGGTCCACATGGGTTTAGAGCAGGAAGATTGTGCCTTTCACAGTTACTCAAGGTATTTTAAGAGCTTCTATCAGTAGTTCCAGACCAACCAAGTTGTAGTGGCTATGTAAGCCTACAGACCACCTGAAGCAGCAGTCTGTTGGACCAAGCTCTCTCAAGCCCCAGGGCAGGCTTGGGGAGTAGAACAATTCCCAGAATTTTCTCCGGGGATAATGAAAGTACTTGAAATGTGGGTTAATTTAGTGTCATTGCTATTTGAATGTCATCAATTGCAGTATGTCAGCTACTAACTACTTCTTTTAATTACTGTATATATAAATAAATTACAGTATCAGTTTGATATAAATATTATTTTACTGTTTTCCAGTGGTCTATGATAAGTTACTACAATTTTTTTTTACACTTCCTTGCAGAACAACGACGTTAACTTCCGGATGAAACGGAAAATGAAATCGTTAAAAATTGTTCATCCACATAGATATAAAGTGAAGCCTGGATACCATACATTAATAAAGAATAAATGTTATATTGCGGCTTATGCTACAGAACATGGTATTGAGTCAACAAAAAGGTTGGTTTATTAGTACAGTGTGTGATTAACCTTTAGCTTTGGATCAATCTTTTGAGTAATTTATAATTTTAGTAATACTTTGTTGTTAGTATCAATAGATTCAAAAGGAAAATTTTTACGTTATAGGATGAGTGCAATTTTGTTATGTGGGGTTCACTCTTCATAGTTGTATTATGTTCTACTGTATTCAGATTTTGTCTCCCAGATAAAATAAGATTCAACGTAAGTGGAATAAGTTAGTTCCTACTGTATCTAATGTTTGTGGGATATCTGGAGAATGTCTTCGGGCAGTTGCTTAAAACTTTTCAAGATTAACTGGATATCCATTTAACAGATTCCAAAGTTAATCAGAAGGAAAGAAATCCATTTCTTGACTTCAAGTGGTAAAAGTGGCAAGGAAAAGTGACCAATTTAATAGGAAATAGGTATGCTAAAACATTGTAATTTAATCTGCCATGGGCAGGGTGCTAGGAGTGTTACATTAGAATCGGATTCATTGTTAGAACACTAGCCCTTCGAGCTGTGCCACAATCGCTCCACTACCACAGGCACCACTACATAATTAAGAGGCTTCAAGGAAAACAGAAGAAAATATATACCAGTAGAGTGGAACCTCGATGTTCGAGTATAATCTGTTCCAAGAAATTCATCGTAATCTAATTATTCACACACTGAATCTAATTTTCCCACAAGAAATAATTCATGTTGAATTAATCCATCCCACACCCCCAAAAGTATTAACTTAAAAATATATTTTATACAGAATAGTACTCAATTATTTTTTATTGCACTTTACCATTGAGGACTCTTGTTGGCGTATGGAAGACGATGAGGAGAGGTTGTGTTAGTGTTTGGAAGGGAAGTCCCCCCTTCCTTTATATTGGGCAGTGATGATAATTCTGGGGTGTACTCTCCTACGTATTGTAAGCATACCACTGGAACCTGGTTGTGATTCACTGGTTGTCTCGTTGAGAATGTCTAAAGACACTTTTTCTTCACCTACATTTTAACAATTGTTTGTCTGTAGCAAGACATCACGTTCTCATTAAAAAGGTTAATACAACAGCTTTCTAAAGCTTTATCTGGGCGAGTCTTTTCAGCAAAGCTTTGCAGTTCTTCCTATACTGTATACATTTTCCCAGCCAGATTAATAACATCCATACTTTCTTCATGTTTACCAATGATCTCTCTTTTTTTTTTTTGCCTGTCCTCCTCACAACTATTTTCTGAGGTGGAACTTTACCAGTGACTTTCTTGGGACCCATGGCATGAGATATAATAACTTTTGTGTTCAACCACAAAAAAAAAGTAGAAAAACAATTAAATTATTCACAGAATTTAAGCGCGGTTATCACTAAGCTGGATACATGGGTAAACTGATTGCCCTGCACCCTGCAGAACTAATGTGTGTGAGTATGAACACAAGCAAGTGTTGTGCTCACAAGTAAGCACAAGTATGAACAAGGGTTTCGTACTCGTGCGCGAATGTCGTACACCAGGGCAAATTTTAACGACAAAATTGTTGTCGTATACAAAAATTTGTACTCCGGCACTCGTACACAGAGGTTCCACTGTACATGAAGTAAAAGCAAATAAAGATTGGTAAAGAGAGTGGATTTATTGTGACACGAACACCTGAAGGTCATATGCAGACAGTACAGAAGCAATGGAAGCGACCCACCTCTTACTGTCTGTAACAATCTTGAGTTATTAGTGTGAGCCACACTATTGGGCAAGCTAGCTAACCTATTGTATCTGTCAAATTGGAGTTACCTGGTTGATGGGGTTCTGGGAGCTTTTCTACTCCCCAAGCCCGGCCCGAGGCCAGGCTTGACTTGTGAGAGTTTGGTCCACCAGGCTGTTGCTTGGAGCGGCTCGCAGGCCCACATACCCACCACAGCTCGGTTGGTCCGGCACTCCTTGAAGGAAACAATCTAGTTTCCTCTTGAAGATGTCCACGGTTGTTCCTGTAATATTTCTGATGCTCGCTGGTAGGACGTTGAACAACCATGGGCCTCTGATGTTCATAAAGTGTTCTCTGATTGTGCCCATGGCACCTCTGCTCTTCACTGGTTCTATTCTGCATTTTCTTCCATGTCGGTCACTCCAGTACGTTGTTATTTTACTGTGCAGATTTGGGACCTGTCCCTCCAGTATTTTCCATGTGTATATTATTTGATATCTCTCATCTCCTTTCTAGTGAGTACATTTGGAGAGCTTTGAGTCGATCCCAATAATTTAGGTGCTTTAGCTTGT
The DNA here is from genome assembly GCA_020271785.1 of Procambarus virginalis. Taxonomy (NCBI): domain Eukaryota; kingdom Metazoa; phylum Arthropoda; class Malacostraca; order Decapoda; family Cambaridae; genus Procambarus; species Procambarus virginalis. Next base: position 15,234,533 of record WNGS01166011.1, on the reverse strand, counting down.
CTATGCGTGCCGTATATGTTCTCTGTATTCCCTCAATTTCAGCAATCTCTCCTGCTCTGAAGGGGGAAGTGAGTACTGAGCAGTACTCAAGACAGGACAACACAAGTGATTTGAAAAGTACAACCATTGTGATGGGATCTCTGGACTTGAAGGTTCTCGTAATCCATCCTATCATTTTTCTGGCTGACGCAATACTTGCTTGGTTATGCTCCCTAAACATTAGGTCGTTGGACATCATTATTCCCAAGTCCTTGACATGCTGTTTTCCTATTATGGGCAGATTCGATTGTGTTTTGTACCCTGTATTATGTTTTAAGATCCTCATTTTTGCCGTATCTAAGTACCTGGAATTTATCACCGTTAAACATCATGCTATTTTCTGCTGCCCAATCGAAAACTGTTAATATCTGTTTGCAGTTTATCAATGTCTTCAGCAGAGGTAATTTTCATGCTAATTTTTGTATCATCTGCAAAGGATGACACGAAGCTGTAACTTGTGTTTTTGTCTATATTTGATATAAGAATAAGGAACAGCAGTGGTGCAAGGACTATACCTTGAGGTACAGAGTTTTTAACTGCGCTCGGACTCCATTTTACTTGATTGACTGTTACTCTTTGTGTTCTGTTCGACAGGAAATTGAGTATCCAGCGGTATGTGTGTGTAGGATTTGCACAGAAATGGCAGAGAGAGAATAAGGGGCAGGTCAATTTAAGGAAAATGTGAGGCCAGTAAAAGGGAATGCTATAGATAGGAAGCAACAATCTCTCAGGAAAGGGAATGTCCAATAGCAAATTGTGCTATTATGGAATCGTAGTTATTAGGGACCTGAGAGAGATTACATAAAATCTCAACAAGATATAGGCAACCGTGGAAATAATTGAATATTGTTATACAGTTTATATATAATATGCAGTGCTGTGATATGCTTATTATATAGATATTTTCTTTTCAGTTATGCCAAGTCTTTGTATGATGTTGATATGAGAACTTCCACCATAATAAAATGGATGAATATCTTTGATGACACAGAAATTGTTCAAAAAGCAAAAGAAAAAGCAGCTGCAAAAGCGGCTGGAAAGGGAAAAGTAAGTTAAAATTATTAGTAAGTGTTTCAAATTTGGAGTTCATTATTATTATTTAGACTGCATTTCCCACTTTCATGTGTGCCAATGATTGCAGAATGTCCTCTGCTAGGTAATGTTTTCTTTATTTTATATTCAAATAACCCTATGCATGCTGTCTCACCTTATATGAAGTGAGATTAAGACAGAAAGCGTGTTAATAAAGGTATTGACTATTGAAACCTGGTCAGAAATAAATGTTTAACAGGGTTGATCTGAAGAGATGTCTGAAGTGCTCATAGCCAGCCTGACCTAGCACAAACAATGTCATTCAATCTTGTCTTCAGTAATCTGGATTCTCGGTTATACAGTTATCCTGGAGTACCATTGGGTTTGGATAATCAGAATCACATTATCATGAGAATTTTTTTTTTTTTTTTTTTTTTTTTCTTTAAATTCCTGAAATCTCAAACAAAATGTCTCTTAACCCTTAAACTGGGCAACGCGCCTGCAGGCTCACGTCTGGTTTGCGCAACGCGCCTCTGGGTATTTGTATTTTTCTCGTTCCATTCAAAACTCCCACGACTACATGGGGTTCACATCAGCTTCCTCGGGGCTCTTGTAAACAAACGCCATCTTTAAAAAAAATCGTGGCCCACATTCCCGGGTGTGGGAGCCTCAGTAGTGTGTGTGAGCAACCAAGGCTGGCGCTCGCAGCATGAGCGCACAGCACTGCTGTTCAGCGTGTGACCACAGCATCGCCTAATAATGTCAAAATATATATATAACTTGTATTATTTAGCAATGATAGTGTTATAGAAGAACCTGAGTGTGATAATGACTGGGTACAATGTTCAAATATCAGTGATTCAATGCTGTTCACGATGTTCACAGTGCTAGCCACAGCACCACAGCATTATTTCGTCTATCTAAGAACCTTCAAATGATTTCTTAGGTTCCTTTTCAAAATAAATGTGTGGTCAATTATTCATTTACAGGAATTAGTGACCAGGATTGTGGTTATAATTAGCATTGTGTGTAGTATTGTGGAAGGAGGAATTTTGGTGAGGGAGGGAGGGAGAGAATTGAGGTAGTCTGTGTGTGTGTGTGGCAGCCACTTTTGTTTTGCTCACCATACTAGCTTAGTGGTTCACTATGGGCAACACATATGTACCTGTGTATATAGTGTAATAACAGCAACAGGAGAATGTTGAGAGAAGCTATTTTGGTGAGGAAGGTTACGTAGTAATCGTAGCGTTGTCTGCTGTGTGATTTTTCATGCAGTGTATGGTGGCAACTGTACTGTTTGGACACAATACCGGCTTACTTGCATAGTTCTGGTTAATAAAAGATGTTGGAGTGAGGGAGAGTGGCTGGGTGTGGCTGCTCTCACTCAAGGTGTTTTGAGTGTGTTGATGGTGAATGTATATAGTGTGTGACAGTGTATAGTGTGTAAATAGATTGTATATATATATAAATTAGCATGATACATAGTAAATATGTGCAGCATATGTGTACACAAGTGTCATGCACGTAACAGTGTCTTCGGACAGTACGGTTGTTTTACCTACGATAATATAGTGTACGTGTTCATTATACGCAGGATTAGCACGTAAAGACAAATAAAATGTATTTGAAACTGCGCAAAAAATGAACAAAAATATATTCACAACAACTCGTGCGCCCCGCCCTGGGCGTCCTACTGGCCCCGGGAGCATACGTCATGGGGGAATGATGACGTCACGCGCCAACTGACGGACCCCATAGCAGCCAAAGTAAGTACAATTTCGATTTTTTTTTTTTTTACATACCCATACTGAGGGAAGAGTTTTTGACACTTAAAAAAAAAAAATCCAGAGAATTTATTTCCTGCACACTGCGGGTGTCATATTTGGAGGCAACACAGTTAAGGGGTTAAAAACAGCAGACAGTGTGACAATTTTCCATGGTTGCATTATCAGTTTGAATATCTCCCACTTATTTGCCAGATATATTAAGGTTATTACCATACTGTAAAGGACTATGCCTCAGGCCTGCTTCCTAGTGTAGAAAGCTTTCTTAAAACTAGTTACAGGTAAATTACCCAAGTGTATTTTGTTTCTGCTCTTTAAACTGAAAGCGGCATCTGAAAGTCAAAGGTTTGACAAAATTATTCAGACTCATTTGGTGTGGGTATTAGCTGTTCCAAAACAGGCCTTATGATTTATTCATAGTAGCTCCCGAATTGTATGGATTCCCTTTATAGCTTCTGAACTTGATAAAAGTACGGTAACTTGACTCTTAGTTCTCAAGCCATAAACATGGTATCAGTACTTGGTATGTTATGCTGTAAAGCCTTTGAATTAATTTTAATATATTACAGAAAGACAAAGGGAACCATGTGTAACCACTTCAATCTGTTTTGCAGGATGCTGTTACAAAGTTACCAGTAAATAAGGGTAATTAATTTACCTTCCTGGTTCATGAAGCATCTGGATGTTCTTGAAGGCATCTTGGTAAGTGGAAAGTAATTTTTACACTAGCATTTGTCGAACTATCACTTTAAATTTCAACTGAGCAATGGATTGTGCTACCTGATAGTGTCAAAGATTTGGAATAGTCAGGGATGGTCCCCAGTTAAGACAGTTACTATACTTGGTCGAGTTTGGCAGCCGACTTTGGCTTGGTTGATTACAGCTGGAGCATGACCAAGGGTAAACAAACAATTGCTGCCATGCTAAGTTTCATTATTGTTAACAGCAACTGATTCAATACCATGATTTAAAATTATAATTAAAATGTATAATTAATTTTTTTTAATTATATTTGTATTGAGTATTTGCTTTATGTAGTGCACAGGATTTGTAACACAAGGTTTAAATGTTATACAAATGTTGCTGTACCTGGAAGGACTCAAGAATAAATGTGATTTTGATTTTCTTTTCCCAGGAGTTATGCTGTAGCCATCAGCACCAGTGCAGTTAAATGAGGGTAAATTTTCACATGAATATTTTTTTTTAATATCTTCAGTGTTCTGTATTAATTCAGTTGCTTTCTACACTGTGAAGCTTTATTCTAGCCTCACATGAAAGGCTGAACATGTCTTTGATGGTCACAAAACTTTTATCATTTCAAAACTGCAGAATGGTAGGCAAATACAAGCATGATTCACATTTGTCCTGAATTGAAAATGGTTCTTATTTGTCCTGGATTGAAAATGGTTCTTATTTGTCCTGGATTGAAAATGGTTCTTATTTGTCATCACTTGTCGTGACTTGCAGTCAAGCAGCATAATTTGATTGTACATTACTTTATTCTCTTTCTCTTGGTATTTTGTGCACTGCTAGTTAACACTTGGATAACAAATGTTTCAAAATATAATTCAATACAATTTTTGTTTCTTTACATTTCAGTTTGTTTTTCTCATGTTTGTGAATGTATTATATGGGTATACTTGAAGGTAGTCAATGTTCAGTTTAAGAAAACCTCAAATGGTGAAGAGGAAGAGAGTTTAGGTTAGTGTTATGGGGATAATATGGGAGGTACTGTGTAAGTGTGAGCAAGGAAGTTGCAATATAGAATTAAATCACATTTCTCTTACACAAGTGCTTCCATGGGAGATTGATACAAGTAGGTACATTACTCAAATACTCTATTTTATATTAAATTGGTTTATATTTTCGTAATGGGATACACCTCTAAGGTGTCATTTTGAACGTAGATTGAGAATAGTTTAGACTTGTATGTGTTGTGATGTGTCATAGAGTAAACTGCAGTCTGCAAAGTGTTATTAGTCATTATGTTATTTGGGAGAGGATGGTGAGAATGATAAATGTATGGTGGATATAAAGGTAGTTTCAACAAGTGTGATTTTTAGTGCATAGATATTTCCAGTTTAATACTTATTCATAATACTGTACAGTATTTGAATGGAGTAAGCTTTTCAATTAAGTTGTCAAGAGTGCATTTTGATGAAGGGTTTTAAGTGCAAAATAGTAGTAGTCTAAGTTCGTGTGTGCCAAGGGTCACCATATTTGATACAGCTTTGTAATGTTCAAGACAATACTTATGGTTTGGTCACCATGCTTACTCACTGACATCCTCCCTAGCATTGAGTGAAGAATTGCCCTGCATTGCATTGATGATCAGCCTTAACATAATTATAAATATGTATATTCATACATTTTCTTATCAAAGATATAATTAGATAACTAAGTAGATGGAAATACCAATTTTTAAGGTTATACATAGGAAAATACTATGTTGTAGTTAGATATACAGTATTTGGATGTTTTATTTTAGTTGGTTATTACTGATTAGTTTACCTAGTCAATACTAAGGCCTTCTGATTCCTTTCTGGCCTTAATCTGTTTCATCATTTATTTTTGTAGCCATTGAACAAATCCAAACAGAGTGTAGTGTAGTGTAGTGTTCTATAGCCATTGTTTAACTTACATTTAATTTCCTCAAGAATTGTTAAGTATTGTTTTGTTCCCTGAGCGTGCAGAACATTGTATGCATGAAAAATTACATAGGGGGCACAGCATTTTATCAATGCTGTTGCATATTCCCCTCCCCCTTTTTTTTTTTATATATACTCATTATTTATATACACTACTGTATTGTAAACTATGTGGGTTGACATCACATGGTACAGTAGAGTATATTGAGGGACAGTATTGTTGTTGTTGTTATTATTATTATAGCAATTCACATAATATATAGATGCCAGCTGTTAACATTTGGTTCATATACAAGACGGGTTACTTAAGCCAGCAGCATCTGAAGGGCTCGAGAAACATTATGGTAAAATAATCACTGATATTGTATAAAAAATAATGTGTACATACACGCCTCACTGTTACCAGCAAGACAAACTGGAGGATTTTGTAGCACCGTAGATATGCCCTGGTGCTTGAAATAAATTGGACAAGTTACACTATGTTCTTTACATTTTTGTCTTGTCTTTCCATTTCCTTAAGGAGAGTCTCCCATAGAATCTCTTGACATTTTAATGTACAGTATTTTATCATTTGGTTGTTAATGTTTCTTAAAGGTTAAGAGAGAGAGAGAGAGATATAGTTACAAAAATCAGTCGAGTGCCAATAAGCAATGCTGTAAGGGTATTGTGATTAACCAAAGTACTATCTGTAACTGACACAAATGTCACTTACTCTTACCTTGGCATTTCTTTCCATATTGTGAATATACAAGAAGCTACAATTTCCTTTTATGGCTTTTGTCTAGTTTCCACTTAAAACATGCCTCAGTGTCCTGATTTTCAGTGTTCTACTCCACTGAAGGTTGTTCATAGAAGCTGTACAGCTGCAGTGAGCAAGAATTGTAGTGTGATCGACTAGTAAGATACTGTGAAGTGTGTACAGTATTAATTTGCTTATATATTTTACATTTAAATAATTCTTTAAATTTTGAAGGTACAGTGGAACCTGTGTATGAATATAATCCATTCCAAGAAATGCACCGTAACCCAAATATTCGCACACGAGTCGGGTTTTCTCATAAGAAATTATATAAATTGAATTAATCTGTTCCACATACCCAAAAATATTTACTTAAAAATGCATTATATATTCAGAATACTCATATTTTTTACTCCACTTTACCCTTATTGAGGACTCTTGTTGGTGTTTGGAAGATGGCGAGGAGGGGGAGTGTTTGGAAGGGAAGATCCCTACCTTTATATCAGGCAGTGATGACTTTTCTGGGGTGCACTCCTATGTTTTGTAAATATACTACTACGTTGTGGTCTGCTTCTCACTAAAAATGTCTAAAAGATGCTTGTTTTGTGTACATTTTAACAATTGTCTGTAGTGAGAAATTAGTCATTAAAATGGTTGAGACGGTGGCGGTTATCTGGGCGAGTCTTTTCAGCAGAACTTTACCGTTCTTCCCCTACTGCACACATTTCCCTAGCCTGATCAACCCAACACATACCGTCTTCATGTTTACGAATGATTCTTTTTCTCTTCTATTGTCATACCCACAACTATTTTCTTGTGTTGAATTTTACAATTTACTTTCTTGGTACCCATGTGATATACAATAGTTTTTCAGCAACAAATATAAAGTATAAAATGATGAAATTGTTCACCGAATTCAAGCTCGGTAATCACTAGGCGGGATACACGGGTAAGCTGATCGTACCTCGCACCGCACAACCCCCACGTGTAACCCATACACGCATATCCAAATTTTTCATACTGAGGTGTACACCAGAGAAAATTTTAATACAAAATTGTCATCATACACTGAAAAATTGGTACTCTGGCAATTGTATACCGAGGTTCCACTGTACATTACTGTATTAGTTTTAATTGCAGCTTAAATATGTAGCATTAGATCTAGTTACATGTATATATAGTGCTGAATCCCACTTCAGGAGAGGGAGAATTAAATTCTATATTGGATAAAAAACATGCTGGAAGTAGTCAAAATTTCAAGGATTTTTGTGTCGGGTAAGGGTAATAAAATGCTGCATGAAGATAGTCTGGTAATAAAACGGTGTTCATGATAACTGCTAATGCAAGACTTGTACATCTATGATTCAAATCTATTGCAACAGATGGTCAAGATGGAATAAACTGCAGAGAAAATGGTTATGTTCAAGATGGTGAGAGATTGTGAATAGCATAATATAGCGGCTGAAAGACCATTGAAGATGTTGACAAGGAAATTATCTTTAATCACTATATAATTGAATGAGGGGAAGTAAGACTGATGCCATAAAACCTAGTACAATATTGTAGGTGTTGGTGTATAATATGAAGAAATTGTTTATACTGTACTTTGATATAAGCTTTTATTAAAAAATATTTGAATAGGCTCATTTTAAGAAAGCTACTTATATAGTAGTTATATAATTGTAGAAATTAGTTGCTGGTTTCAGAATTCTCGTATGTTCGTATTACATAGGATACCTATTTACATATGGTACCCAGTTAAAAAAATAATTTCAAACAAATTTTCAAACAAAAATATAGTAATTGTGGAATGTTTTTGAGTAAGAAAATGATAGAAAGAATTGACAAATTGTTACTAGTGTTATCCATACATGATTAAGACATAACTAAGGTTTATATCTTTTTGTGCAAGTGTGTCTAAATAATAATATTCTCCATACCAGTTAGTAAGTTATTATTGTACATGTATGTGAAGAAATCTTTGGGAAGTGCAGTAGAACAAAAGGTATATCAGAGTTTTGAGTTTATGAGCTTTTACCTAATTGTAAATTAGAAATTAAATTTAGTAAATATTCAATTTGTGCATAAAATTACTCATAACTGTTGCTTTTTATATTTTGCATACAAAACCAAAATAATGTTTAATATAAAGAAGCATGTCATATGATTTATAAGGATGCCTATTAAGTAATGGTACAATATTTAATATTTTTGTAATTGCTTTCTATCTAGCTGTGTTGTCAGTCATGCTGACCCACACATTTATGTTATTTCATTATAATGTAATATTTTTTTTTTTTTTTAATAAACCTTTCAAAGATAATTCAGATTTTGTCAAGTTCCTAGTTTTTTAGGTAAGAGCAGGGGTTTTCTGGAAAGTTTGTGAAATTAGATATTGCAGGCATGCTTGTTTGAATTGTATCACAGGATATATACATAGTCATATGGCAAGCTGTCCCAACATATCCACACGTTTGGATATTTTGCAGATAAGATGGGGGTGGCACTTTGGATACAAATAATATAAACTATTACTTAAGTATAATGCAAGGCTTGGTGCCACCCTTTGGCAATTACTGGAGTATAATGCTAGTTATGTAAATACTGTACAATTACAATTTAGTCTTAAAACATCAAATGCAGCTATATATAACAAAATATATTAAATTGTGTATTGTATGTTGATTAAAGAATACATTATGTAATTTCTGAAGATAAAAAAATATTCTGTACTGCATAATCATAGCAGGTCTCTATTAACATGTCACAGAAGCTACATCTAATGGCATTATTGTGAAGTGTCGGAATTTTACAAGCATTATATCTTTAATACAAAGCAGTAGGGAAAAGCCCTAGTATCAAGTGACATTCATCAACAGACCAAGAATAATAATTATTTGGCACATGTCTAGTATGAAAAGGGTAATGAGGCACAAAGTTGTACTTAATTTTTATTAAATGCAATTTAACAATCAACAATAACATTTAAATTGTTGTGGATCATGGTAAATACTAATTTATAAGGTAAGCTAGCAAAAGTCTAGATCCTTGCATTCCTCAAGCTTTGATGTGCAACTGTTTTACAGGAGAAATGTGGCCATCACCAAGCAGCTGAAGTGACATTGCAATATCAAAATTAACCATTAAAAAAGTTGTGCAACAATATTTTGACACATTGTGGTTTTTAAATATTTGTTGTATTGCTATACTTAACAACTGCAGTTAACACAGGAAATATATGCACAAGAATATGGTAACCACAGAAAATTGTGCAATTTGTCCATTCAGTAAGAAAAATTTTCAAATCCAGAAGGCTACATAGCATGTCAAACTATCTAGGCACTTCTGGATATCAGTATGACAGTGCAAAGATAAGTGGTATCAAAGGAATCGGTGAGAGGGACATTCATTAATGAACAGTGGAAAAGCAAAAAATGAAAATCAGGATGTTCTAAGAGCATTACTGTGGAGTATATGTAACTAAGTCACATATACTTTTTCACAGTATTTCAATGCCAGGAGGAAGGCCATGGGATTAAGTCCCATTTAATGAGTTGTTCATTATCTAATCTCATTCATTCATTCATAAAATTATATCAAGGGGCCGAGCGGACAGCACGCTGGACATGTGATCCTGTGGTCCCGGGCACCGGCGAGAAACGATGGGCAGAGTTTCTTTCACCCTATGCCCCTGTTACCTACCAGTAAATAGGTACCTGGGAGTTAGTCGGCTGTACCGGGCTGCTTCCTGGGGGTGGAGGCCTGGTCTAGGACTGGGCCGCGGGGACACTAAAAAGCCCCAAAATCAACTCAAGATATCAAGATAACCTCTCTCGCCAGTGGTTGCACTATGAATGATGGTAGAAATAAAAGTTAAGAAGTAAGTAATTATCAAAAGAAGGCACCAAACCGGGAAGGCTATGTAGCACCATCAAATGTGCGGAATAATCAGAGGGCGCTAAATATCACCAAGGATGCCAATACGAGAACAAAAACGCATAAGGCGAACGATATCAAAAGTATTCGAGTCAACAAGAATTCTATCGAGGGACAGGTGACCGCGAGGGGTGGTCGGAAAGCAAGACACACGCTCGTCCCGGAAGTCAGGACATGCACGACCGTAAGAGGGACAATGCAATTAGGACAATAAGGAGCAGGGCGGCACTCCATCAAGTGACCATGGGTTAAGCGAGTATGCCCAATACGCAACCTCGCCAGAGCAGTTTCCCATCGCCGGTTACGGTGATAGGACGGCGGCCACGAGGAAACACAACATTTAAGAGTACGGAGTTTGTTACCAGTAACAGACGACCAAGAAGCCTGCCAACGGGCAAGGATGGAGGAATGGATAACCGGGTAAAAGTCGGAATATGGAATACCTTTACGAGAGATGGGACAAGAGTGGACAGCTTCCTTGGCGGCAGCATCTGCAAGCTCATTTAAAGACACACCAACATGGCTGGGAACCCAACAAAACTCAACCGACTTAAACTTACTGTGAACAAGAAACAGCCAATGCTGGATCTCGACAACTACTGGATGAACCGGATTAAAGGACCCGAGAGCCATGAGGTGAAAATTTGCAAATGTCACCTCTATCTAGGAGGACTTTCCCTTGGGCCAGAGATTTTCTGAATAGGAGTTTGTAATAGTAAATAATAATAGTAATTATTTAATAGTAAATAATAATAGTTTGTAATAGTAAACTACTAAAGAAAAGTGCATAATATTCTACTGCCAGCCCGACATGAAAGTGAAACTTTAATATGGAAAGGGGCAGTGTGTTTAAGAATAATAACAGTGGAAAAGTGTTTTAAGAATAAAACAGCTGGAGTGGATAGGATAGGTATAGCAATTGAAGTACAAATGAAGGGTGAGGGCATAAAATATAAAGCAGATGAAACAATTTGCGTAAGTGGTACTGTATATCAAAATAGAATGCTTTAGAATATTTTTACCAAGGGTGAAATAATGGAATCATATGGTAGAGGCCAAAAACCAGTGTTTTAGAAAGGGGGAAGAGTGAAACAAGAGGACAAATTCAGCCTCCTGGAGAAAATACTATAACCACTCCTGTGAGTGTGGAGTATCAAGGTAATAGTATTTATACAACGTTCAAAATACTATACATGTGCTTATTTTTAGAAGGCCTTTGGAGATTTAAATATCCCAACCTTATTAACAAATTTTGGCATAAAATCAACTTCGACCTTAATCTGATTCTATATGACAAAATATATTATGTACATGATAATATGCTGGACTTTTAAGGATAAAAATTGGTTTTACAACAAAAAAGTGCATATTTCCTGCATTTGTACATATTGCAGCAATAATTAGGTAAACTACAATAAACAACTAGTCTTGTGATATTGTATCTTTTTTTTTGTCTTTTGATCCTGTCAGAAATATTAGTTAACTACATGTACCTTTACAGTAAATCAAATATGAAAATCACATCCAACTATAAAGTAAACTGAGTATTTCCACAATGCTTTCCTTAAAACTACAGTATTTGTATGTACATCCACTGAACAAATGTAATTTCTTAACTGTGTACAAGATGAACCTTCAAAAGTGAGATTCACTAAAGACAATGTTCTCCAGGCACCGTCTGCAGAACATCTGTCCATGGAAGCACTGCTATGAGCTTAACACAGAGGAGCCTTATCTTCTGTTTGTTCCTTCTTGTTTCCCTCACTCTGGCCTTTCTTCCCCAACTTCCCATTTGCTATGTAATGTGGTCTTCTACTGTTTGATAAGAAGAAGCCTGTTAGGCCTCCCAAGATGGAATGCAAACAGCTGCAAAACTCCTGGGTGCCTATTTACTGTTAGATGAATAGAGCCATCAGGTGAATGGAAATGTACCCAAACATCAAACTGGTACAATTTAGATGTGAAATGTATGCGGTGTCCCCAAACTTACAGGTGCATTAACCCACTTCTTTAGATGAGTATTTATTAATAAGTATTACCAAGATGGTAATTTTATTTGTTCTGCAAGTGTTTCAAAGGTTTCTTCATAATTTAATGACCAGGATTTTTTTTTTTTTTTTTTTTTTTTTTTTTTTTTTTACATTTTTCAGAATACTCCGAGTATATGACTATACAGTAATAATCTTTGAAACACCTGAGAATTCTAAAAGCTAGTATGAACATCACCTACTAGCCATTACAACAATGAATCCATATTTTATATTCTAAAACAAAACAAATATTCAGGCGATGAGTCACAATAACGTGGCTGAAGTATGTTGACCAATCCACACTAGAAAATGAAGGGACGACGACGTTTTGGTCCGTCCTGGACCATTGTCAAGTCGATTGTGAATGGTCCAGGACGGACCGAAACGTCGTCGTCCCTTCATTTTCTAGTGTGTGGATTGGTCAACAAAATATTATTTGTAATTTTAAAAACATGAAACTCTCAACAGAGACCTTATCTCTTCCATTAGAAACATTCTGTACATGTGAGTGGAATGAATACATGCACATAGCTCTTAATAAACAAAGGACACACACCAAGAGTCAAAACCATATTTTCATTTACAGGTATCAACAATTATCGAACTGTAAAACATCACAATACATACAATGAAATCACAAGAACATGATGAACACACTCCAGGTATGCATATAAATAATACTGAGGTTATATAATGGAATCAAACCCACTTCCCTAGACTCCCCAAGGACACAACTACTGGCTGAACGGGATAGGTTAAAATGTCTGGTCAAGATACTTTTAGTTCATCACGGCTTGGTAATGCACGTGCCTGGGGAGTCCAGGGATATGGGTTACATCTCGATGTATGGTCTTAATATATTCAATATCATGGATATCAGGATATCTTCCTAGGCGACTTCAACCTGCCCATTCTAAGATGGAGAATAGCAAACAATACTACATAAGGAATTCTATCTGGAAATAACCAACCACAGGTCAGAGAATAACTTTGATTCTGTTATATAATTATATAATTAATTGCATTAGTGGTGGCAAAAACAATGCGTAATAAAAATAAAAAATTTGATTATCCTGCAAAATAGAGAGCTATCCATAGTTTAAATAATAAGCACATTGACATGTACTTGGCGTCAAATTTGGATTACTTGCCAAAAGCATGAGCCTTCAAAATCACAGGTAACAATAGGTAAATGTGTGTACAAGATACTGAAAAACTTTATTGCTAAAATTATTCTGTTAATGAAGCACCAATTGCTTGTATTTCACTTCAATCTGAAGTTATGATCTAACTTGATAGGTCAAAGAACTATTTATATACAATATTAAGTTTAGAATATCAAGGACTGTCCTTTTTATTGAAAATTTATCACAAAAACCAGTACATGAATATTCCAGGACTACTGCTTACACTGTATTAAATTCCAACTTGACTCTCGGCACAAAAAATATAAATCTCAAATTTCATAATTAGGATACTGTACTTGCAATCTGAAGATTTAACAATCATTTATTTAAGCTTCTCTTCTTCCTTGGGTGTCAGATCCATGTATCTGCGAACTGAATTATCCATGACAAAGTGGACCCCATTGTCAATTGGATGAACAATGAACAGAATGCAACCCAAGCCAATAGCTGTAGTGATCCACTTACGGGTGGCAAGAGGCACCTTTGGTATGGTTCGAGCCATAGTAAAGAGTGAGGCTGCACACACACGATTAATGGTAAAACCAGGAATGATGACCGATGCAAGGGCTTGCCACACCAGGGTGTCTACCGCTGCATGTGTAATTGCCTTCTGAGTGGCTCCTGGTTGCTGCAAGAGAAAGTGCACTGCACAGGATTCATGTTCCTTATATGCTTTTGAAGAAATTTCTATAGTACTGTAATGAGAAATAGCAAAATAAACAATAATTTATCAATTTTATAAGCTAAATTAAAAAAAAATGTCTGAACTTACCTTGCTTATTTTTTTGGCTTTGTCGTAAGTATCTGCAACCACGTATGCAGATGATACTCCGTAGGTTGCTCTTACAAACCAAAGGGGCGTTAATGCTCGAAAAGACTCTCCCACTTCATTAGCATAGCCTGAAATGACAGGAGAATACAAACATAGGTGGGAAAATATTATTGTACATAGGACAACTATGAAAGTCAGAGTAATTTAAACAATTTAAATCTTGGAAACACTAATTACAGTATAACAATTTATAAATTTCATATATAAGGTGTAAGGACTGTCTAATACAGTGAAATACAGTAGTGTTGTAAACTTTATATATTTAAATAAGGCTAACCTCAAAACTTGATTATTGAATACACAGTATGTGTTTTACATAAAATGTAATCAATGTAGAACAATTTCAGATTAACAATACAGTACTTACAATGCTGATTGAGCTATTTTTTTATTTTAAATAAAATACAGTAAAGGCAAGTAATCGAGAAAATAAAATTATAAAATGAGTGCACAAAAACAGGATGTGTAAAATACAAAACTACATGCCAAAATGCTCTGCATATTAGTAGCTTTATACAGTGTACCGTATTTATCTTACCTATGAATCCTCTACTGTTCAAGTATCATGTATGTACACTTGTATAAATAAAATATATTTTATTATTAACATATGTACACCTGCCCATGAATTTAGTTTTTCTAACATACCTGTATATGCAAACTATACAGTATACACAAGAGAAAGAATATATGTACTGTCCATCAAAGAAAATAAAGCCTATATAATCTATCATATTAACACAAGGGGCTGTGATAACTGTACTCACCAAGCAGACGGACGGGAGTGTCTCGGTAAATGTCGACCTCCTTCTCTGCAGCCATTTTTCCTATAAATGTATCTAAGCAATACTTAAAAGCTCCTTTACATACTGCACACAGAGTACTTTGCTGTCATTACAAGCTATCTCAAGAGTACAAATACACTACAGTTGTGTTAAAAACTACAAGACAATACAATATATGTATACAGCAGATATAACAAATAAAAAATATTGCTTGACATTTTTTTTTGGTTTACAAGTGCGCTACCAAGCATGGTACAGATATACAGAAGACACTCAGATTATGGACTTTCAGTATATACCTTACTTAACCAAGCCCAAGACATGTCAGGAATATGTGAAGCAGTCCAGTGTAATTACAGGATGAGAGCTATGCTCGTGGTGTCCCATCTTCCCAGTACTCTTTGTCGTATAACACTTTGAAATTGCCGACAGTTTTGGCCTCCAGCACTTCTCACTTAGTTTGTTCCAACCGTCTACCACTGTTTGCAAAAGTGAATTTTCTTATATTTATTCGGTAGTTTTGTTTAGTTAGTTTAAATCTATGACCTCTTGCTCTTGAAGTTGGTCTCGGGAATTCTTCACTATCAAGTTTTTCAATTCACGTAACTACTTTGTACGTAGTGATCGTATCGCCTCTTTTTGTTATATTTTCTAGTGTGGATATTTACAATTGTTACCAAATAAGAAACATACAGATTATAAGAATTTATGGAAGACACGTCCTAAAATCAATATCTTCGTGAGTGCTTTTGCCTGGGTTCGTATCCTGGCTGGGGAGGATTGACTAGGCGCCAGTCCTTAGATGTAGCTTCTGTTCACCCAGCAGTAAATTTGTACTTGGTTGTTAATGCGATTTGGTGGGTCGTATTTCAGGGAATATTAGATTAAGGACCTGCCCGAAACGCTATACGTGCTAGTGGCTTTTACAAGAATGTAAAAATTCTTGTGTGTATATAAAAAAAAAAATCTTCAAAATGATATCATGCTACGGATGTTGAAGGACAGTATCTCTGAAAAGGCACTAGTGTATATGTCACTTAATACTATGAAAGTACAGAAATTTGATGAATATTGATTACATACTGTAAATATAATTCAGTAACCATCGTGCCACTTACCAATTAGTTACCGGTGCTGAGGTTTCAGCTGTGTGCAACTGCCCCGTCGCTGCTGAAGGCACACTGGCCAAGACTCACGAGAGCCCCGGCGGCTGGTGTTGTCATCAACACTACGAGCCTAAACCGGTCCAGGACACCTTAATTTAGTTAATTTATTGTCATTTTAATTAATACTTCGTTTTGTCGTGTATATATACTCATATTTGTATATTTTAGTAGCAGCCTTTCTTGTAGACCTTCTTATTTTGTTATTTTAAATAAGTGTAAGATGAAGAAGATGAGGGAGGGAGAGAGAAGGTCAGAAGGTGTCTGCACCATTAATGGAAGGCAATTCACTAAAACACTATATTGTTGAATGTGAAGCCGTAAAGGACTTTAGACCTCCTGGCCTCTTGTACCACCAACTGTGTAACTATTTTATTAACTCAGGTGTTCTGGATGACATCCTAACAGTTTATCCAAAATTTGCTTGTCCATTTTAAAGAATGAAGAACAATTTTTATTTATATTACTTCTAAGCTGCATCAGTTATGAACCCATCCCTGCCCTTGTGTGGCAGTGCACAATAGAAAGTTCTCACATATCCATACATTAAAACATTGATTGTAACCATGATATATATGTACTTCCGCCTACAGTTTAGACCTATTGTCTTATGTATGACCCTCTGTCCTGCATGACAGTGAATACCAGCATTATCCTCACTTTAATAAGACTTCATCGAAATCCTCAGATTAGGCAAAATTGTAATTAATTTGTCAATAAAGATGTTAATAATAATAATAAAGGCTATTCCAGGAATGTGAGAAAGAGATATGGGAGTGGATATAATTCCCTCCCTAACACAAGAGGCACACATAGGTAGGGTAACATCAGCAGCATATGGGACGCTGGCAAACATTAGAATGTTGTTTAGAAACCTAAATCAGGACGCGTTCAAAGCAATAACACAGCTTTTGTTAGACAAATACTGGAATATGCAGCACCTGCTTTGAATACATACCTTGTGAAACATAAAACTAAAATCGAAAAAGTGCAGAGGTTTCCTACTAGTGCAAAAAGTGCCAGAGCTTAGAAAGTTATGATATAATAATAATAATTATTATAATAATAATTTTATTAATAATTTTACCTTTTATTTAGGTAAAAGTACAGTACATACACACAAAATGAGTTACAAGCAGAATGTTGGATTTCTAGATATATATTTGTTATATATATAATATATACAAATGTTCTTACATTCTTGTACAGCCAATAGCACGCGTAGCGTTTCGGGCAAGTCCTTAATCTTATGTTCCCCGGAATACGACGCCGCTAAATTGTGGTACCCATTTTACTAATGGGTAAACCGAGGTTACAGTTAAGGACTGACGCCCATTAAATCCTCTCCAGCCAGGATACGAACCCAGGATAAAGCGCTCGCGAAACGCCAGGCGAATGTCCGGCGCCATGTCCCTACTACACCACGGGGAAAGTTAGTATATACTATTCCTAAAGCCACTAATACGCAGTGTTTTGGGCAAGTCGTGGAAATTAAAAAAAAAAAGACTTCAATTCCCCACAGCGTATTCAGTCTGAACTAGTTAGACTGGGTCATAACAGTTCCTCTACAATTTCTGTTGTTTATTATTCAAGCACAAACCTGATCAAATAATTTATAAAGGCCATCCCTGGTCATAACAGTCACTATAGTAATGAGTTATTATTCTTAAACTAAGGTGCAGTGTATGGTGCCTGAGAAGTAATTGGACTGCAGAATGTCTATTCTCGAAGCTCTCATTGAGTTACTTTTGAATATGCCACTCGATCAACTCACCGAGATGCACGGTTAAGTAGTTATTTATTGAAGAACACGTCCAGAAATCAAAATGGTGAGCATAATAGGTATTAGCAAACAGCTTGAACTGATTTAGTTCTTAAATCGCCCAAGCTGCCCTATTCATCTGTTTAAGCAGATCACTTATGAAAACTTTCTTAAGATGCATGCACGAGAGAAAACAGGGATCGTCCTACATAGATAGTTTCGTGACGACAGATGCGGTGTTTCCCTGCGGTAGCCTCTTGGACCGCCATATGCTGCTCTACTGCTGGGAGGCGGCGCCATGACGCTAACTACCTTCTCTTGTAATGCTATTTCTCTTATTTTTTTTCCTTATTTTTTAGATATTGTTTAATATGTAGATGATACAAAATTAATTAGAAGAATTGTTGAAGACGAAGACTGAAAATTTGTTCAGGAACACAGACTGTAGGCCTCAGATTTGGTCCGAGAAATTCTTATTGAAATGTAATACCAGTAAATGTGTAAGGGATTTGAAATGTGGAGATGGGGACAGAAAACCAGCAAGTCAATATACTCAGGACGGTTTGCTAGTCTTCCTGGCTTGGAGACTCTTTTGATAATTACTTCAAGACTCTGCTATGTGAGACTAGTCCTAGAGGATTCAGCCTCGGCATGGAGTATCCGCCTTAAGAAACACATCAGAAAACTTGAAAAGGTGTAGAAATTTGAACGAGTCTGGTCTTAGAACTTTATGGGATGGGGTACGGAGAAAGATTGAGCTGAAGGGCGACCATGGAGGCACAAATATAGGTGAGTATATACGTGCACACTAACAGACACGTGCGCACGAATACTCCCATGCACGCTCGCATCTGTGAACACACGCACGCACATATACTGTACACATACGTTTCCGCATGTGTTGTGTACGTACGTACGTATACACGTGTATATACGTGCGCACATATGTACACACGCCCACCCATTGATGCTTTGCTACGAGATAGTGTCAGATTTAGGAGAGTTAAGAATGGAAACAAACTGAGAGAACTCTACCTATCTATTCTAAAACAGAGAAGAGCCAAAGATGACATGATCGCAGCATATAAGATATTGAGAGGAATAGCAAAAGTGGACTGAGAGAGCTTCCTTCTACGACAAAGCAGGACGAGACTATACACACGTGGACACTGTAAACACAAACGTGCAAGATAATCATAAGGAAATACATTCAGTGCGGCTAGTAAACCAATGGAAAGCGCCTGAAACGACTATCTGGAAGTATACAATCAGCAGGTATACACTAGCACGACCACACCAGCAGACGCACCAGCAGTTGGGTGTCAAACTCCCTGAGGTGTGGGAGTCGACAACCACTCCTGGGACCGCCTCCATACCTGACGCACCGCCCATGCTTCCTGCTGGGGATTATTGGCTTTTTTCTTGTCGTTCAAACACTTGAATTCGCCTTAGTTTACGTGGAGCTTAGTGATGCATTCTTGAAACAAAATGCCAAAATTTACATTACAAATGTGATAGTGGAAATGATGTAATGTACATATAGTATTTGTGAAGCAATGGTTTGAATAGTGAAACAAAATTAGGTTGGTTGAATGAATGTTAATTGTTAGTTAATATTATCAAGTTGAAGTGGTTGTAATGTCATTCGGCAGTGCAATAAAGTGTCAACAATATACTATACAACACTGAACAAGTGGGCTAAGTAGCCTAATACCGAGGCATATGACAATTATTAAGTGGCATACAAGAAAAATGACAGTTCTCCATATACTAGAAAGGTAAAACAGCATTTCACTAATCAGTACACATGGCGGTGATGCAAGAAGCCTCAGAAGGCCATAGTAAATATGTCAGTATACGAGTCGAGGGACAGGCTGACTGTAGTCGTCTTGTCAGAGCCCTTCACTGTGGCGTTAGTTTCAAAGCCTATCAATTTCTGGAGGGTCCACCAGAATAGCTTATTAACCAACCAGCAAGAATACTTTAGGTATAAACATTGTTCAAGACTAAATTAAACTCCCAGCCCATATACACCGAGAAGCAAGGTACCCTCGCAGTGTATATATCTATGTATGACTCTTCACTTGCTACCTGGGTTAATTTATACAACTTTCACGATAATTAACTACTCCGTTTAAGTCTTTTTCTCCATGGATATTAAAAGTTTACTTGCGCAAAACCTGAAAGCAACAAAGGAGAGAAATTTCAATATTCTTATGGTAGCTACAGTGATTGTAAGTATATTTGTTATATTTACATAAATATTTCGTTTCAGAGAATTATATACAAATCAGACTTAATACATACAGAAAATACAAGAAGGAAGGGGTATACCACGCTTTTCGGTGAATATACAACGAGAGGTTACTTTAGGCTAGAACAATTTGCACCACAAAAAGTATACTTGCTGGTTAATTGGGTTAGTGTCAAGGCCTTAACAACTGCCCCCTCCCCTAATGGTGATAGACCTTAAGCCCAACACCAAAAAGTTAGTTATAAATAAATTTTACAATCATGTAAGAAAATATACCAAAGATGTTTTCTATTTTGAGCCGAAGTATGTTAATTAGGCTGATAGAGTTCAACCTCACACCTCCGGACAGAAACAAAAGCTTTCCCCTACCCAGCAGAAAACGTGCGGTAGGTGTGCCAGGCACGCAGTAGTGTTGCAGCAATTGAAGACACGCGGTGAAGGTCATTACCTCTCGCATTATTTCTCATGCCTACGCTCAGTTTATATCACCACCCAACTTAATTCTAAAGTGCATTTTTCAGTTGGATTATCTGGCACAGGATGAGGCGTGGGTACGTGACGGTGTTTGTGTTACTATGAACGCGGCGGAAGTGATCTTGCAATGCAGGTTTGTCCAAGACCCGGTGAAGTGTAATGCCGGTCGGGTGCTTACCCAACAGTGGAATACAGCGAAGTGAAGAAATATAAGCTCTGTATGCCCCATTTAGCATGGCTGCAGCGCCTGCGATACTATATAGTGGACGCGGAGGTTGTCCAAGAACACAAAACGCTTACACCTATCGTTAGTGAGAGATAAAGAGGCGTCTTCATGGTATAAGCCATTCTTGAGAGCAGCAATAACGCTAAAATGTCACACAAAGACGGAGTTGACGTCCTTAGGCAGTGATGTCTCCAGGGTATCCTGTGAGCCTAGCGCGCCAGGTGGCCCATTAAGACTTTATTATTGTTATTGTAGCGAAACACCACCGCCAGAATAGACTTTTTAGTAGATGACGTTTCGCCTGTAAAGTCAGTATATAGACTAGTCTACATCATTGTTAGCACACTGTGCTCTTCACAGCCATTTCATCATTATCATCATTATCATCATCATCATCATCATCCTCTAATCACTTTGCCTTTTGTGTAATAACAAAAACAAGCGTTTAACTTCCGCCACTTGGCAGCTATGACCGGTACACAATGTGAAGCGTGAACACCTTGCGAATCGATTTATACTGTCAAGTGTGATCAAGCCAACAGGACACACACTGACTACGTTTCTCTAGTCTTAGACACCACTTTAGTGTAAACCAATTGGATTTATCCACCCCAAGTACTGTTAAAAATAAAAATAAAATAACAAAGGCAGAAGCTAAGAAAATCAAACTTAAAACTTTATACGATTAAAAAAGTAGACAATATATAAAAGTTACGTGGTTTATAATTTACAAAGTTACATGTACCCCGTTGTATGAATAAGTTACATGTTGCCTATTGTATAAATAAGTAACATGTAGCGTATTGTATAACTGTTAGATGTAGTCTATTGCATAAATAAGTTACCTGTAGCCTATTGTATAAATAAGTTACATGTAGCATGTTGTATAAATTAGTTGCATGTAACCTGTTGTATAAATAAGTTGCGTGTAGCCTATTTTATAAATAAATTACATGTAGCCTAATTTATATAAAACGGTTACCTGTAGCCTATCGTATATTAACAAAAATTATGTATAATCTATGTATATAATAACTGAAACGCCTTACAAATTTTTCACACAACGTTTATCATTATAATTTTGTTTTTTTCAGATGATGAAAACAAGTTACCATTTTCTCGATAATTAATTACTTACTTGACTATTTATGATGAACATTCAGGAAAATAAAATTCAGTTGTACGTTTGACTTAAATAACAATTGGGGTAACGGTGACTTTGTGACATATTTTTGGAACTGATAACTGCAAGGGCGTGGCCAAGTCAGTGTTCAAAACTCTGATACCCATAGACAAGTGCTTGCGGAACTTTGATACCCAAAGATAAGTGCTTTCGGAACTTTGATACCCATAGGCAAGCGCTTACGGAACTTTGATACCCAAAGACAAGTGCTTACGGAACTTTGATATCCATAGACAAGCACTTACGGAGCTTGTGATTGTGTGATATATGTTGGAAAGGTTGTTATACCAGTTCAGTGGGTATGTGATTTAACATGCCATTATGTCAACATGTCTTTACATACGAGTAGTGAAGCCAATGTTTTAATGTTTTGCCATTTTAAACAAGATAATCGTAAAGGAATTTATGTTAAACAACTGCAAATAACTTACGTGATACATGAAGCAAAGTGAGAATAAATCTAATTAATTGATCCCTGAAGTGTAAATAAATATACTGTTTTAAGTGATTCGTGAAATAAAGTCAGTGTAAGCATCTCTGAACATGTCAGTATGAACATTTTAAACGTGGTTCGTGAAACAAGTCAATGTTTACATGTTTGGGCAAATAGTTGGTGAAACACGTGAGAGTGTGATCTTGGTGTCAGTGGTGGGGCTGTGGGCGGTATCCCCCAGCGTGGGAGAGTGGAGAACACGTTGTGTGTGTGGGGGAAGGGGCATGTGTTTGAGGGAGGTGGTGGCACTTTGTGTGAATGGCGTGGGGGCATGATGGGGCAGACGCTACACCATCTCTACCACCAACCTCGTGTCCACTTCCTCATGTGGCTGGGCCGACAGTACCTGTTGGAGATGTGGGCCAAGCTTGAGAGAGGGCACTGTGGGATCCGCTTCCGCCCACGCCAGTCACCGCCCACGCCCAGTCGTATGCCAACGCCCACAAGGTGGCCAGACACGCCCCCACCGCCCAGTTACGACGATGACCCCCACGTCTACACCTGCCCCCACCATGGTGGCCACCAGCCCGTCGTCTGCTTCCTCTGGTAAGTACCTCTTGTCTGTCTCAGGCACTGTCTTTCCAGGGAAAATTCCTCGCCTGTAACACCTGTTGATAAGCGCGACTGTTCATTAAAAAGTACGCATGCACAATATACTGTATATATTATTTTAATGTCTAATTAAAATTTTAATCTCGGTGTTGTGAAATTTCACGCGGAGTGATCCGTAGCGTTCTGTTGGAGCATTATGGTACTATCAAGGTATTTCTTATTAGAATGACGTGCAAGAATGAAATATAAAATTATATACGTGGGTGTTGGAATGGATTTGTGTTTTTGATGCAAAGAGTAGCGGTCCTGGGGCCCTGCATCACCGCTCATGGTCCCTCCACCGTTCCTCTCCTTCAGTAGACTCCAACAGTGGTCCAGGGCCTCCACCACTATTCCTGACCATCACGGCCGTGTTGCCGATGTGTTCAATAGTTATTATGACACACAATCATACTTCATATTACGGAAATTGCTGCGCACCTGGAGTGACGGAATAGTTATATTAAGATGATTGTGTTACCACCTCCCTCAGTGTTCCTCTTGCAGACGCTGGTGGTGAAGGGTAACCATACACTGCCTTCTTATCACGCCCTGTTAAGATGACTGGGTAGTCTAAATGGAGGTGATTTGCCTTCTAAATTACTACTTAGGCTCAGTG
This sequence comes from Procambarus virginalis, assembly GCA_020271785.1. NCBI lineage: Eukaryota > Metazoa > Arthropoda > Malacostraca > Decapoda > Cambaridae > Procambarus > Procambarus virginalis. The sequence goes on along the minus strand of WNGS01166011.1, from coordinate 15,210,756 downwards.
TAATCCTAATATTGCCTGCGAACGCTTCGCTAATTGGTCGGTTAGGCTACGAGTCTGTTAACCTTTTCAGCATCATCCTTGAGCCCACATGTGCTTAAGATGTTGTTCTTGTTAAAGATTTGCTACCTGGAACAAAGTTCCAAGTAGCACGGGGTATAGTGAGCCCGTAGTGCCTTGGGCTTAAGAATAATGCTTTGACAAAAGCAAAACCTTAAATAATTGGGTTTAATTTCGGTAAATTTTGACAAGATTAAATTTGCAGTGCACTTCCTTACATTACATGGATTTCGTAGATGCTTTTGTGAGGAATTTGCGAATGTATTCGCTCCTGCTCCTTTTGGAAGTCTGATGCAGTTCAAATTGTCGCGTAATTAGGTAATTTCGTGTTTTCTTGTGCAGGGAGCGGAGAAGTAGGTTGTTGTGTACAATGTATCCAGCCACGTGACACGTTAGGAACCATCATATAGTGTCATGACGGGGTTGTAACTCTCCAGTTACTCCGTGACTGGATAATACACGAAACATTGTTGATGATGTTGCTCAGAGCGTGGTGTTGTGGCACTCATATATAAAGCGCTCGAGCTGAATTTAGAATGGCGGCCCGCTATGTTATCTGCAGTAAAAAATATATATATATTTTATTAAATATTTAATGACATTAATCTGTGGTAGCAGCTGAGATATGAGTGTGGTTGGTGTGGAGTGCTTCTTACTCTCATCCAGGTCTTTAACCCAATCTCTTTCGTGCATAAATGACAAACTAACTGAATGATAATTATGTCTATCTTTCCTGGCATTCAGCCCAACCACTCTGACTGGACGGTGGAGCGACGGTCTTCCTTCTTGTAACTCAGCATTCGATCCCTGACCGTCCAAGTGGTTGGGCACCAATCCTTTAATCCTTATCCTCTTATCCCTTCCAAGTTCTATGTAGTCATAATGGCTCAGACATTAGTCTCGTCTTAACCACATACTCAGACCTTGACTCAGGTCTCAGAAGAGTACGAAAGACTTGATGTAATTTCTTTACACAAATCTTACAAATGAAGGTTTTTATCCTATATCATTGTTGTTGTTTTACTCAGTATAGCTTAGCTATAAGAAAGTCATCGGTACTGGTGTTGTGTGTGTATGTGTGTGTGTATTTACTATTTGTGCTTGCAGGATCGACAAAAGCTCTTGGACCCCGCCTTTCTGACCCTCGGTTGTGTAATGTACTGACTCCCAACTATTTTTCTTGTCTTATTTGCTACATCTACCTCTCACAAACACATTCCAACCTGTCTTCTCGCATAACACAACGTATTTTGACATAAAAATCCTCAACATTAAAGTAAAATTTACTAAACTCATAGCGGCCAAGATATTATAGGTATTATAATATCTTTAACTGTTTAACTCCCAGGTACATATTTACTGCTAGATGAACAGCGCATCAGGTGAAAGAAGCGGCCCATTTGTTTCTGACTCGAACGGGAATGGAACCCGGGCCTTGGGACTACGACTCCAGTCCGCTCGGCTGCGTGTGTGAAAGAGAGAGATACACAGTTGACAGGAAGTGAATCAGCAAGTGCGCTCACGACGGAGAAAATATTTAGAACAGTAACCTATGAATGTGTGTGTAACTCACCTGTTTGTGCTTGCGGGGGTTGAGCTTCGGCTCTTTGGTCCTGCCTCTCAACTTTTTTTGTGTGTACGCGGGCGCTTGCGTGTTTGGTGGCCTGAACGCACCACAAGTGCGTCGCTTCGTACATGTAATAAACATAATAATTCACTGGAGATAGGTTGTTTAAGAGGGGGGGGGGGATTGTCACTGTTTTCTCATGCACCTGTTTTTTAGTGATGCCTGGTGACGGCTGGTGTAGCCAACCTGGTGACGGCTGGTGTAGCCAACCTGGTGACGGCTGGTGTGGCCAACCTCGTGACGGCTGGTGTGGCCAACCTCGTGACGGCTGGTGTGGCCAACCTCGTGACGGCTGGTGTGGCCAACCTGGTGACGGCTGGTGTGGCCAACCTGGTGACGGCTGGTGTGGCCTACCTGGTGACGGCTGGTGTGGCCAACCTGGTGACGGCTGGTGTGGCCAACCTGGTGACGGCTGGTGTGGCCTACCTGGTGACGGCTGGTGTGGCCAACCTGGTGACGGCTGGTGTGGCCAACCTGGTGACGGCTGGTGTGGCCTACCCAGCTGAACACGGGAGTTAGCGCCCTGTCCTCGCCCCGTCCGCGCCAAGGGCAGTCACCCAAGTTGGTGTCCCTGCATATTTATGTCTTATAATTCCTTACTTATACACTTATACACGTATAATACCTGGCTTACCCTGTCTCTATAACACCTGGCTTACACACTGTGTAACACCTGGCATACGCTGTGTAACCAAGCATCTACGCAATCACTTACGAATCCTGTACATCATTTCTCAATCATGGCGGCTTTGTTTACATTTAAAAACACCGCTGTCAAGCTGCAAAGCTCCACGAGCTTGTTTATATCAATAATAAACCTGGTGTGTGAAATTTCGAAACTTGCAAACTTGAATAAAGGCAAGCAAACATTAAGACACCCAACCCACACATCTGAAAATGACGAATTGACGGCGTTTTGGTCCGTCCTGGAACCCCAGACTTGGATCACGGCGTGTAATGGGAAAAAAGTAGTAGAGACAAACAATTTATAAGGTAAGAGAGCTCTCGCCCTCCACAATAGGAGCCCCCCGCCCTCACTATGGGAGACTCCACCATGGGTGCCCCCGTCACTATAATTGTAGAAGCCGCACCCCTACCATGGGAGCAGCCCGCTCCAACCATGGGAGCCCCCCGCCAAATGAACACCTGGTAGCCACAATCTGTGCTGCTCATTAGCACAAGTTTTCTCCTTTCTTGCATCTCTCTCCTTTCCCTGCTGACATGATTTGTTGCTGACAGTCCCATGCAGTAGTTCTGACTGCTGGCTGCTGACACTCAGCAGCTGAGTTGGCTTGTGGTTGACACTATCAGCCGAGTTCTTCCCCTCCCTCCCTCCTTATATCTTTCCTCCCATTTCCCCATTCCTGCCCCCCTCTATAGTCATTTTCCCTTCTTTACTCACTCTCCCTCCCCCCCTCTTACTTTTTTCTCTCCCTTCTTCCCCACTCTCGCCCTGTCTCATTTATACCCTTTCATCTCGGTGTCTTCCTCACTCCCTCCCACCAACTTTCATTACCTCTCTCCCACTTCCTCTTCTCCGACCCTTCCAAGCCTCCCCTCTATCTCTCCCTCCCTCCTCCCCCTTACTTTCCCTCCCTTATTCTCTTCCCTTCCCTCCCCACCCACCCTGATAGAGTCCCCTCACATGCCTCTAGGGGACGTGAACCCTAGGATAACAACCCCCTGCTCTATAATGGGCCTGCGGCTCCTGCATTTATACCTACCCATACATTGTTAAATATAAGAAGAAACCTGAGATTGCACAGATGTTGTTTCCAGAGCAAAGAGAGCTTACCAACACGGACCTGCTAAGAGAGTTGAGTTTAACATTACTGAGCAAGAAAACCATGGAAGACATGATTACGACGTACAAGATATTAAGACCTATGCATAGGCAAAAACTCCCTGTTTCAATCGAAGGGAAGGAAAACGAGAAGGCACACACAAGCTAGAATGACCGAGCCAGATGACCGAGATTATTTGTTCCTTTAGTGTACGATTAGTAAGTCTGAACATTTGGAGACAACTGTACGTGGTGGAAGTATATTTGATCCATAATTTTAAAATTCAGTTATGATACTGCATTAGATGTTATTTTTTTTTTTTTTTTTTTTGAGATATATACAAGAGTTGTTACATTCTTGTACAGCCACTAGTACGCGTAGCGTTTCGGGCAGGTCCCTGGAATACGATCCCTGCCGCGAAGAATCGTTTTTTCATCCAAGTACACATTTTACTGTTGCGTTAAACAGAGGCTACAGTTAAGGAATTGCGCCCAGCAAATCCTCCCCGGCCAGGATACGAACCCATGACATAGCGCTCGCGGAACGCCAGGCGAGTGTCTTACCACTACACCACGGAGACTGCTAAAGACTTATGTTACTTATGCTAAAGACTTATGCTAAAGACTTATGAGACTTATGTTATAATTGGAGTGAATTAACTGATAGCGAGGAGGTGAAGCCCAAAATCTAGATTTCAGCTGTTTCCCAAATTAAACAACTACATTACGAAGACACACACAAAAGAAATGGGGGTAATAAGCATTATTTATTATAATTATTAAATAATTATATTATTATAATTATTAAACGCATTGCTACAAACAGAATAGTATATCATTGACGAAGCAACGTTTTCTTTACATAATAAACAAAGAAAATGACTAGGCATTAGGTTACACCTAACTGAAGTAAACTGCTCTCTTTATAACGTCTTCATCACCGCTGTAACTAAACCAAACGAATAATATATTCCAATTCGCTGTGTGGTTTCCCGACAATTAGAAACAATCTGGGAGACAACTGAAGGCAAAATGCTGGGGCAAAAATAAAGAGAATCACAATCGACTGGAGAATATTAGTATTAAATTTTAGTCTTTAATGTTTTTTCCTGCCCGAAACGCTTTGCTTAATAGTGGCTTTAGGCATTGTATGTACTAGCTCTTTCTATAATCTATCAATTTTTGTATAACCTCTTGTATGTATGTACTTTACCTGAATAAACATTTGAATTTGAATTTGATACCAGCAGAGACGATTAAAAGGGGGTGACAAGCATAACACCTTCCTCATAATGGACAGCCTTACACAGACACCACCAGTAATCTGATGCATGGGGTTCTAATGTGGGGCCCTCTGATCCATGGGTTTCTAATGGGAGGCATTCTGATGCAAGAGTTTCTAATGTGGGGCCCTCTGATGCATGGGTTTCTATTGGGAGGCATTCTGATGCAAGAGTTTCTAATGTGGGGCCCTCTGATCCATGGGTTTCTAATGGGAGGCATTCTGATGCAAGAGTTTCTAATGTGGGGCCCTCTGATGCATGGGTTTCTAATGGGGGGCGTTCTGATGCATGGGTTTATAATGGGGGCGTTCTGATGCATGGGTTTTCTAATGGGGGGCGTTCTGATGCATAGGTTTCCAATGGGGGGCGTTCTGATGCATGGGTTTCTAATGGGGGGGGGGACATTCTGATGCATGGGTTTCTAATGGGGGCGTTCCGATGGATGGTTTTCTAAACTTACAGCCGTAACGGCGCATCTCGCACTTTCATGACAGTAGGGGCTGCAAAACCTTACATGAAGCACATGTTCGCTCTCATCTAGTCTCGGAGTATACACCCCTCTCCTGGCTTGCCTGGCGCCCATCATTCATCAGACTTTTGGACAAAGTGGAGAGCCGTGCAAGAAGGCTCATCTCTAGTCTTGACCAAGTCTGGTTCAAGTTCAAATACGTTTATTGAGATAAAAAATACATCTCAAAGGGATAGAGTAGCTTAGGCTATTTCTACCCCTTCCCCAAGTCTAGTGGGAACGGTCTGAACATCAGAGCCTGCAACACGGTCGTAATGTTTGTGGAATTGTTGTTATGTACAAGGCAAACATTTTCAAAGTTCTGTACGTGGCCCAACTTCGTGGACAACCAGCAGTTGTCACTGGGCTCTCAACCTTCAGTCTCATGCTGGAGCTGCCCTTCTCAACATCACTCCATCGGCAATCATTCTTTCCTAGGCTGACTAGCATCTGGAACATGTTCGATCAACAGGTTGATAAACGGGAGATCAGGACAACTGATCAACTAAAGGCTCTGGCACACAACTGGCTTCAGACTCATCCTGTTCTTTATATGATTGTTACTTAACGATTAAAGTTTATTCCAAATAATGCATATAATAGGCTCATGAAATAAATAATTCGCACGGTGCAGGTTTCATCTGAGCTGAGGTAGGATTATAGCTTTCGCTCGCAGTTTCACCAGGTTCCTTATATGGTGGTTACTATATGATAGTTCCCCATGTGATTTATTTCATGAGAATGTTATCTGAAACAATGAGTTTCTAGGAGTAGGCTTCAGATGATCTAAGGTTGGATAACAGCTCTTGCTTGTAGTTTCATTAGGTATGTCATTTGACAGCCCTAATGATCCCTAGTCTTAGTTAAAAGAGAGAAAGAGAGAGAGAGAGAGAGAGAGAGAGAGAGAGAGAGAGAGAGAGAGAGAGAGAGAGAGAGAGAGAGAGAGAGACAGACAGACAGACAGAAGCGTGGGAATGTAATTAGCGGGCGAGAGTAGCTAACCATTATCTCAACCACTAAAGGTCAGGTCAGCCAGGTGGCTGTGACGGTACCTGGCTCAGAGATTATGATGACCTGGTTCTCCCCGTAATGGACATTCATCTGGGTCGCACGAGCTGACGTAACCTTGTTCGAAAATGTGCACTTCTTTTGTTACTCTGATTGGTTAGGTTAACTTGCTTACATGTGTCTTATTCAGAATTGTGTCGTGTTTGTGTGTGTAAGAGAGAGAGAGAGAGAGAGAGAGAGAGAGAGAGAGAGAGAGAGAGAGAGAGAGAGAGAGAGAGAGAGAGGAGAGAGAACATAAACAGTGAGCCATAATTGCCTAACAGCCCTGTAGTTACTTGCTGTTGTTGCCAGTTTAGTCTGCCAGTATCAGCTCAAATCTTGAGCATTCAGCCCAAAAGTTTGACCAATCACTGCCCTGCTCTTCCAGATACCGGACAACATTTGTGATGCCGTTGAGGCAAGGATTGAGACGAGTGATTGTTTGAGGTACAGCCGAAACTGACCTCCGTCGTAAGCCATCGTTCGAATTGTTTGCTTACCGCGCAACACACAAGGAATGTCACGGGTAACGATTTTAATTTCACATGTGTGTGTACTCACCTAGATGTGCTTGCAGGGTCGAGCTAGGCTCCAGGCCCCGTCTTCCGAATGTTTGTAGATGCAGTGACTCGCTTCTCACGCTTGTAACGTATTTACATTTACAGTTTTGAATCGAATTTGCTTCAGCGACTTGTGCAGCTAACCTGTTCCATGTTCCTGACAGTTCTAACACTAAAAACGTTCTTTCTGATGTTTCTATGACTCATTTGCGTCTCCAGTTTCCATCTGTGTGACCCCTCGTTCTTGTGTTCCTAGCTTTGAACAGTGCTGCTTTGTCTACTTTGTCAATTTCCTTTAGAATCTTATATGTTGTTATCATGACCTCCTATCTCTCCTTTCCTCCAGTGTGCTAAGGTCCAGTTCCCTCAGTCTTTTCTCATAGTTCAATCCCCTCAGCTCCGGAACGAGTCTCGTTGCATATCTTCGAACCTTCTCTAGTTTCTCCTTGTCTTTTTTCAGGTAAGGGTTTCATGCTGTGGATGCATATTCAAAAGTGCGTCTCACCCTCGCTGTATATAGGGCCCACATTAGGAGAATAACAACAGCTGCATATGACATACTGGCCAACATCGTTTATCCTTCAGAAACTTGGACAAAGGAGCTTTCCAGGCCCTATATACAGCGAAGGTGAGATATGTGTAGCAATAATTGATCCCATACCGAAACCAAAGGAACCTGGCAATTACAGACCTATCAGTTTCGTGCCATGCACATGCAAGATGCTTGAAAGAATCATCTTAAACCATCTGTCACATAAATCAGGTATACTAAAGGACGGGGTCAACGGATTTGTTAAAGGACGGAGCACAGCAAATTGTATAGTTAATTACTTAGCTAATGACACAGTTAAGTGCGCTTTTTAACATCAAAGGAACGTTCGATAAAGCACAAGGGATTGCGATCCTGGATGAGCTTGCATGCATGGGTGTCAGGGGAGACTCATGAAATGGATTGAAGACTACCTCACAGGGAGGAAAGCCAAGGTCTGCTTCAACGGAGCAGTCTCCAGAACAATGCATATGGAACTTGAGACCCCCCTCCCCCCCCAAGGAGGAGTGTTAAGCCCCGCACAATGCAACATCCTTATGAACGCTATTGCTATTGTTGAATTTCCGGAAGGAACACAACAAGTGGGATATGCAGATGATGTTCTAAAACAAGCCCCCGCCTTTGAAAATAAGTAAACAGTCCATTGAACTCCTTGGAAGGAAGTGTACTGAACTCGGTTTCACTCCTTCCACAAACAAGACAACAACACACTTTCATCACAAGCGAGAAGATGAACTGGAAATTAATGATGAAACACTTGAGTGGGTTGACCACTATCGGTATCTTGGCGTCACTGGCGGCTCTATCGAGGGAAGACAGAAAAGCTCAACCAATTTATAGGAACATGTAAAAGTCGTCTCGGCAATCCCAATCATTATGGACGAAGGGGAGGTGGCCGCGGGTGAGAATCAGTAATAGGAAGAATTCGGGTTGAATACAAACATCCATGAAGATTCGGGATGGAAACAACAGTCGAGCAGCGGAGTTGTAGAATCTGTGGTGAGAATGACGGACTCCGCCTTAACCACTACCTGAGAGATTGTGCCCATCTAAAACACATTAACAATATGTGTAGCATAATAAACCCCACATTGTTTGAGTTAGGAAAACACTATTAGTCAAATATAGATACTGTCCTTAAAAGATTTCCCCACTTTACACCCGCAAGATAACATGACCTTAGGGGTTGGTAAATGCTAATATTCTTACTTGCTAAGTGTTCACTTGAGACAGGTAAGCAAGTCCCAGCTGTGTCTGGGTGTAAGTGACAGGATGAACAACCCAGCGGGATTTCTTCCTATTGGGGAGTGTTGTACATGCTGCTTTGGCGGTATGCTCATTCACAGGATGAGTGGCGCTGCCCAATAAACTCGCCTCTCGGGGCAATATTTAAACAAATGTAAGACAAACATTTTCTGGCGGATAATTTCAAGGGCGTAGCAAGGGATGGCATCTATGTTAAGAGCTTCCGTTGATGTACAGTGAATTCATAGTCTTACTGTCCACTACGTGAGTTAATGTCAGTAGTGGCGTGTGCGGCGTCAGCCTGGAACCTACAAACTTTTAAGCACTTGAATAGACTTTAACAAATCACCGAAGCGTTCCTATGGCGATAAACTAAGAATGTCATGTCTTTTTTTATGCAGCTACTCTGTACTGTATGAAGGGCCACGTAGTTTGGGCCAGAAGATAACTATGTGATACTTGCAACTGCACATCTCGCAGCTTACCTAGTCATACAAGGACGTGATCAGTAGCCTGGCAGACTTTGGATGCATTATGACATCACCAGAGAAGACACACTGGAAACATGGCCCCAACAAGACAAGCTCGGGAGCATTGACAAGTGGACAGAGTCTGGCTGTTGGAAATCATTGCAAGTGGACAAAAGAAACTGGCTGTTTTGTTCCTGTTTGCAGGAACAAACCGTTTCAGTGATTGCAAATTTAACGTTGAAAGGAGCCACGTACATAAAAATGATTTTATCAGTTTCAACGGTCATGAGTGAATGGATCTCACAGGGAGAGGAAGAGGTAGAGGCGGTTGAATAAAATATACAGATTCGAATTGATTCGAATGTAGANCAAGTTCTTTCTTCCTCTATAATCTAATGTCCCTTTTTCGTCCCCATCCAACCCTACCGAACCTCAGAATGTCCTACCCCATCCCATTAAATTTAAAGACTATCACCATCAACACCACTGCAACCACCACCACCACCAACTGAAACCATATTACCACCCTCATTACTAACATCACCATCATTTATATCACCACCACAATTGTCATTGATGACTTGTTGAACAAGACTATTAATGGGATGACTCACTTCGAGTGCAAGTCCACTATGGGCTCGCCATAGCCTATGCTACTTCGAACCTTTGTTCCAAGTAGCTGAATCTAAAACGAAAAAACCCTTTGAGTGGTCTCCGACTCTTTCCCAGCCCAGGGAGGGCTCTGGTCCTCGCTGCATTTTGGGTCCTTCTTTTGTCAACCTTCATGTTCCTTGCCAAACATTCTGGATGACAACAGTGTCTAAGGTTCACCTGGTGGTTTCAAGCCAGTCTGTTCTCATTTCTTTGGATCTGCTGGACACATATTGGCATATTCATCTGCAGTTTCGGGTTTGGTGGAGGTTCAAGGTGGAATTTTAGTTCCAGCTGTCATTCCACCTTTGCAGTTCTCTGACTTGTTGTGGGCTATAAGAGATATGTGCTTTGTGGCTCAGTACTACTGACATTAGAAGTGTCCAAACAAAAGATATTTTCATGTGTGCTAGCAGTGTTCTCTCTCATTTCTCAAAGGATGTTTATAAATTACACTTGGATACAATTATTTGTTAGTAGATAACATGTCTTCTAGTAAATGGTAGTCTGGCTAGATCATGTAGGGTAAAGAAGAGGTACCTTCAACATGAATGGAAAAGCAACATTGATAAAGAACATTTATCGTGATTCAGTACACTGGTCCATTACAGACATAAATAAAGCTAGGGAAGACAGTTCTAGTGACAAACACTAAAGAGAACAGTTATTAAGTGACTCAAATGTCAGTGAGTTTGGTCAAGCAGTTTACAAGCACTGTACTGTTGCTAACCACAATATGTATGATCTTAATTAGGGTAAGTAAAATGGTTTCCCATTGTTGGGGACATAAAGCCTGTTAGACTTAGACTCCATAGACCCTGAAAGACCTTTCAGGGTCTACATAGTAAACAATTAACTTTTGTCAGGCTGCAGCCTCAACAGTCAACTAACAGCCAAGTACTGTACTTATTTACTGCTTGGTGAATAAATCTGTCAGGTTTAAGGAAATTTGCACAACCATTTTACCGTATAAAATGTACTGCAGTATATGTAAAAAATGCATTCTAACAGGTGTTATAAAAAAACTAGAAATGTAATACACAGTATAAAAATAACATATAATCCAAAATTAAGATTCCATAAATCTGGAAGAGGTCTGGAATGATAAATATACAGCACTGTAGCCTGGGCTTTGTAGGTTACACTTCATATTTGTCTACTAAGTCAGCACTTCTTATATTAATCTCATTTTTTTTTATTTTCAGAAAATATAAAAAAATTAGCTGAGCTACTAGGAAAGAAGGCGTCATAGTTGTTACATAATATTTATGTGCTATATTAATATATTATTTTAATGAATTTGAATATATGGAGATTCATTTTCTTGTTTTAGATACAGTGATTAATCAGTATATAAATATATAGTTTTTGCTGTGATATAATGTTAGTTTCTTTAGATTTATTTTTAAGTACTTTTTCACCTATTTTAAAGGGCAGTTTCCACCAATATGGTCTGCTTTGAATACTTTTTGTAACTCTGCAAAACCTAGCTATTTATGAACATTTTAAGCATGAAAGAAATTTACACATTTTTGTATTTTTTATTTAAATGTTTTCTGCTGTAAGTATTTAAAATATTGACAGTACAGGATAGTTACCAGGTATTATTTTATTATTTTTATTGATATGAAAACTTAAAACATAATCAGAATACAGTAATTAAATAAATGGTAAGCCAAATTATTTTAATTGGCAGTAATATTACACACAGAAATCACAATTGCGTGATGCATCAAATGAACAAATCCACAAGGGCCGTGACGAGGATTTGAACCTGCGTCCGGGAGCATCCCAGACGCTGCCTTAATCGACTGAATCGATTAATCGATTAAGGAATCGAATCGACCTCAGTCGATTAAGGCAGCGTCTGGGATGCTCCCGGACGCAGGTTCGAATCCTTGTCACGGCCTTTGTGGATTTGTTTATTTGGCAGTAATATTGTTCAGCATTGTATGGGACCATGTTCTTTATGGGAATATTTAAATTTCAAAACAACATTTTGTGTTTAAGTCATTGCACAATTGTTAGTTTTTGTTTGATCTTGATACAAATTTTCTCAAAATGCATGGTTTAAATTAATATTAAAAGGTGAGAAATTTTTAATAATTAAAAAAAATTGTGAAAATGACTTAAAAAGGTGACCAAACTTTGTTTTATTAGATCGATTGTATTGAATTTTTTTTATTGTATGTTGAAAATAAACATTTATTTATTTATTTAAATTTTTTACTTATTTGAAACCTTAATCTCAATACAGTTTTCAATTCTTTGCCAGTCTTATGGTAGACTGTCCTTATTTGTTGAGCAGTAGGATAAATTATACTGTCTTGTTGATCCATAATGATGGCATAACCCTTTACAAGAGAGTTCCTCAACCAAATACTGATTTAAGAACATAACAAGTCTTGTCAGCAACACTTAAAAAAAAAATTAAATCATGTGTTATTTTTCATCTTTTATGCTAAGTTTAAAAGTTAAAGATTAAGAGCAGTGGACTAGTTGACAAAATAAATACTAATAATACATCAAAATGTCTGAATTTGACTACAGTACTTACCTGCTGAAACATTTGAGTAATGTTTCCTTCAATCTTTCTGGTGGCTCCCTGAAGCTGTCTCGCCAAGATGTCTTCCCACTACTGAATCACATCAGTCATAGGAGTCGTGTTTGTCCAACTGGAGACCAGAGCCAGCTCTTGGACCCCCTCAAAGAGGCACAGGGAGCCGAGATTGTTGTAAGTGGAGAGGTAATTATTAAAGTCCCTCCTCCTTACAGTTTGTATATGTTATTTAAAATTAGGAACACAGAACAAATCTGTACTACAGGTACAGTATATGAGAGAATGTCTGTCCAAAGTTGAAGGTCACATATTTGGGCTAGCCTCACCCAAATTTGCTTTTGGGAAAGGTCTGGAGTACAGGATGGACATAGGCCTGACAGCTGGGTGGGCAGCGCTTCGGATTCGTAGTCCTGAGGTTCCGGGTTCGATCCCCGGTGGAGGCCGAGACAAATGCGCAAAATGTTTCTTTCACCCTGATGCCCCTGTTACCTAGCAGGAAATAGGTACTTGGGAGTTAGACAGCTGCTACGGGCTGCTTCCTGGGGATGTGTAACAAAAAGGAGGCCTGGTCGAGGACCAGGCTGCGGGGATGCTAAGCCGAAATCATCTGCAGAGAACCTCAAGATAGGCTATTTGGGGGCAGCTTAAGTTAAATGCTTTAAGAAATATAGCTACTAACCCAACACCCCCGAGTGTTTTTCATGAAGTCTGAAATGAAAATGGGGTAATCTCTGTACTTCTGTTACTAAGTTACTTCCACCATTTACCTGCAAATTTTCACAACTTTAAATGGATCGATAGATGACTGTACCCTGTATAGATAAATGGATGAATGGATAGATAGTTGGATGGATAAATAGAGAATGTGGACAGAAAGTTAAATGGATAGGTGGATATAAATATAGATAGATAAATACATAGATGGATAGATTGGTGTATGTGTAGGTCAGTGGGTGGATGGATATATATAGATAAATAGATGGGAGAGACAGACATGCACACCCGGGCAACACTGGGTACCCCCTGTATAATATATAAAGATGTACTTCAAATATGAGAGGGAACAGTAAATGAATGGCACACCCATGTTGAATTGCGGGACTCCAAACAAACCAGAAAGAGATGCATGTATTTCACTAATTTTAAAAGTAATTCACACACACACACACACACACAGGAAGTGATGTGGTGGAGGCAGACTCCACACACACAGTTTCAAATGTAGATATGGTAGAGCCTAATAGGCTCGGGAATCTGTTTACCCATTGACAGTTGAGAGGCGGGACCAAACAGACGAAGCTCAACCCCTGCAAGCCTAACAGGTAAGTACACGCACACCACACTAGAAGGGGCGTTACCTGGCAGTGCCTGGGGTTGTCTGTGTTTCCCCTTTGTCTATCTCTGTCTCTACCTATCTTTATCTCAAACTCTCTCAACCTAGCTGTTTTTTCGTTCTTTGCCCTGCATTTCTCTCCTCAAAAAGCACCAAAATGGGTCCTGGTAGTACAGTCAGGTTCGTTCTTGACTCACAATCAAGATTTAAGGGTTCGAATCCCGGATGGGACAGAAATAATTGAATGCATTTCCGATCACCTAATGCTTCTGTTCACCTAGCAGTAATTAGGTACCCGGTAGTTTGCTTGGTATGGGGTTGCATCCTGGGCGGAGTCAGTAATTTGACCTTGGGGAGGGGGGGGGACCTCCATATAAGTCTAACATGTATGAATACACTCTGGCTACCTGTCCCCCTGACACAAGGAATTAGTATAATTATTAAATAAATGTAAGTCTCAGAAGCTTTGCTTTTCCATTTTCTTTTCTTCCTTTACTCATTCTTGTTTTTCTTCAGTAAAAACTCAAAATTAATCACATGCCATATTTCACACTTGACTCCATGAAAATGTACCAGGGGTGTTTATAATTGCTAATATTTCGTAAAGGCATTTAACTTAGGCCTACCCTGACCAGTCTTTGTCCATCCCATACCCCAGACCATTTTCCCTGCAAATTTGGGTGAGTCTTGCCTCAAGCATCTGGCCTCCAACTTAGTAGCCAGACATTCTTATAGGTATAGATATGTGTATGTGCTGTATATAATAGTGTAAATGTGCTGGGGAAAAGGCAGCTAGGGGGCTCATTTATACAAGTTAGGCTTATATCGAGGTCCCTCCCCTCTCCCCCAGGTCGAATTACTGACCCTCTCCTAAGATGCCACCCACAACAGCTGCATAAATCCCAAGGGGTACCTATTTACTGCTAGCATAACAAAGACATCGGGTATAACTAACTCCTTCCTCCTCCAATTGTGAGCCGAAGTGTTTATAGTTCCAATTCCCTAATACCGGTATGATCTAACTTGTTAAAGGGAACATACGGAGGTAATTGAAAGACGTATCGTGTGTGTGGCAGACAGGAAGAGGTGTGTCTGGGTCCCGGGAATCTGGGAATCTGGGATTCTCGGGAATCTGCCCGAAACGCTGTGCGTACTAGTGGCATTACAAGAATATAAACATATCATGCTATGTACTCTGATAAAACCAATGTAACTTCTTGTATATATAAAAATAAATAAGTACAAAATATGTGTCAGTACGACAACGGGTGGATCGATGCCACTCAAGGGGAGGAAGAGCGAGGCAACAGGTCGCCTGCCGCTGGTCACTCATATGTTCATCACTGCCACAGGGGCCATCTATTGGTGATATATTCAGTAATAACCACGATTTATACCTAAGTTGGCTTGAAAATAAAATAACTAAAGACTGAAAAGTGACAAGATATAGCACTGCTAAAATCATTTCAATTTTAACTGCAGTGATATAACACGTAGGCCTATATAGTATTGAGCGGTGAATTTTACTGTAAATTTTCACAATTTAACAAACAAATACAAATAATATAAAATAAATGTGACAGAAAAGGTGCTTCATTATATTTAAAGGATAATCTAGGAAGACTAGGCCTAGATTTTTTATAATATAGGCCTATTTTATCCCAACTGAGAAAGGGATGCCGCGTTCTGATTGACATCTTTAATTGTGCCTTTCTTGTTTATACTATCACTCACAACATGTCTATGTTGGGGTACACATTAAACTCGCTCACAACATGGTTATGTGGGGTACACAGTAAACTATCGCTCACAACATGACTATGTTGGGGTACACAGTAAACTGTCGCTCACAGCATGGTTATGTGGGGTACACAGTAAACTATCGCTCACAACATGACTATGTTGGGGTACACAGTAAACTGTCGCTCACAGCATGGTTATGTGGGGTACACAGTAAACTATCGCTCACAACATGACTATGTTGGGGTACACAGTAAACTGTCGCTCACAGCATGGTTATGTGGAGTACACAGTAAACTATCGCTCACAACATGACTATGTGGGGTACACAGTAAACTATCGCTCATGGCATGGCTATGTGGGTACACAGTAAACTGTCGCTCACAACATGACTATGTGGGGTACACAGTAAACTATCGCTCACGGCATGGCTATGTGGGGTACACAGTAAACTGTCGCTCACAACAGACTATGTGGGGTACACAGTAAACTATCGCTCACGGCATGGTTATGTGGGGTACACAGTAAACTGTCGCACAACATGACTATGTGGGGTACACAGTAAACTGTCGCTCACAACATCACTATGTGGGGTACACAGTAAACTGTCGCTCACAGCATGACTATGTGGGGTATACAGTAAACTGTCGCTCACAACATCACTATGTGGGGTACACAGTAAACTGTCGCTCACAGCATGACTGTGGGGTACACAGTAAACTGTCGCTCACAGCATGACTGTGGGGTACACAGTAAACTGTCGCTCACAGCATGACTATGTGGGGTACACAGTAAACTGTCGCTCACAACATCACTATGTGGGGTACACAGTAAACTGTCGCTCACAGCATGACTGTGGGGTACACAGTAAACTATCACTCAGAATGGTGTAGTACAGTGATGGCATAGTACAGTGATGATATAGTATAGTGATGGTATAGTACAGTAATAGTGTAGTACAATAATAATGTAGTACATTGAAGATGTAGTACATTGAAGGGTAGTACAGTGAAGGTGTAGTACAGTGATGGTATAGTACATAGATGGTGTAGTACAGTGAAGGTGTAGTATAGTAATGGTGTACCAGAGTAAAAGTGCTGCATGTGGTGTAATGGTTAGTACACTCCCTTCCTGGGGTACAGTGATATATGGTGTTCTGGTACAATTCTGGTAATGTACCTCCCCCCCCCCCCCATGACATGGTGATTATGGTGTAAGCATTCCACACAGTGATGGTGTTAGCTAGTTTTACTGACAGTACAGTACTGTGATGTTGCCACATTACATATTCAAAAATACTCATATGTATGTACATTATATGCAGATTGATATTGTAGATGAAAATATATATAAACTGGTATGTAGGAACAGTATATAAAAATGTATGTAAATATATTAATTTAGTCTTGCCTCATGCAGGTATGTGGATACTGTGGTTATGGATTGTGAGCATACATGCAGGCTTGGTAGCAGTCAGGTGTGGAGACCCCAATTCCATATCTGCAGCAGAGAACACCCATGGTCAAAGTGGCAATGATCCAGCCCATCACGAACATTCCCACTTCTCACATGAGCACATTGTCTCCCAAACTGGCACTAGCCATATCCATCCTCATACTTCCTGCAGTGAGAAGAATGACTGTAGCTCGATGGATAGAGAGCGTGGACCAGTTGAGGTATATAAGCAACCTGCTGTTCCTACTGATCACAAAAGACTTGTCGCCGCTAAAAAGCTGGTGTCATTCTCAGAGAAAAGCATGATATTGGGTGTCGGTACAGCATCTCAGACATCTGGACATGAAGGTTTATTTAATGAATGGTTAGTAGATGATAAAAAGGGATATATGGATTCCACAGAAAGTATAACTGAATATCACAGTAATAATCAGCAAACACTGATACAGGATGAGAGTGCTGATGATATGTACAAGCATTCTGAATTAGATGAAGATCATGACAAGTGGGCCACCAATGAAGCTGAAGATACTCGCTCTGCTGTCAGGATCCTCCGTCGTGTAGGAGACTTTGAAGAGTTCATTGAAAAAGGACCCATTGTCATTGTTTACTTCTATAAAGATGGTAAAAATAATACTGTACACTGTCAGTAATTATAAAATCATCTTCAACATTTTACAAACCTACTAAAACATACAGTTCTTCATAATTGTTTTTTTATTTACTTTTTATTTCTTGTCTCATTTTCCTTTGTGATTAGATATTGTCACATTATTCATCACATGTTAATTTCTTCATGATTTACACATAGAGCCATGTGCACAAGCATGTTGTCAATTTATTATTCAAAGTCTGTGGGATTTGTGTCAATACAGTATTCTATATTTTGTCTATTATCTAAGTAAAAAGCATATTTCTCCTGTAATATCCTCAATAAAAAGCTATTATATGTAAACCTCCATGAAATGTAAGGAAAGATGAACAATAAAGTACAGTACTATACTGTATCCTGCATTTGCACATATTCAGGATCCAACTATGATAAAACAATTTTGGAACTGTCACCTTGAATGTGGTGTTCTACAAAATGATTTTTATATATGTACTGTACAGTGTACTTGTATATATATATAGTATTTCATTGTGTTGATTTTATTGTTTTACATATATAGGTGGGTCTGAAGCACTGACAAGGTTCTTGCCAGAGTACAGCAAGTCAGCACAACACCTGCTGCAATACAACGTGCTGCTGGCTACGGTCAGTACCACTCATAGTGCTTGCACCTCAGCTAGAATACTACTGCATGTGCTACGGGCACAGTGTAAAATACACATGAATGAATAGAATCATCTTGCATGACAACAGCATGTTTATTTCCATGGTGAGGGTCATGATAATAACAACATGCAGTTAGTGTTTCTGGCTTGCTCTTTCTCATTCCAGCAACACTAATGGAATACTTTTATCACTTAATTTCTTAGAATTTTTCTCCATTCCAGTCAATCTTTTACAGTAAACTACTATAATAACTTGATGTACAACTACACTGAGGCACAATGAATTTGTTTCCTAGTTGTGAACTGCTTACTTTACTAACATAAATGCCAAATGTGGAGACATATGACTAGCCCATAGCATATGCCTTGTCTGGTAACATTATGCCCTAGCATTAACAGTCGTGAACTCTCCCATAGGTGGATTGCGCAGTGTACAAGGTGGCCTCTTACTGCACACCGGATAAGGTTAACCGATATGCATATGGTTTCCGAGACGGCCAGGAGAAATTGCTTTTCCACTAGATACTCTCTTCAACAATAATGCCATCGTGGCCTCTGCCCTGCAGTGTGTACAACCAGTCTCTCATCCCTGTCTACCATGTCTATTATTGTTATAACTATGCAAGCTTATTATTTGAAAAATAAATACTGCCTTGATCATTTAAATAATATTGTGGTGTGCCATAATAAGAGTTAATATTAACCTGAAAACTTTGTCTGGGTAGTTTAATCATTTGTTTAATTATTTTATTTTATATGATATAACTAAGGTATGGAGACCCATTCCTAATCATCTTTCTTAGGTTGTAATAATATAGACAGAGTACCCTGTAGCACATGTGAAGGTACAGTAAGGAATTAGGATAGCTTTAATACATATTGGGAAAATTTTTTCTACATAATACCTAGCCTACATAGAATACCAAACATAGTACAGTACTCTATCACCACATAGGTTATATTACTGTATCTCCAATATATGAGACAGA
>WNGS01166011.1:15156465-15191595 GCA_020271785.1 Procambarus virginalis | reverse complement strand
TTTTCCCAGTTTTATGGTGTGGGTAGACATCTCAGAATTGTTTTAGAAAATGGTTAAAATATCTCCATTAGAGCCTCTTCACTCTGGCTTCTTGTTCTTTTTTTGTGATAATGCAGGTTTCCCCCTGACAGATGCTCAGTCATGATTTTTGACACTTTAATGAACTTGAAATATCTTGAGAAGAGTGTACATATTAGATGAGAAATTTCTAGAATGATCAGTGGATTACAATTATTTTATTTATATATATTTCTTGTAATTCACTTGCTATCCTGAGATTCTTATGACATTTGTTAATCTACAATTAACTTATCTTGCTTCCTTCTTTACCTGTGATAGTTAAACCACCACAATAGGGTTTTCAACAAATGTTCAGAATTTTCATAAAAAAAAGTAAAATGCATTCTGGTGGTTGAAAGGAAATAAAGGATCAAAATTTATGAATAAAGAATAGGAGAGGTTTTGTGTGTCAACTTTTGGAACACAGTACAGTACAGTACTACCAAAATTTTAATTTTGCATTTTTAATTTGGTTAGAGATGTACTAAAAGAAGCTTAATTAGTTTTTTTTTATACAGAGATTCTGCCTCTGGATTTTGCTATGTAAATGACATCGTTCTAGCTGTGCGACATCTGCGCACAAAGTTTGACAAGATCTTGTACATTGATTTGGACATTCATCACGGTGAGTTAAATTGTTTTGTATTTAGAGATGACAGTGATAATCACTCAAAAATAATCATTTATGAACACACTGGTAGATGGATGGAATAAATTCAATGAGAGGGTGGTGGATGCCAACACCATTGAAAGCTTACAAGCATCATAAAACAAAGATTATAGGGAAGATGAGACACTACAATCCTACACTTCATCCTACAACTAAACTCCACACTGAATAATTTACATTATGTTTATATACTATATATATATCTTTTTGCAGGAGATGTGTGGAGAATGCTTTTCTGTTCAGTCCCAAGGTGGTTACTCTGTCATTTCATCAGTTAGAGACAGGTTTCTTCCCTGGCACTGGTGAGCAGAAAGATGTCGGCCTCGGGAAAGGCAGATATTACAGCTTTAATGTCCCTTACAAAGCTGGATAAATAATAAAAATTGTGTACTTATTTGAGAGGTAAGTATATTTTATATGGATTGAAAGATTGTGTTATTAATAAATATTTTTGTTTGTACACCAATATATATAATATTTTGTATAAATTTGTAAACTAATTTGTCTGTTCAGGAATTTGTATGATTCACCCACAAATTATGTTGGTTTCCTGAATGTTAGGCAAATTAATTTGTTTTAAAATATTCATATAATATTTAAAACCATCAACTGAACTTAAATAAGATACTGAATACTGTAACTTTGTAACACCGTAAGGTGTTTGGTTTAGTTTTATTTAATACATACATAGAGATACATGAGTCGGAGACAAGGATTTGAGAGGCGCCATCAACTTTTTATTTTTGGGTTGGCCCCTTAGAAGCTCGTCGGAATGTTCTCACAATAGCATCCGGGTTAGGGAAATGGCTTTCTTTGCTATAACAAGCAAAGAAAGATGAAGTAGTTTACCAATGGAAGCATAGTCAGAAGACAAAACAGCCAATGACTCCAAGAAAATAACTCATGGGGGATGTAGGCAACACCATATAGGTGAACGGCACACAGGCCACCAGCCAAAGAAATCTGACAATAATTATAACCAGTGAACACTGCCATTCAAACAGCAGGCTGGTATAATCTAACGAACCAGCCATAAACCAGCAGAAGACAGAACCCGGTCAAAGAAACAAATTCCCCCATTGAACTGAACCCAGGAAATAAAGAATGAAGTTCATGGCAAAGATTCAGAGGGAAACAACAAGGTAGCTGACAGGGGGGCAGACATAGTAAGGAGTAGGTGCAGGCAGAGAATTGGTGCTACCTTGGTTGAAGACACTGCAAAACACACTAAAGGTATTCCTCTGCTATGTAAGGGAATGCATTTTGGGAGTTGGGGGACCACTTACAGGGAATCGGGGCAAACTCCTGGAAAATTGGGAATCACTCTTTTGAGATACCAAGAGAGTTGCTACCTGTTCCATCCCTGTGATGCAACCTGACTGCCACCTGATGACAGCTAGTTTTCTCATTAGTTTGCAGAGTGAAAATTAGCTTTCCTTGTCAGTTATCACTTTCTTAAAATGTTGAGAGGTTTTCTTGTCATGGTGTGTGAGCAGTGTCTTGGGTGAATTGTGACCCTGGTTAGAGAAACAATCAAGAGAACCTTGCTCAGAAATTACTAGCAAATAACCACAAATACTAACAAATTTTCCCTCTATCTTGGCTACCATGGGAGAGGCTTATGGCAAGGTAGCCTATAGTACTAGCATTTTAACACATACTGTATTTTCATAATAAAGTCTAAGGCATGATTAACATCTATTCAAAATTGTTAGATACACTTAAATGGAAGAGTAAAATGCCTTACTTTTAATCTTTTTGCAGTATTCTATACAACTTGTGTGAAGTATATATGCCAAATGCTGTGGTTTGCCAATGTGGGGCTGATGCTGTTAGTGGTGACCCTCTTGGAGGAGGCAATTTAACCCCAGAAGCTTTCAAATCCTGTGTACGTCATATCCTGAACCTCCACAAGCCCACTCTCTTTCTTGGAGGAGGTTAGTCTATATAAAATTATCGTCTAAAATATGATACTCTGGCAATAAATCGGTATTGAGAAAGTATACTACAAAAGTTTACAAAATTACATTCGACTAGTGTGTGTGCGTATTTAATCCTTTGGCTGCACTAAGCACTAGTGATGGACACCATAAAAATAGGCTTAGTCTATGATCTGAGACATCTGCTGTGCCTTGGTAAATGTTACTGAATGGTGTAATGTTTGACCAGGTTTTCTGACCTTCAAAGCAGGTGCCTAGACCTGCTAAATGCTGCCATTGGATGACAACAGAATCAAATGTCAAGCCTATTTGTAGTACCAGAATACGGCAATTATGATTGCTACAAACCCTCGCCCCTTGATGCTTCTTGTCACTTTTTATTTTGTTATTATTACATAATTAAGGTACTGTGTACATATTATGTTGTTTTTGGGAGGAGCCCCTTGTGTCTCCCTGAAGCTATGTTGTTGAGATGGCTCCCAACTATTAGATCATAGCAGCCACGGAATTTTGTTTGCCCTACCGAGAACTAGAGCCAGAATCTGGCCCTCTTTCAAAGAGGCACAGAGAGTGAGTGACACTCCACCACCCTACTGGGAAAGCATCCAGTCCAAAGTTAGCTTTCTAGATGCTAACTAATACTAGGCCAAGTATCACTGTCCAGCAAGAACATAAAACTTTTTTATTTGTTATTAAACCCTGATGCATGCTTCTCCTCTTGGGAGAGTAAAATGTGATGAAATGTATTTCCATTGAAGGGGCCAGTTTCATATACTGTACAATCAAGACAGGCTAGGGAAGGTAGTTACCATGCTTGATGATAGTCATGAGAAAATTCATGCACTTCTTGATGGTCAACACTGGCTGCCTCATTACTCACTTTTATGATGTACAGGTTGCGGCAATGTTTGAAGCTTTCAAAGCCACTATAAATTGCTCCATATGTTTCTGGTGATCATTTTGCTTGAAGGTTGGTAAAAGATGTTCCTTACCCTCCCCATTCTCACGAGCTGGCATCACAGTCAGGGGTATTTACCCTGAAGAAACGATCATTTTCTTTATTTACCTAGGGGTGCCTAATTTCCTTTAAGCATTTGCTTGTTTCTTTGCATTTATGCTTTCTGGTGAGTATTCCCTAGTTTTGCAGTTCATTTTTTTATCCCCTGCTTCCCTCACCTCATTGTGAATCAGATTATGGTCCTGGCTTTCCATACACAACAAATGGGCCTCAGAGGCCTGGTGTGTTGGGCTAAGGCTCTGGTACCAGAGATAACCTCAAGAAGCCACTGGGGGCCAACAAAAAAGTGTGTTGCATTATATTCAGTGGTTAAATTTTTCTGGTGAAATTCTTATATAAATTGTGATATGACCACCAGGCTGGTGCCTGCATCTGCAAGGGCCGAACGATTGATGCACTGTAAATTTGGCCTTCTGTATTTTTCAGTTAATATCTCTTAAGTATTTGATCTACACACTTCACTTTGCTGTCATTTTATTAAATTAAATATATCTTTCCACGCAAAATAATAATTTTCCAGTAAAGGTATTATTTTTATCATTAAATCACATTTGAGCAAAAGTAACCTCCATACATAGCTGGATACTTATTGGCTCTATGCTATTTTTTTTTCTTTGTTCTTTTTTCTATGACTGAGCATCCCTCCCCCCCCCCCCCCAATGAAAGTGGGAACAGGTTAACGATCATATTTTGATGCTTATCTAATTTTGCAGGAGGTTACGACAATATAAACACAGCCAAACTGTGGACAGTTATCACATCTACCATTCTTGATACTCCCCTTAGTGCCGAGATTCCTGAGCATCAGGTAAGATTAGAATTAAACACCTAAACGAGAATTGGTAGATGACTTAATAAGGTCAGGTTCAATAATTTATATTTTATTAGTGTTAATTGTACACAGTTTCATATTGTTCATAATGCTACCCGTAGAATATATTTCAATACAGCGCTCCAATTTTATTTAACTTTCAGTTCTTTCCGCTGTATGGCCCAAGCTTTGAGTTGGAAGTAACAGCAGGACTTCGGAAAAGTGAAAATACTCAGAAGTCTTTAGATGAAACTGTTTGGACTGCTCATGGTATGTACAGTATATGAGACAAGTTATACCATGGTTGAATTAGGTGTTTGCAGAAGGGGGGGTATACTGTATTATAAATTTGTAGAAATAAAATTTATGAAACAAATTTTGGTTGATACCATAATTGGGGTATGCCTTCATGTATCAACTTTCAATATTTATGATTGGAGATTTTAGGGAAAATTATAATATTAGCTGAAGAGGGAGTTGGGGGATGTTTTTGAACATTTAAAAAAGTAAATGCGCTAAAATTTCTGCACACATTCTCTCGGTTCTCTGCCTGCAATAGTAATCTAAGCATTCTTGCAATACTGTATATGCAATTATATAGCATATACTGTAATAAATAAATAGATGAATAAATAAGGTGAATGGAACATAGTGTTTGTTTATAGTAGATCAGGTCTTTCTATGGGCTACAGAAAATAATATGGTGTTTAACGAAGACAAGTTCCAGCTCATGCGCTATGGAAAAAATGAAAATATAAAAACGGAAACCACGTACAAAACTCAGGCAAATCATAACATAGAACGAAAAGGCAATGTAAAGGATCTGGGTGTACTCATGTCGGAAGACCTTACCTTTAAAGAACACAATAAAGTAGCCGTCACAACTGCAAGAAAAATGACAGGTTGGATAACAAGAACTTTTCACACTAGAGATGCTATACCGATAATGACACTTTTCAAAACGCTTGTGCTCTCTAGAGTGGAGTACTGCTGCACAATGACAGCCCCTTTCACTGCTGGTGAAATTGCTGACCTGGAGAGCGTGCAGAGGTCCTTTACTGCTAGAATCCACTCGGTAAAACATCTAAACTATTGGGACCGACTTAAGAGCCTAAATCTGTATTCCCTTGAGCGCAGGCGGGAGAGATACATAATAATTTACACGTGGAAAATATTAGAGGGGCTGGTCCCAAACCTGCACACAGAAATAACATCACATGAGACCAGAAGACATGGCAAGAT
The DNA here is from genome assembly GCA_020271785.1 of Procambarus virginalis. Classification (NCBI taxonomy): domain Eukaryota; kingdom Metazoa; phylum Arthropoda; class Malacostraca; order Decapoda; family Cambaridae; genus Procambarus; species Procambarus virginalis. The sequence continues at coordinate 15,185,854 of WNGS01166011.1, read as the reverse complement.
GTGCAGAATACCCCCGTTGAAAAGCAGAGGTGCAACTGGTACTCTGAGAGAGAACTCTATCAACATCAGAGGCCCGAGACTGTTCAACACGCTTCCACTACACATAAGGGACATAACTGGCAAACCCCTCACAGTGTTCAAGAGAGAACTGGATAAGCACCTCCAAAGGATACCTGATCAACCAGGCTGTGACTCATACGTCAGGCTGCGAGCAGCCGCGTCCAACAGCCTGGTTGATCAGTCCAGCAACCAGGAGGCCTGGTCGATGACAGGGCCGCGGGGACGATAAGCCCCGGAAGCACCTCAAGGTATCCTCAAGGTAAGGTATCAAGGTATAGTAAGAATTATTAAAGATATTTTATTCTAATTTTCATAGTGCATGTCTTTGTACCATTCAGCAAATAAATTTTTCATCACAAAATAAAAATAATTAGAATGGCTTAAAACAAATTCGTGTGTGTTATACAATTAAGATATTAATTTCTAATGATCTGATCACATTACTGTACGATTGAATATAAAATTAAATCTAGAAAAATAGAGTCTGTCATCACAAAATCCATTTACCAGTATATTTACCTTTTGCACCTGACAGCACATAGACACCCGTGTGGCACAGACAACAGAGTTGAGATTTTTTACAGCTTTTGATGTGAATAATGAATAAGCTGTATCAGAAATTCTAATAATGGGAATGACAATTTACTGTACCACATTACAACACGGCTGAACTCGGTAAAAGTAATTCAGCCACTATCATTATTCACATCTTAGGCCATGTATGTATTTCAAACACAATATAATATGACCCCACAATGTGATGTCTGTGTAAGGGGTCAAGTTCTTTCTTCCTCTATAATCTAATGTCCCTTTTCGTCCCCATCCAACCCTACCGAACCTCAGAATGTCCTACCCCATCCCATTAAATTATAAAGACTATCACCATCAACACCACTGCAACCACCACCACCACCAACTGAACCATATTACCACCCTCATTACTAACATCACCATCATTTATATCACCACCACAATTGTCATTGATGACTTGTTGAACAAGATTACTAATGGGATGATTCACTTCGAGTGCAAGTCCACTATGGACTCGCCATAGCCCATGCTACTTCGAACCTTTGTTCCAAGTAGCTGAATCTAAAACGAAAAACAACCCTTTGAGTGGTCTCCGACTCTTTCCCAAGCCCAGGGAGGGCTCTGGGTCCTCGCTGCATTTTGGGTCCTTCTTTTGTCAACCTTCATGTTCCTTGCCAAACATTCTGGATGACAACAGTGTCTAAGGTTCACCTGGTGGTTTCAAGCCAGTCTGTTCTCATTTCTTTGGATCTGCTGGACACATATTGGCATATTCATCTGCAGTTTCGGGTTTGGTGGAGGTTCAAGGTGGAATTTTAGTTCCAGCTGTCATTCCACCTTTGCAGTTCTCTGACTTGTTTGTGGGCTATAAGAGATATGTGCTTTGTGGCTCAGTACTACTGACATTAGAAGTGTCCAAACAAAAGATATTTTCATGTGTGCTAGCAGTGTTCTCTCTCATTTCTCAAAGGATGTTTATAAATTTACACTTGGATACAATTATTTGTTAGTAGATAACATGTCTTCTAGTAAATGGTAGTCTGGCTAGATCATGTAGGGTAAAGAAGAGGTACCTTCAACATGAATGGAAAAGCAACATTGATAAAGAACATTTATCGTGATTCAGTACACTGGTCCATTACAGACATAAATAAAGCTAGGGAAGACAGTTCTAGTGACAAACACTAAAGAGAACAGTTATTAAGTGACTCAAATGTCAGTGAGTTTGGTCAAGCAGTTTACAAGCACTGTACTGTTGCTAACCACAATATGTATGATCTTAATTAGGGTAAGTAAAATGGTTTCCCATTGTTGGGGACATAAAGCCTGTTAGACTTAGACTCCATAGACCCTGAAAGACCTTTCAGGGTCTACATAGTAAACAATTAACTTTTGTCAGGCTGCAGCCTCAACAGTCAACTAACAGCCAAGTACTGTACTTATTTACTGCTTGGTGAATAAATCTGTCAGGTTTAAGGAAATTTGCACAACCATTTTACCGTATAAAATGTATATGTAAAAAATGCATTCTAACAGGTGTTATAAAAAAACTAGAAATGTGATACACAGTATAAAAATAACATATAATCCAAAATTAAGATTCCATAAATCTGGAAGAGGTCTGGAATGATAAATATACAGCACTGTAGTCTGGGCTTTGTAGGTTACACTTCATATTTGTCTACTAAGTCAGCACTTCTTATTAATCTCATTTTTTTTATTTTCAGAAAATATAAAAAAATTAGCTGAGCTACTAGGAAAGAAGGCGTCATAGTTGTTACATAATATTTATGTGCTATATTAATATATTATTTTAATGAATTTGAATATATGGAGATTCATTTTCTTGTTTTAGATACAGTGATTAATCAGTATATAAATATATAGTTTTTGCTGTGATATAATGTTAGTTTCTTTAGATTTATTTTTAAGTACTTTTTCACCTATTTTAAAGGGCAGTTTCCACCAAAATGGTCTGCTTTGAATACTTTTTGTAACTCTGCAAAACCTAGCTATTTATGAACATTTTAAGCATGAAAGAAATTTACACATTTTTGTATTTTTTATTTAAATGTTTTCTGCTGTAAGTATTTAAAATATTGACAGTACAGGATAGTTACCAGGTATTATTTTATTATTTTTATTGATATGAAAACTTAAAACATAATCAGAATACAGTAATTAAATAAATGGTAAGCCAAATTATTTTAATTGCCAGTAATATTACACACAGAAATCACAATAGCGTGATGCATCAAATGAACAAATCCACAAGGGCCGTGACGAGGATTCGAACCTGCGTCCGGGAGCATCCCAGACGCTGCCTTAATCGACTGAATCGATTAATCGATTAAGGAATCGAATCGACCTCAGTCGATTAAGGCAGCGTCTGGGATGCTCCCGGACGCAGGTTCGAATCCTTGTCACGGCCTTTGTGGATTTGTTCATTTGGCAGTAATATTGTTCAGCATTTTATGGGACCATGTTCTTTATGGGAATATTTAAATTTCAAAACAACATTTTGTGTTTAAGTCATTGCACAATTGTTAGTTTTTGTTTGATCTTGATACAAATTTTCTCAAAATGCATGGTTTAAATTAATATTAAAAGGTGAGAAATTTTTAATAATTAAAAAAAATTGTGAAAATGACTTAAAAAGGTGACCAAACTTTGTTTTATTAGATCGATTGTGTTGAATTTTTTTTATTGTATGTTGAAAATAAACATTTATTTTTTTATTTAAATTTTTTACTTATTTGAAACCTTAATCTCAATACAGTTTTCAATTCTTTGCCAGTCTTATGGTAGACTGTCCTTATTTGTTGAGCAGTAGGATAAATTATACTGTCTTGTTGATCCATAATGATGGCATAACCCTTTACAAGAGAGTTCCTCAACCAAATACTGATTTAAGAACATAAAAAGTCTTGTCAGCAACACTTAAAAAAAAAATTAAATCATGTGTTATTTTTCATCTTTTATGCTAAGTTTAAAAGTTAAAGATTAAGAGCAGTGGACTAGTTGACAAAATAAATACTAATAATACATCAAAATGTCTGAATTTGACTACTTACCTGCTGAAACATTTGAGTAATGTTTCCTTCAATCTTTCTGGTGGCTCCCTGAAGCTGTCTCGCCAAGATGTCTTCCCACTACTGAATCACATCAGTCATAGGAGTCGTGTTTGTCCAACTGGAGACCAGAGCCAGCTCTTGGACCCCCTCAAAGAGGCACAGGGAGCCGAGATTGTTGTAAGTGGAGAGGTAATTATTAAAGTCCCTCCTCCTTACAGTTTGTATATGTTATTTAAAATTAGGAACACAGAACAAATCTGTACTACAGGTATATGAGAGAATGTCTGTCCAAAGTTGAAGGTCACATTTGGGCTAGCCTCACCCAAATTTGCTTTTGGGAAAGGTCTGGAGTACAGGATGGACATAGGCCTGACAGCTGGGTGGGCAGCGCTTCGGATTCGTAGTCCTGAGGTTCCGGGTTCGATCCCCGGTGGAGGCCGAGACAAATGCGCAAAATGTTTCTTTCACCCTGATGCCCCTGTTACCTAGCAGGAAATAGGTACTTGGGAGTTAGACAGCTGCTACGGGCTGCTTCCTGGGGATGTGTAACAAAAAGGAGGCCTGGTCGAGGACCAGGCTGCGGGGATGCTAAGCCGAAATCATCTGCAGAGAACCTCAAGATAGGCTATTTGGGGGCAGCTTAAGTTAAATGCTTTAAGAAATATAGCTACTAACCCAACACCCCTGAGTGTTTTTCATGAAGTCTGAAATGAAAATGGGGTAATCTCTGTACTTCTGTTACTAAGTTACTTCCACCATTTACCTGCAAATTTTCACAACTTTAAATGGATCGATAGATGACTGTACCCTGTATAGGTAAATGGATGAATGGATAGATAGTTGGATGGATAAATAGAGAATGTGGACAGAAAGTTAAATGGATAGGTGGATATAAATATAGATAGATAAATACATAGATGGATAGATTGGTGTATGTGTAGGTCAGTGGGTGGATGGATATATATAGATAAATAGATGGGAGAGACAGACATGCACACCCGGGCAACACTGGGTACCCCCTGTATAATGTATAAAGATGTACTTCAAATATGAGAGGGAACAGTAAATGAATGGCACACCCATGTTGAATTGCGGGACTCCAAACAAACCAGAAAGAGATGCATGTATTTCACAAATTTTAAAAGTAATTCACACACACAGGAAGTGATGTGGTGGAGGCAGACTCCACACACACACAATTTCAAATGTAGATATGGTAGAGCCTAATAGGCTCAGGAATCTGTTTACTCATTGACAGTTGAGAGGCGGGACCAAACAGACGAAGCTCAACCCCTGCAAGCCTAACAGGTAAGTACACGCACACCACACTAGAAGCGGAGTTACCTGGCAGTGCCTGGGGTTGTCTGTGTTTCCCCTTTGTTTATCTCTCTGTCTTTCTGTCTACCTATCTTTATCTCAAACTCTCTCAACCTAGCTGTTTTTTTCGTCCTTTGCCCTGCATTTCTCTCCTCAAAAAGCACCAAAATGGGTCCTGGTAGTACAGTCGGGTTCGTTCTTGACTCACAATCAAGATTTAAGGGTTCGAATCCAGGATGGGACAGAAATAATTGAATGCATTTCCGATCACCTAATGCTTCTGTTCACCTAGCAGTAATTAGGTACCCGGTAGTTTGCTTGGTATGGGGTTGCATCCTGGGCGGAGTCAGTAATTTGACCTTGGGGGGGGGGACCTCCATATAAGTCTAACATGTATGAATACACTCTGGCTACCTGTCCCCCTGACACAAGGAATTAGTATAATTATTATATAAATGTAAGTCTCAGAAGCTTTGCTTTTCCATTTTCTATTCTTCCTTTACTCATTCTTGTTTTTCTTCAGTAAAAACTCAAAATTAATCGCATGCCATATTTCACACTTGACTCCATGAAAATGTACCAGGGGTGTTTATAATTGCTAATATTTCGTAAAGGCATTTAACTTAGGCCTACCCTGACCAGTCTTTGTCCATCCCATACCCCAGACCATTTTCCCTGCAAATTTGGGTGAGTCTTGCCTCAAGCATCTGGCCTCCAACTTAGTAGCCAGACATTCTTATAGGTATAGATATGTGTATGTGCTGTATATAATAGTGTAAATGTGCTGGGGAAAAGGCAGCCAGGGGGCTCATTTATACACGTTAGGCTTATATCGAGGTCCCTCCCCTCTCCCCCAGGTCGAATTACTGACCCTCTCCCAAGATGCCACCCACAACAGCTGCATAAATCCCAAGGGGTACCTATTCACTTATTATTATTATTAACATCTTTATTGACAAAATTAATTACAATTTTGCCTAATCTGAGGATTTTGATAGTCTGATTAAAGTGAGGATAATGCTAGTAGTCACTGTCACGCAGGACAGAGGGTCATACATAAGACAATAGGTCTAAACTGTAGGTTGAAGCACATATATATCATGGTTACAATCAATGTTTTAATAGATGGATATGTGAAAACAAGTTTCTACTGTGCACTGCCACACAAGGGCAGGGATGGGTTCATAGGTGATGCAGCTTAGGAGTAATATACATAAAAATTGTTCTTCATTCTTTAAAATGGACAAGCAAATTTTGGGTAAATTGTTAGGATGTATTCACTGCTAGCATAACAAAGACATCGGGTATAACTAACTCCTTCCTCCTCCAATTGTGAGCCGAAGTGTTTATAGTTCCAATTCCCTAATACCGGTATGATCTAACTTGTTAAAGGGAACATATGGAGGTAATTGAAAGACGTATCGTGTGTGTGGCAGACAGGAAGAGGTGTGTCTGGGTCCCGGGAATCTGGGAATCTGGGATTCTCGGGAATCTGCCCGAAACGCTGTGCGTACTAGTGGCATTACAAAAATATAAACATATCATGCTATGTACTCTCATAAAACCAATGTAACTTCTTGTATATATAAAAATAAATAAGTACAAAATATGTGTCAGTACGACAACGGGTGGATCGATGCCACTCAAGGGGAGGAAGAGCGAGGCAACAGGTCGCCTGCCGCTGGTCACTCTCATATGTTCATCACTGCCACAGGGGCCATCTATTGGTGATATATTCAGTAACAACCACGATTTATACCTAAGTTGGCTTGAAAATAAAATAACTAAAGACTGAAAAGTGACAAGATATAGCACTGCTAAAATCATTTCAATTTGAACTGCAGTGATATAACACGTAGGCCTATATAGTATTGAGCGGTGAATTTTACTGTAAATTTTCACAATTTAACAAACAAATACAAATACTATAAAATAAATGTGACAGAAAAGGTGCTTCATTATATTTAAAGGATAATCTAGGAAGACTAGGCCTAGATTTTTTATAATATAGGCCTATTTTATCCCAACTGAGAAAGGGATGCCGCGTTCTGATTGACATCTTTAATTGTGCCTTTCTTGTTTATACTATCACTCACAACATGACTATGTTGGGGTACACAGTAAACTCGCTCACAGCATAACTATGTGGGGTACACAGTAAGCTATCGCTCACAGCATGACTATGTGGGTATACAGTAAACTATCGCTCACATGACTATGTGGGTACACAGTAAACTATCGCTCACAGCATGACTATGTGGGGTACACAATAAACTATCGCTCACAGCATAACTATGTGGGGTACACAGTAAACTATCGCTCGCAGCATAACTATGAGGGGTACACAGTAAACTATCGCTCACAGCATAACTATGTGGGGTACACAGTAAACTATTGCTCACAACATGACTGTGGGGTACAGAGTAAACTACCTCTCACTGCATGACTATGTGAGGTACACAGTAAACTACTGCTCACTGCATGACTATATGTGGGTTACACGGTAAACTACAGCTCATAGAATGGTGTAGTACAGTGGTGGTGTATTACAGTGATGGTGTAGTACAGTGATGGTGTAGTACAATGATGGTGTAGTACAGTGATGGCATAGTACAGTGATGGTATAGTACAGTGGTGGTGTAGTACAGTAATGATGTACAGTGATGGCATAGTACAGTGATGGTATAGTACAGTGGTGGTGTAGTACAGTGATGGTATAGTACATTGAAGGTGTAGTACAGTGAAGGTGTAGTACAGTGATGGTATAGTACAGTGGTGGTGTAGTACAGTGAAGGTGTAGTACAGTGAAGGTGTAGTACAGTGATGGTATAGTACAGTGATGGTATAGTACAGTGGTGGTGTAGTACAGTAATGATGTAGTACAGTGATGGTATAGCACATTGAAGGTGTAGTACAGTGAAGGTGTAGTACAGTGAAGGTGTAGTACAGTGATGGTATAGTACAGTGATGGTATAGTACAGTGGTGGTGTAGTACAGTAATGATGTAGTACAGTGATGGTATAGCACATTGAAGATGTAGTACAGTGAAGGTGTAGTACAGTGATGGTATAGTACAGTGATGGTATAGTACAGTGGTGGTGTAGTACAGTAATGATGTAGTACAGTGATGGTATAGCACATTGAAGGTGTAGTACAGTGAAGGTGTAGTACAGTGAAGGTGTAGTACAGTGATGGTATAGTACAGTGATGGTATAGTACAGTGGTGGTGTAGTACAGTAATGATGTACAGTGATGGTGTAATACAGTGATGGCATAGTACAGTGGTGGTGTAGTACAGTAATGATGTAGTACAGTGATGGTATAGCACATTGAAGATGTAGTACAGTGAAGGTGTAGTACAGTGATGGTATAGTACATAGATGGTGTAGTACAGTGAAGGTGTAGTATAGTACTGTAATGGTCTACCAGAGTAAAAGTGCTGCATGTGGTGTAATGGTTAGTACACTCCCTTCCTGGGGTACAGTGATATATGGTGTTCTGGTACAATTGTGGTAATGTACCTCCCCCCCTATGACATGGTGATTATGGTATAAGCATTCCACACAGTGATGGTGTTAGCTAGTTTTACTGACAGTACAGTACTGTGATGTTTGCCACATTACATATTCTAATATGTAATGTGGCAAATACTCATATGTATGTAATATAAAAATACTCATATGTATGTAATATAAAAATACTCATATGTATGTAAATTATATGCAGATTGATATTGTAGATGAAAATATATATAAACTGGTATGTAGAAACAGTATATAAAAATGTATGTAAATATATTAATTTAGTCTTGCCTCATGCAGGTATGTTGATACTGTGGTTATGGATTGTGAGCATACATGCAGGCTTGGTAGCAGTCAGGTGTGGAGACCCCAATTCCATATCTGCAGCAGAGAGTACCCATGGTCAAAGTGGCAATGATCCAGCCCATCACGAACATTCCCACTTCTCACATGAGTACATTGTCTCCCAAACTGGCACTAGCCATATCCATCCTCATACTTCCTGCAGTGAGAAGAATGACTGTAGCTCGATGGATAGAGAGCGTGGACCAGTTGAGGTATATAAGCAACCTGCTGTTCCTACTGATCACAAAAGACTTGTCGCCGCTAAAAAGTTGGTGTCATTCTCAGAGAAAAGCATGATATTGGGTGTCGGTACAGCATCTCAGACATCTGGACATGAAGGTTTATTTAATGAATGGTTAGTAGATGATAAAAAGGGATATATGGATTCCACAGAAAGTATAACTGAATATCACAGTAATAATCAGCAAACACTGATACAGGATGAGAGTGCTGATGATATGTACAAGCATTCTGAATTAGATGAAGATCATGACAAGTGGGCCACCAATGAAGCTGAAGATACTCGCTCTGCTGTCAGGATCCTCCGTCGTGTAGGAGACTTTGAAGAGTTCATTGAAAAAGGACCCATTGTGATTGTTTACTTCTATAAAGATGGTAAAAATAATACTGTACACTGTCAGTAATTATAAAATCATCTTCAACATTTTACAAACCTACTAAAACATACAGTTCTTTATAATTGTTTTTTTATTTACTTTTTATTTCTTGTCTCATTTTCCTTTGTGATTAGATATTGTCACATTATTCATCACATGTTAATTTCTTCATGATTTACACATAGAGCCATGTGCACAAGCATGTTGTCAATTTATTATTCAAAGTCTGTGGGATTTGTGTCAATACAGTATTCTATATTTTGTCTATTATCTAAGTAAAAAGCATATTTCTCCTGTAATATCCTCAATAAAAAGCTATTATATGTAAACCTCCATGAAATGTAAGGAAAGATGAACAATAAAGTACAGTACTATACTGTATCCTGCATTTGCACATATTCAGGATCCAACTATGATAAAACAATTTTGGAACTGTCACCTTGAGTGTGGTGTTCTACAAAATGATTTTTATATATATGTACTGTACAGTGTACTTGTATATATATAGTATTTCATTGTGTTGATTTTATTGTTTTACATATATAGGTGGGTCTGAAGCACTGACAAGGTTCTTGCCAGAGTACAGCAAGTCAGCACAACACCTGCTGCAATACAACGTGCTGCTGGCTACGGTCAGTACCACTCATAGTGCTTGCACCTCAGCTAGAATACTACTGCATGTGCTATGGGCACAGTGTAAAATTACACATGAATGAATAGAATCATCTTGCATGACAACAGCATGTTTATTTCCATGGTGAGGGTCATGATAATAACAACATGCAGTTAGTGTTTTCTGGCTTGCTCTTTCTCATTCCAGCAACACTAATGGAATACTTTTATCACTTAATTTCTTAGAATTTTTCTCCATTCCAGTCAATCTTTTACAGTAAACTACTATAATAACTTGATGTACAACTACACTGAGGCACAATGAATTTGTTTCCTAGTTGTGAACTGCTTACTTTACTAACATAAATGCCAAATGTGGAGACATATGACTAGCCCATAGCATATGCCTTGTCTGGTAACATTATGCCCTAGCATTAACAGTCGTGAACTCTCCCATAGGTGGATTGCGCAGTGTACAAGGTGGCCTCTTACTGCACACCGGATAAGGTTAACCGATATGCATATGGTTTCCGAGACGGCCAGGAGAAAATTGCTTTTCCACTAGATACTCTCTTCAACAATAATGCCATCGTGGCCTCTGCCCTGCAGTGTGTACAACCAGTCTCTCATCCCTGTCTACCATGTCTATTATTGTTATAACTATGCAAGCTTATTATTTGAAAAATAAATACTGCCTTGATCATTTAAATATTTTGTGGTGTGCCATAATAAGAGTTAATATTAACCTGAAAACTTTGTCTGGGTAGTTTAATCATTTGTTTAATTTATTTTATTTTATATGATATAACTAAGGTATGGAGACCCATTCCTAATCATCTTTCTTAGGTTGTAATAATATAGACAGAGTACCCTGTAGCACATGTGAAGGTACAGTAAGGAATTAGGATAGCTTTAATACATATTGGGGAAAACATTTTTCTACATAATACCTAGCCTACATAGAATACCAAACATAGTACAGTACTCTTATCACCACATAGGTTATATTACTGTATCTCCAATATATGAGACAGAGGTTCCCCCATGCATGCAGTAGGCACTTGAGTATTATTTTACTTTTAATTACAGTATAACTTTATTGTTGAAAGTCTGATGGAAAACATATGGATATGTAGACATACACCCACTTCCAAATTTTGCTGTGTCTACTACCAACCTTGGTCCACAGCTTGGCCTTGATCAGTGCTGTGCCCATCCTTCAAACAGCAGGGGAGAGAAGGGACCTCGAGGCCCGCTGTCGGGGTCGCTGTGATATTATTTTCTCCTTTCTGCATACCTTGGGCACCTTTGGTATGTTATGTGTGTTTGATGAGTTTGTGTGTTCCTTCCTCAACTCTTCAGTAAATTATTACAATAAGAATAACACTATAATAATAATAAGAATAATAATAAGAATAATAATAATAATATGCTGTAATATATAAATATAACTATAATATAATAAATATAATGTAGATTTATATAATACTGTATATAAATCCTTGATGGACTTCATTGATTATGAGAAATATAAATGGGCATTAAACTCAGCTTCCCGGGAAATCAAATCAGCCAAAAAGAACTACGAAAGAAAACTTGCCCAAAACTTAAAGAAAGATCCAAAGTCATTATATGCCTATATAAGAAGTAAAACCAAAATTAAGGACTTAGTAGGACCTCTAAAAGATGAGACTAACCAAACAATAATGGATGACAAAAGGGCAGCTAACACTCCAAATTAATATTTTACATCAGTTTACAATTAAATAAATATATAAAGTATATAATATATATCAAAGAAAAATAGTAAAATAATACTGACTTTATTTCGTATTCATCAGAGCATCGAATGTTTTTAGAGGTTGCCTACGCCCACCAAGATAAGTTTGTCTTTGCCATCACCACCTACACTGCTGGCACCTTGGGTCTAGCCAACCCTCATCCAAATGGTAATTTACATTTTCTTTTGCAAAACTTAAATTATTTTAGTAATTTAAGATTCAACTGTTGGTGTACAAAGGGGGTGTCTAAATGGCGTTGTTCTACTATGTGCGACTAGATTGAGAAACCCCCAATATCTCCCTCGTCATTTAGTTGAGTGGGAATGTTTGTAAAGATCTCCACTGGTTAAGGAGTTGTGAAGATTGCTCTTGATGCTGGCTAGAGGTAACAAGGCCCAGTATTTCATCTACACTTAGCAACTTATTACTGTATTTGAATAAACAGCTCAGTATTGTAGTGTCAGAAAACTTAGATATTGACGTTTATATGGGTTAATTCTTAAAATACTTAAAAAATTTAACACTTCAGGTGCTTTTAAAGGCACTCTTATTCATTTTCATGAGGGAGCCATACAAAGTTATAGTATATTAATACTACTGTAATGTTGACCAGACCACACACTAGAAGGTGAACAGACGACGACGTTTCGGTCCGTCCTGGACCATTCTCAAGTCGATTGTCTTGTCAAGTCGTGAGAATGGTCCAGGACGGACCGAAACGGCGTCGTCTGTTCACCATCTAGTGTGTGGTCTGGTCAACATACTTTAGCCACGTTATTGTGACTCATCGCCTGCACTACTGTAATGTTATTGACTGCAAAGTATTTTTCAGGTTACAGAGAAGATATATTAATATAATAAATAATCCTTTCTCACTGGGCCTTGCTCTCTTCATATCTGTGGGTTGGCTTATTTATCTTCAGCGTTGTTATTGTGACTTATTCTCTCTTTATTAATGTTATGTTTGCTATATACAATATTTTTATTGGGAATTTGTGAGACCTTCTTTTAGGTTATTATATATTCATATACTGTACTGTAATTTATAATTTAGAGGGGAAAGAAGCAAAATGAGCTTCATCCTCTCTACCCCAACAGATGAGCGAGAAAACATCCTGTGGGTTATGCACTGTTCAGATAAGACAACAGATGAAGATTGCGTGGTGAGCCACTACCGCAGTAAGATGATCTTATCCCAGCTATTGGTGTTCATCCATGCCCTTCAGCTGCCCATTTGGGTGAGTCTTACATCTAGCAGTTTTCTCATGTACTGTAGCTACCCATTTAGGTTGGTTATTTTTTAGCACTTAAGCCATGTCCTGTATAGAAGTTACCAGTGGTGCATGTACCTAAGAAATAAGGTAAGCATTGCTTACCACTTGGAAAATATTCCTTTCCATATGTCATATATTATAACATATTATTTAATTTAATTGTACATAGCATTCTGCAATTTTTAGCCTCAGATTTTCAAGTGGCATTTGCTGCTTGAAAATTTGTCTTTCAAAACTGCAACATTCCAGTTGCAGTAACTTGTTCTGCCATCTTACAGAATAAAATGATATGCCACAGCCGGGCATAAAATGAAAACAAACAATTTACCTTGTTACTCCCCTTTTTTCCAAAACCTTGTAAATAAAGTTGAGATCAGTCTAATATATTGTGTAAAGCATTCTGATGTTGGAATCCCCTGAATCATATTTGTTATCACTGAGTATAATTAATTTTTGCTAGAGATTTGGACAATGTGAGCAAAGCATTCTCTCAGGTTCCCCTCCCCTACTACTACTACTGCTCCCTACACTGACTGCTGGCAGCATCGCAGCATTACTAGTTCAATAAATTAAATCATAAATTCATTTCTGTAAATAATAATCATCTTACCTTTCTGGGGAAACCATGTGTGGCTCCCTGAAGCTATACACTGAGATGGTTCTCATCTATCAGGTCACATCATTTGTGGGGTTCTTAGGCCTACCGTGGGCCAGAGCCAGAACTAGGCCTTCTCTCACAGAGGCATAGGGAGCAGTGACATTTCTCCACCTCACTTGAGAAGGCATCAGAATGCCAGTGAGTCAAAACAAACCACTGATGAATTCAAAAAGAGAGCAAAGACTGAAAACAATAAGACTGTTGACTTATTGAATAAATTACTGGGTAACATAATGGGCATGGGATTGCTGGACTGTTTGAAGTGTATGGCAGAGATTTACTATATGAATGAGTTTAGGTGGATATAAATAGGAGCTGCCTTGCATGGGCCTTCTGCACTTTTATTTAGTCTTATATTCTAATGTTTAGTGGATCTTTTCCAGCATGAACTGGCAGTATCTCCAACCAGCTCAGAAGTGGTAACACCTTACGATGGGACAGGGTTACCCTGGGTACTGCTGTTGTATGATGCTTCATCTCGCAGCCGTGTGCAAAGTCTTGCTCCCCACCTGGCCCAGTTACTACATGGTTCTGTTGCCACTATCACAGTCAACTTGTAAGTTATACTACTAATCCATTTGAATATCATAAAAGTGCTACTTTGCCTTAAACATCTTTAGATTTGCAACAATTATTGTTTCTCTCATATAGTAAAATATTTTCATCAAATAATTTATTACAGTACTCAGTATTTAACAAATTAGTAATGAACAACACTGGAGGGTCATGTAGCACAGTGGTCAGTGCAGTGGATTCATAAATGAAAAGTGCTTTTCACCTAATGCACCTGTTTACCTACCAGTAAATAGTTGCCCCAGGAGTTGTAGGTTGTATGCTGGGGACAGTTAGTCATTGGCCAAAGCTGACCTCAATAAGCCTTATAGGCTTCCTGTCTCCGATTATGAGAAACCATAACAGTACTGTACTTGTTTTGTGAGTGTCATTATTATTTTGATCAGAAATAACAAAATATGGCTGGTTTTATTTATACAAATTATAAAAATATGCAATGATATGCACAAATTGCTGGTAACTGCAAATAGCCAAAACTGCAAATAAAAATTATGTGAAGAAAAAGGGTTTGCTGGACTACTAAATCCTTGCCATATTAGCTGAAAATTTTCTAATCGATTTGAGTTAAACAGTTCATCTTCGTGCCTTTTTTTATTGATAACTAAGCTATTTGTACCATTTGTTCCTGCTTTTGTTGAAACAGAGAAGCAGTGAGTGATACAGCCCTCACCAAGTTGGGTCTGATCAGGCATACCATCACCACCCCAGCCATCGCCTTCCTCCAGTCTGGTCAGGTAAGTACTCAAGTTTGGTTTCATTTATATGTAGAAGGCAATTTTTTATAAATTTGAAAAATAATGTTTAGTGGTGCAGTGGTAACACTCGCCCAGCACCTTGAGAGTGATTTAGTCTGGGTTCGAGTCCAGGCCAGGAAGGTTGACTAGGTGCTAATCCATAACTGTTCACCTTTGTTCACTAGTAGGATAAGGCTTACCATGAGCTATGAGATGGAAAACCTCTCAGGCTGCTAATAGAAGTCAGAAGTTGTCTGTTTCTGTACTCACCTGTGTAAAAAAAAAAATGCCAATTTATGAAAGCTGCATAATTTGTTGGGAAAATTTATTACATATGCACTTGTACAGCATATACATCACACACACAAACCATCCTGTTGCAGGAGAGTGCATCATTGTTAAATGACTACGATGATGCACTGGAGTGGGTGAATGAACAACTGACAGCCATGCTGCACCAAGTACCACTCACAAAGGAGGAGCAAGGCTACCTTCCTGTACAAGCACTGGGTATGTTTATATACTGTACTGTATTTCAAGTTTGTTTCTGATATAGTACTGTAAGTAGGGAATTTATCACATTTTGTATTTGACTGCTTCCTAAAGTAAGCTGTGTGTGTGTTCATGGAGTAAACTATAGTAGCTTATTAGCTCAGTAATATTATATAAGCAATACAGTAGCAGAGAATTGTTCATATTGCACAATATTATACTTTTGTTTCTAATAATTGTCTGCAGAGGAACTACAGCAAGATGATGAGGTGGTACTGGCAATGGTGAAGGAAGACAGCTTCACTAATATTCCTTCTCTGGCGGGTCCAGAACCCTACGCCTCGGCACTCAATGTCAACACACTCTCTGTTATTGTCTTTTACCTTGCTTGTAAGTTAACATAAAATTAAATATATTAATAAATAAAGAAAACTTCAAGGATTTGTAATACTATAGCATCTAGCATCTGTTCTTAAACCTTCCTTCTCTGGGAGGGCTTCACTTGGCGGCTAGCTTCAGGGAAGCCGACTAGGGGACACTCCAGAAAGAGCAGCTTCATTACAGTCAATGCTGGATCATTATGAAGGTACACAATGTAATAGTTATCAGAAGAAGGCAGTACAGTAATTAAATGGAACATAATACTTAAGCCAATACCCATCAAAAAATATTAATGGATGCACAGTCAATCAAATCAATCTCTTTATTATTTTTTATAATCTCCTTTGACCTTGATGAACTTTCCTCACTTCTTCTACGAGCTGTTACAGTATTAATCAGGCTCCAGTGGATATCTAACTTCAATGACCTCATAATAATAATAATAGTAATAATGGATAGAGAAATCACATTAACATGATGTATCAATGAGAAAGTCAGAAGGAGCAATGACGAGGATCAAAGCAAACTCCTTAGAATACTGTAATGGACATGATTAGAGTAATTATGTAATGATAATCATTTGAGGACAGGTCTTGTGGGCCAGGTTTAGAAACTAGGTCTTGGGCCCAGGTTTAGAGGATAGATTTAGAGCCCAGGTCTTGGGGCCAAGCTTAGGGACCAGGTTTTTAAGCCACACTTAGGGACCAAATTATGGAGCCAAGGCTAGGAACCATATCATGGGACCAGGTTTAAGGACTAGGTCTTGAGGCCAAGTTTAATGAACTGTTCTGAAACAACTTAAAATCTAATATGGATTTTTTTAATTGTCACAAATACAACTGTCCATTATACTTATAAAGATTATTTTGGTGTTCTTTAACCATGCACACCTGCCATTTACTTATGGATTCATGTAGGCTTTACACTAATGACTGAAGAAGGCAACCTCACTCTAGTAGAAGTTTGCTCTGATATAAACTTCCTCTGTGATACAAAGCATATTATTGTTGTGAATAAAGTTCCCAGTTCAGTGTACTTGTTAATCTCTTCATAAATAATATTAAAAGCAGTAGTATTGAGGCTTCTTTTTCAAGATTGTAGATTTGAGAGCCATAATTTATATTTATGCAATAAAAAGTTACACAAAAGTAAGAATAAAACTTGATATAATGTTTCCATGTAATAATATTTAGATTTATGATGTTATGGTTTAATATTGTGATTGTGACAAGTGTCATATTTAACTTGTGGCTCTATTGTAAAGTTAAGATAAAAGTTATTATACTGTAATGTATTATTCTTGATTAATATACATACCATAAACAATTATTTATATTTACAGAAATTTTGAATTATTTGTAGAAAATAAAAAATCAATTCTAAATGCCCCTCTGTTGTTCCCCAAGCATGCAGGCACAGTCCACCCAGGATCCTACTAAGATGCCAGACTCTCATTCACCTTATCCTGTGTGGCAAGGAACTTTGCAAATAGTTGAGGAGGGGAGAGACTGTGGGGAGTACTCACAATCCATCAGCAAAGTGATTGCTCACTGTAATACAACAAAGTACCCACTCTACACCCCCATGTCTGTGGTAACAGGTTACCAGGACAGCAAAATCATTGAGCTAACCATTGATTACTGAGCTGTCTATCACCTGACCATCACCAGGTGGCAACACTAGCTTCACAGCAGGGTTGTTGGAGCCAGTTGCCCTCACTGTGTGCCTGGCATCCATTCACTAAGATTCCAGCTGTGCAGAGGCCAATTCAGTTAAAATTATGTAGATTTTCCCCTGAGATATGCGCAGGATGTCCATTGCTTTAGTGTTCATTTCACGGGGTCATTACTAGTTGTTTGCATGTCTCTGACTATGGGTTGTTTCTTCAGTGGCCAACTTCCTCATCTCATACCCAAGGGACCTGGGTTCAGTTCCTGAGCAGACTAAGAATGATTAGGCACATTTCCTTTCATCTGATGCCTTTGTTTACCTAGCAGTAAAATAAGTACTGTGACTGGGAGTTAGGTAATTTTTGTGTAATGCATCCTTAGGAAGGTTAGTAATTTTGGCTTATGCGAGAACTCAATACGCCTAAGACTTCCTTTCCCTGACAATGGGAATTTAATTAAAATTTTAAATTTTCCCCTAGTACTGATTGATCAAAGACTGAAAGTCCCCAGAATTATCTTCTCTCTGGCCAGCAATATAATTTTAGCATGACCTGGCTCCTTTTGAGTTCAGCCATTGTTGTCCCTTGGCTGTGCTGTTTAGCACTTTATCTGTAGTCTAGACATTGGTACTAAGCTTTTCTTACATTCACACAGCCTGCATATAGATTCTCCATCAAGCTTTTCTGTGATGACATTTTATAACCTATTGCTTCATTTGAGGGTATAAATGTCCTATGATCCTGATTTCATTTGGTTTTGGACAGGGCTACTCTTCTCCATCATTGGTTTTACGGGGTTCTGTGAGCACATGCCAATCATATCCAGGCTGCTCTTTCAGGTTTTGCCCTGGTTTTGTTCTCTGCTATGTCACCAGCCGTATGGTGTCTCCCGCTGTTGTTGAGACTTATTCTACTCTGCAGTTTCTCAACACAGTATATTCAATTGAATGATGTTGCTGTACACTACACTGTATTGATGTTACTGTATGTCAGAGAGGACACAAAATATCATAGAAAAAAAAGAAGACCTTGGGTACGTGTGTGTAATTACATGGTGTGTCTGGATCTTTGGAAAAGTACCCAGGATCTCTACTGGTGTGCTTCAGATCACCAGGTGTGTACCCGGATTCTACCCATTTTTAGGACCAGCTAATGCACATTTACATTCACCCAGGCTGTGTACCCCCATTTAATTAGGGCTTATCCAAGGAGTGATCCCAGCTCCCTGGGTCAGGGTCAGGTGGTTGATAGCTCATCAACTAGAAGTTATCTGAGCAATAATTGGCTGTCCTGGTGGCCCCAATTATCAGTTGTAGGGAGTATTGAGTAGTTTATTTTTATATTTTTGTATTGCAATACAGTATTGCAAGCAGTCACTTTGGTGGTGGATTAAGAGTCTATTATAGTCTTATCTTTCTAACTAGTAGACAAGATTATTTTGAGTGTTTTGTCATGGACGAATTGTAGGGGATTAGGTTGATGAAAGCTGGTATTTTAGCAGTGTCTTAGATGGACTCTAGCTGCTGGCTCAGGGAGCAACCAAGGAGACTATGCTGGGAGGAGCATTTCATATATCTTGGCATCTCATGTAATTTTAAAATCAGGGAATTAATACAATTTGGATGTATTTAATTATTGCAGGGGATCCAGTCAGCAATGCACTAATGCAACACATGAATGCTGTTGCTCACAAACTTCGGAATTATGGCAGCCAGGCTTCCATGCATCGTATCAATTGCTTTGATTGGCCTTATCTTTGTGATTCTTTGGGAATTACTACATATCCTGTACTTCGTCTCCATCCTAAAGGAAGACGTAATATTACTTATGATGGACCAATCCACAGAGATTACATTTTAAGGACTATATTGCTGTAAGTGAAAAAAACATTTATTGCCTTGTATATTCAGTTAATATTGTTCTGTGTGCATGCTGCACAATGATATAATTCATGTTCGCCACTATATTCTATACTGTTTCTGAAAAATAGCTTTAAATAATATTTGATCTAATGTAAATTCTACTTAGCAGGAGCTCAGTGTTAAATTTCTGGAGGAGCCTCCGGTGACTCCCTGGGTCACATCACCAATAGGAATCCTGTTTGTCCTGCTTAGAACCTGAGCCAGAACTGGAATCAACAGACAGAGGCACAGGGAGGTTACCTTGAGGTTACCTTGAGGTGCTTCCGGGGCTTAGTGTCCCCGCGGCCCGGTCGTCGACCAGGCCTCCTGGTTGCTGGACTGATCAACCTGGAGCTGGAATTTTTTTTCCAGTAGTTCCTTTTGGTTTAGGGGTGGGATAGGAGTCCTCCCCTCTACCCCATGTTGTCATAGTGGCATGGTTAGATTTAGGCTTGATTGAGTTCCTTACTGCTCCTCAGTTGGGTTCCCAGTTTTTCCAGTTCCATTCCTATGCGGTTTTGGCAAGCCTGCGGTCCATTTGCAGCCTCTTAGGTCTGTGCATATTTGTTTCCTGACCAGTCTTCCACATAACCATTTTGTTCGGATTCACCTGTTTTTGCAAGCAGATTCCTGGGTGGTGTCCCTGGATCTTGTAGATGCATGTTAGCATGTTTCCTCTTCACCAGCAGTTAGGGACCTTGTTGGGATTTTGTTTTTTTCTGGCTGGTTTGGGCTCCATGCCTGTCCACATACCAGCAAGCCAAGGGTGCTGGTTATTTCCTGGCTTATCAGGGAGTTATGTTTCATTCTCAGCTTGCCAAGTTCAGGTTCTTGGTGAACTGGTGGAAGTCCTGGTTGGTTCACACCTAGTTGGGTCTCCTTTGGAGTCCCTGGTTAGCTGCTCTCTCTCTCTGCCTCCTGCAGTTTTGCTCTGCCTGCAGCAGTATTGCTGGTGCTGTTGAATCAGCCCCAGGTGACTTGTCAGTTGGTTGAATTGTTGTGCAGGAACCCCTGGAACCTTGACCTTAAGGGTAGAGGTTCTGGGGCTGCCTAGTGGTGGCTATCGATATTAATAGGTTGATGCTAGGTAGTGGTAGATGCCATTATCACATGGACCATTATCACGTCATCTGATAATGGTCCAGGTCAGATGAAAATGCCATCACTGCTGTTATTTTCGGGTGTGTGAGTTGGGTGTCTCGTATTTCGTTATCTTTAGATGCAGATATAACACTGTTAAGCAGATGATGAGTCACAATAACATGGCTGTAGATATGATGACCAAACCACACACCAGAAAATGAGGAGACAATAATGTTTCAGTCTGTCATGGACCGTTATCAACTTGATAATGTTCCAGGACGGACCGAAACATCGACGTTTCCTCATCTTCTGATGTGTGGTTTGATCATCAATACTGTTAGAAATCAATCAACCTAGTCTCCTAAAATGATAGTACAATTCTCATAGTAACTACTTATTTGGTTGAACATACAAAATGGACTTCTGCAGCCAGCAGTGTTCATGTCCTGTACATTTCTGTTAATTTTGTAGAGGGTACAAAAAACTTTAACGTTCCTAGGCCTAGTAGGGTACATATTTGTACTGTATTAATCCTAGCATACCATATATAGGCCTAAGATTACTTAGAGAGCTTGGGTTAGGTAGGATCAGTTTTTAGTTTGCTAATTTTTTTAGTATGCCATTTGGCCCAATTCAATACTGTGATTCAAAACTCTTTTGGTCCAACAGTCCATTTCTTCATTTCTTCCATTTCATTTTTCAAATTGTTGCTATAAGTACTATCATTATTGGAGAGTGGGCTGGAATTTATACATAACACAAACATGCTAATTGTGCTATAAATTATATATCATAGGACCGAGAGAAGCACACCTACAGAGTTGACCAACAGTAAGGACTTGGAACAGATGCTGACTCTAAGTGAGGACATTCACCCAGCGTGCAAAGTTACCTCCTCTGCTGCTGTTGGAATATTCTCTTCAGTTAAAGGTTGGAAATTAAACAAAAATACTAAAAATAATCTTAAAATTAAACAGATTTTCTAATGGAAAAGCACCAGCATTATAAATACTGTACTACTGAAATTACATATGTACATCTGTTACATTGAAAAATTATTTTAGCATATTTTATTGAAAGGAATATTTGTACTTGTGAATGTGCTACAAAAGTTACTTAATGCTAAACCAGCTGACATACGTGAATCGGGAGAAAATATTTTTGTATGTGATATAAGAATGACTAATTGTATTACTGCTGTGGAATGGAATGTAGCTGGTTGTGATACTTGAAGAGTCATTTTGTTTGCTGCTTCTGGTAGGATTGCTTGTCTTAGTGCTTTCCTCCCCCCCCTCCCCCCAAAAAACAATAATAAAATAAAATTATGCTGAATGGAACCGTTGTGTTGCTGTTTATGCTCTGTTATATTAAGTGGTTTCTTCTATAGTTTTCAGTATAATGTATTATTAATATGTACTATATTATGTACTGTATTATCATTATTATTATTATTATTATTATTATTATTATTATTATTATTATTTGCTTACAGATGGAACAGCATTTACTGAGGCTTCTCGTGTGCTGGAAGGCAGCCATCTCTTGGGCCAGCACATTTTACCTCATGCTGTTGATACCTGGTTAGTTCCAGCTTATATTTACTGCTTATACTTTTTATGTCATGAAAAATATTATTCAAACAAATTTGTATATGGGCATGTGGATAGCTATTTGTAGCTACAATTTTGTAAATTTAATGGCACAGTTATGCAAGTTCTAACTTTATTCACATCATATATTACTGCATATTAAACAAAAAGCCTTTTTACACATACTGGAATTCTAAAAATTGAGGCAAGTTGAACATTGTACAGATTAACTTAATGGTTTGAATTTGTGATTTGGATTGCTCTGTCCAGGTCCCCTTCCATTAGCATACACACAGAATGTTAGTTATAGCCAACTTTTGACTTTTGGGAAAGTGCTCTATATATGGCGGGTTTAGAATAGTCAGGCAGATGGACTTTCCAGATCTCATCTGATCTGCTCAGAATGAGCATTGGCTATTTTATTGTCCCAAAGGATCTACAACACTTTGGTACATTTTGATCTGTTCAGGACAGCCTGGAACCACAACACACATATATGTTTCTAATTCAGAACTGCACTTCTGTTGGTACAAATATCATTCAACAGAATGAACTGCTCAGAAAATGTACTTTGAAGTTATGAAAAGCTCCTTTCTGAGCATATTATTCATCCACTTACAATTCCTTCCTGCCCCACTCCTATAATTGAGGTACTGTACACTCTTTACTTGAACTAGGATATATAGTGCAGTATATGAGCTAGTTGTGGGTAGGTGAACCTTGGGTCACAGAAGATACTGCCACCTGGTGGTGGTGCAGTGTAGCAAGCAGTTGGTTGTAATTGGTGAATTAATAATTAATATTTACATTCCAAATGATTACTGTATTTCAAAAATATATTTTTCCTGTACTTTTTTTACTTTGAAGGTGTGAGACAAAACGAGGTTGTGTGGTAGTATCCAAACCTGGCGACAAATTTCAACCCAGAAAAATACTTAATAAGGAAGTTGAGAAGTCTGGGGTCATCATTAACTTTATCCAGCATGCCTCACTCCCAGTGATGGTTAGTCCCTCCCCTGCCTTATTATTTTGGTTGTTCCTATGCATATGGTTATTTCCTGTTTTACTCTTAACTTTATGTTTCATAATATTAATTAACACTGTAAGGAGGCACAAAAAAGGGGGGGGGGGCATGTGCTTCCAAGCTGTACCCTAGAGTTCAAGCTATCAAACCCATCCCTTACTTCTTTACTTGAGGTATTTGTATGTTACTTTAAATCAGAACTACAGTACTAATGAAAATTATAAACACCTCAAATATGAGATTGTAGTAAATACTTCAGGCTACCTTGATATGAATTTAGAGCTTAGCGTCTCAGCGGCCCCGGTCTTCAACCAGGCCTCCTCGTTGCTGGACTGGTCAATCAGGCTGTTTGGACACAGCCTGACATGTGAGTCACAGCCTGGTTGATCAGGTATCCTTTGGAGGTGCTTATCAAGTTCTCTCTTGAATACTGTGAGGGGGTTGGCCAGTTATGCCCCTTATGTGTAGTGGAAGCGTGTTGAACAGTCTCGGGCCTCTGATGTTGTACACCCAACAACACTGATGCTGTCATTTCAGAACCTTCTCTGTCCTTGTGGGGCATGGGATGCTACTCTCACTAAAATGTGCAGGAAAACTTTACACACATACAGGCATAAACAATTACTAATACTCAATTTAACATCCTTGCAAACACTTACAAATGAAACAAAAATTTACAAAAATAAAACAAACTGGTATTTTAACTAAGAGGAACAATTAAGTTAATAACAACAAAAGCTAGACCTTAGATACTAATCAAACAACAAAAGCTAGACTTAATATACCAGTCATTACACCAAATTTAGTATTACTTTAGATATATGAAAATGTAGCCTCAGGCAATATTAATATGGTAATGCAGTTAATGCCTTTACATTATCTGCTAGTTTTTTATGT
Organism: Procambarus virginalis; assembly: GCA_020271785.1. NCBI lineage: Eukaryota > Metazoa > Arthropoda > Malacostraca > Decapoda > Cambaridae > Procambarus > Procambarus virginalis. The sequence continues at coordinate 15,161,721 of WNGS01166011.1, read as the reverse complement.
GATATTTTGAGTAAGTATCACTGTATTAACTTACAACACTTGTGTATTATCATAAAAGGCAGATTCCTATAATATTGAAATTGAGCAATGCTGTCTGTATCTTGAAAATTTCTCTTCTTATTAACTTGAAACATAAAAACATCAATGTCTGTTCACAAAATTGAGCTTTCTGTTGATATAAAGATGTGTAGCCCCATGGAAGCCATAGACTATACTGTATACAGTACTGTATATAGAGCCCAGCAGTTAGCACGGTTGATTCACAATTCTCAGGCAGGACAAAATGTTTGGGCACATTTCCGTACACCTGATGCACCAGCTCACCTAACAGTAAATATGTACCAAGGTGTTACACAACTGTTGATTGCATCATGGGAAAAGATTAATCGCTGGCCTAGGAAGATCTCAACAAACATAAAAGGCTGCATGGCATGTCCCTGACAATAAAAATCACATAATGTACAGTATAAATTTAAAAAAATGAAATACAGTATTGATTGTTGGTAAGTGGACTCCAATAGTTTATCTCTTAAGCTTACCATAGCTTGTTAGAGAGGTTTGGCTCTGGAGGCAGCTTATCACTGAAGCAGACGAGTAATAAGGGAGTGGTGAGTTGAGAGGCAGCCTTGAATGACTTACTAGTCTTTGCTGCAAATATCAAGCAGAATTAGAAGCTTTATAAAGACTACAAATTATAAATGTACCCATCAACCATTTATTATATCATCACTTGTACTCTACTCTTTATAAATCAAAATTGAAATAAATTGAAATAAAATGCAGGCAGGTCATTAGTGCCAGTTAGATTTTAGATAAAGCCTTAAGTGTGGATTGGAATAGTGTTTAATTCATTTGTTTATTAGTTTAGTCATTAGTTTAGTTCATTTAAGAGAAAATTAGATGGTGCAATTGTTGCTAACAAGTTCTTTTCTATGGAGAGCCCCTCAAGCTCTGCGTAGCCTCCGGGGCTAACCCAGAAAATGGTGTGTTTCATTACATTCAACGCTTTTTTTTTTTTTTTGCTTTCAAATTTAGTTTTAATTTCCTTGATTAGATTATTCATTATTTTGGCAGCTGCCAGACTTGCTTATCATAAGTGCATATAATGTATGTACAGTGTATGTGAATAGGCTACACATGCGGTATCTTGTTACCTTGTTACTGTACTGCCATTTGTCCACCAGGTGATTAGTGTTAGCTCTCAATATATGTAAATTAGATGCTTAAAATATTAATACTAGTACAGGTACTTGGGTTTCACTGGTAATACAGTATGTATTTTCAGTAATTTCAAAGCATATATCCTGTACATAAAATTACTGTAATTAGAAAATACCTTTTCTGGGGAGGAGCTTCTTGTGGCTCTGAAGCTATCTAGGTGAGATGGCTCCCAACTACTAGATTGCATTAGCCACAGAGTTCTGTTTGCCCTACTGGAGCCCAGAGCTGGAACCTAGCCCCTTTCACAAGAGGCACAGGAAGCAGGTGACACACAACCACCTCACCAGGGAAGGCACCCAGAAAGTCAGCAAACCAGTGAACCATTTCTGGATTCAAATGAGACTGAAGCCTCACAACCTGATGAATGAACTGTCCCAACAATGTAAACAAGCAATAGAAAATCTCAAAACAAGAATGCATGCATTCCTTCCACCCCTCCCACTCATTTGGGGAAGGAGGGAAGGGGCCAAGGCTCACATTGTCCACTGGCTCAAGCAGTCAGTTCTTATACTGATGCAGCTCATGTTACACAGCTGCAGTAGGGCTCCTGGACTGTGTCAGCTGTAGCTGGCCCAGGAGTTTTTCAGCTAAGTGCCTCCTTGAACCTCGACCATTGTGGTTTGGTTTTTGTACACTACTGGTGTACAAAAAGCTTACTGCATGAAGCTTATTGCTTTCAGGTTCTTCCCTTTAGCTTGAATCTGGCTCTCCACATTTTCAGCTGGTTATCTTGAGGTTATCTTGAGATGATTTCGGGGCTTTAGTGTCCCCGCGGCCCGGTCCTCGACCAGGCCTCCACCCCCAGGAAGCAGCCAGTGACAGCTGACTAACACCCAGGTACCTATTTACTGCTAGGTAACAAGGGCATAGGGTGAAAGAAACTCTGCCCATTGTTTCTCGCCGGTGCCTGGGATCGAACCCAGGACCACAGGATCACAAGTCCAGCGTGCTGTCTGCTCGGCCGACCGGCTCCCCGGTCGAGTATAAGCATCGAGTATAATTAAACACTAATTTCTAGGTGAACCCCAATGGTTTCCCAGTTCCACCCTCTCTTTTCTAGGTCATCATTCGGAGGGTGTTTTGTGTAAGCATCTGCTCCAGAACTGACTACTCGAGGCAGTGAGACAGCGCTAGTCCCAGTATCCCTTCCTCCCCAGACAAGTGTGAGGGGTGGGGAAAATAAATGCACACTGATATTGAAATTAAAATAAGTTTATTGAGGTAAAATACACACAAAGAGTATGCACACTTGTCTTGAGACAATTGATCATATGTTTACATTGTTGGGGTGAGTTCATTTGGCAGGTTGTGAGGTTTCAGTCTCTTTAGAATCCAGCAGTGGTTTGTATTGGTTCACTGACTTTATGGGAGCCTTTCCTGGTGATGTGGCAGTGTCAAATGCTCTCTGCGCGTCTTGTGAGAGGGCCAGGTTCTGGCTCTGGTCCCTGGTAGGCTGAACCGAACTCTGCGGCTGATGTGATCTAGTAGTTCTGAAATAGCTTCAGGCTGCCATCGAGGCTCATTCAGAAATTGACGTTTCATTACATTCAGTGCTTTTTTTTTATTTTTAGGCTCCATTGGATCCGGAACGATATTCAGCTTTACAAGTAGGAGTCAGTGACAATGATGAACTCCCCCATGCAGAAGAACACTCCCAGGCTGATGAACAACACCTCATCATACTCTTCTTACCTTCGAATTACTCTCTCTCAGTATTAAGAGAAAAGTCAGCACATGCTTGGAGGTACTCTTCAGAGCAAGTGCAGGGAGGCAGGAATCAACTCAACAAAAATGAAGATGATGACCATTCTAAGAACCCCGATGATATGTGGAGCATAGTTGGTCAATTAGCAGCTGAACTATCAAAACCTGGATTTATATTTTCCTGGTTGCTTTGGTAAGTATCTAGTATTGAAAGGAATGCATATTTTTATCATTCAATAATTTAGAAGCTTACTCTGATCTATTTTATTTGATTTAGGTATTTATGTCACTCAGGAATGAAAATTGGCATGGTTATAATTAAATTTCTGTACTGAGTATCTTTTGGGCCTAGTGATGACCCTCTGGCAGATGACTTACTACTGGTCTATGGATTGTCTCCTGGAGTGAAGTCTCTTGTAGCTGTGAATCAAAGGAAACACACAGTGAACATTTTTACAAAGAGAGAAGCCACTAAGGCCACTATTAAAGATTGGCTCAAAAGGCTTCGAGGTGGACACCTCCAACCATCCAGTAAGTTTGTCATTATCAGCTTTAAGCATTTTATATTTATTTATTTTCTGTTCAAAATATTCAATAAAATTACCAAAATGCTTCTTCATAGTGTTGAAAATCTAAAATTTTCCTTATAAAAATCTAACAATGAAGAGTGGGTAATAAAGGTACAGTACTATACTGTCCTGTACAAATTAAAATATTTATTTGTTTGCTCTTCTTAAGTTGAATTGCCAAAACAAGAGTGGGTACCTCGTCTGCCAGGATTTGACTACCTCAAGTTTATGCTTGAAGACCAAGATCGTGATGCAGAAGACCACCTCATACTGGAGATGGAAGCCGACCTCAGTGCTCATCATCAAGGTAACACAAAAAGGAATGTTGCCGGTACTTTTATATCTAGCATACAGCTAACATCTCATTTACTTTGCAGTGGCCAATTAAAATGAGATTTCTTATGTTTTAATAGTCGTCAGAGTTTTGGTTTATTTGTTCAGTACATTTCCTAAACATTTTTCGAAGGAAGTTTGAGTACTTTGTGGCATCCTTTCATTACTCTTAAGGGAGGTCTACCTCGGTACTGAGTTGATCACTTTTCCTAGTGCTTCCCACCTTATAGATGGGGCATAATGGTCCTATTCCCTGATAAGAAATACAAGTGTTATTGGTACCTGACCAGTAATAGCCAGAGTGGGATAGCTAAGGAGAGCTATTAAGGCCAGCTCCAAAAGAGCCATTTTATTATACTCAATGCTCTTTTTTTTTCTTAGACTCTGCACAGATTTGAATTATATTATGTTGATAGTGTGTAGATGACATATGAATTGAAATTACTGTATATTAAATTAATACAGTATAACGATACTTATCTCTCGTGTGCATAACTTACAGGGGACAGCAGTGAAAATAAGAAACATTCTCATGAGGAACTTTGAACAGTATGTGAGGTCCCTATCAATTCTCAATAACCTGCTGTCACCATGGAAAATATAGAGACTTTTATATATTTTCAATGATGAATCAAGAGCCCCATGATCTGCCTCAGTAACAAGAGCGCCATGATATACATCTGTAACAAGATCCCAATGAATCATCTCTAGCAAGACCCCCATAATTTGCCTCTAGCAAAAGCTTCATTGTTCACGACCACAAAAACTTCTTTAATTGTGACGTGTATTAAAAAAAAAATTGATATACTGTATTGCTAATACTGTATATGATTTTATGATTTTCTGTCTCCATAGACACTGCATAGTTTACTTAAAAAGAAAATTACTGTTTTGTATTTCAGAAAGAACAAGTATTCAATATGTTGATTTTCTAAGAGTGCAATAATGATTTATTTTATTATGTTGTCATAAACAGTACAATATATTAAATTTTGTACTTTTTTGTATTAACCAGACCAAGGAAGACATATTGCCTTGTAGGAAAATCAAACCACCTTGTGAATTTTTTAAACTTATGTTTAAAAAAGTGAATATCTAAATATATTCAACAGTTGAGCAGTTGTAATGTCTAAAGGCATTACATAAAGTTACCTTCATTATCAAAGAGTTCACAAAAGATCCAAATAGTGAAAAAATAATTAAAGTGATAAATGACATTAAGCAGTATTTATTGTACATTTATTGTATTTATTTGTTTTACTTTAACGGTTCATAGAAATCAGTAAATGTGATTACACCAACTACTCATTTGACAAAGGGAATTAAAGCCAAGAAAATGTCAACAATATTCTTTCCCAATATCAGTATCAGTAAAAGTTAATGATTTATATAATTTTCTGTGGGAGCCCCTACGGCTCCCTGGAGCTTA
>WNGS01166011.1:15129997-15142185 GCA_020271785.1 Procambarus virginalis | reverse complement strand
ATTCATTTTATAACATTCAACTCTGGGTTTTTGGTGTAGCCCCTTGGTGGCTCCCTGTATTAAATACCACAAAGAAATACTATGGGAACTTACCAGAGAGGAAGAGAGACAGCAAGCACAAAGTCAAAATATGGACCAATGGCTGGGAAAACGGCCCGCTGATCTTTGGCTATCCGACATGCAGACTGGTTGAGAGTCCAAACCAGCCAGTCACTGACATAGGTCAAAGCTCAACCCCTAAGAGATGTAGTCTCAACGACTCACATTAACTTTGTGAAAATACGAGGAACTAGATTCAAGCTGAAAGCAGTATCATGATGTCCCCACCACAAAAATCTAACCAGAACTATTTTTCTTCTCCAACCATCCCAATAGGACAATAAATAAAAAAGTAATTATTTATTAAGCATTACTGACTTACTTTATGCATTCCTTAAGAGCATCTGTGTTTTCTCCTATCTTGGAAAGAGCTTCAACTCTGACTAGACACCCAGCGGCTGTTGTGATGTATGAAACTTTTACATCATTTGGGCTCTTGTAGAAATTGGAATCTCCAAGGTCAGCTTTGAGAACAAATAAAAAGCTATGAAACTACATTAAAATTCTAACCCATATTTAACAACAGTTAAATTTCATATAACAACAGTATACATTTTTTACCAAGAAACCTATATTTTTTAAATTTAATTGTTGCTAGGCATTAATATTCTGCTTTACAGCTACTGTACATACTTAGCTCTCCAAATATGGGTAAGATTCTTAAAGCATTTTCCCATTCATTGCAGGTCATATGTGCAACAGCAGCTAGGATCAATATGCACTCATAAGCTGGCAATTCAGGTACATCATCCTCTGGCCTCAATAATGTCCTAGAACATGCAGCAGATATCCTAGGTAGGGCCTCTAGCTTTTCCAAAGAGTGTTAAACTTATCCCTGGCATCGGTGTACATCTGAAAACATAGATAACTACATAAAAATACAGTATTATTGCTGGCTTAAAACACAATAAACATGCAAAAATTAAGGTTATTGCTCTGCCTGAGACACACACACACACATAGTATGTAAAATGTGAAAACACCTAGTCATATCATGAATCCAAGTAGAATAGGTCAATTCTGTGGTTCTTTCTGCATCTTATTTATACAGTACAATATTTCTTCTTGGAGTGGTAGCAAGTGGGTCAAAGTCATCTTAAACAAAGATCAAGTCCTGTAAAACCTGATGTACAGTACAGTTGAAAGGAGTTGAAACCGAAGTTCAACTCCTTTTACCATGTCGTAGCTCAGTCGATTAAGGCAGCGTCTGGGATGATCTTGGATACAGGTTCGAATCCTCGTCACGGCCCTTGTGGATTTGTTCATTTGATGCATCACGCAATTGTGATTTGTGTGTACAGTACAGTACTGTATTCTTGAGTAATTTCAGTTCTTTTTGTAATCTGGAAAAAATTCAAGCTTTCTGCTGTTTTATGAGACACCACATGGTAGACAACTGTTGCCCTATGATCAAGTCTGTTTCCAGTTTTGACAGAAAAGCACAACAAATTAAAAAATGTCTAACTTCACCTTTAACTGGAAACACCTGCTGGCCAGCAAGAAGAGTGCTCGAAGATGAAGGTCTGCTGGCAGTGTGTGGTGCAGAGCCAAAATGGAAGACTGCAGATTCACTGCAGAACACGTGCTCTTTACTTCCCCGCTCTGAAACATGAACAATTGTGAGTAAAAAAAAATGTACTGTTTATAAGCTTTTAGAAACTGTAGTGATCAAGTCAATTCTAGTATTAAAGCAAAGTACTATCTATTTAATGCTGGCACATCCATTGTTTTACTTTTATCTAACAGACATTCAACTAAAACATCTTTTAATTCATTGCATTACAAATTCTGATTCTTGCAATAAATTCAAGATACTGTAATTAAGTGAATGTGGCAGAAGCAAATTCTTTGTATGTAGTACATGTTTTCTGCAAGTTACTCAAACATGCAGTAATTAATGGTTTGTTGACCAAACCACGCACTAGTGAAGGGACAACGACGTTTCGGGCCATCCTGGACCATTCTCGTCGATTTTGTTAATGGTTTATTACACATTACACAAAAAAATTTTTTATTTTTATTGGCAGTGTTCAAAATGCCAATAAAAACTGCCATGCACTTCCGTGTATTGGCAGTGTTCAAAATATAATAAAGCCAGCACAACCGAGTCTTGTATGCTGCAGCCTGAGTTTGTTACCGAGCAGTGTGATGTGTGCCACTTCACTGATTACAGTTTGTCTGTAGCAGCATAGTAAGTAGTCAGTCACTTGATTAAAATAGTGATGTCATCATTTGCTTGCTTTATTGTATCTGCTAGTTTATTGCAAGAAAAATGTTATAGTGCATATAACCCCACTGTAAAGATGCTAATCTCACTGAAGACATGAAGGCACATCCTCATGGATGGTTGCAAATTCTATGCCTTTAGATGATTTAACTACTGTACATCTGCAAACCATGCACCAAATTCATGTTTTTTTGTGTGTAAGAAATTTTTCACATATGTATTTGTGCATACAGCAGATGAGATTTTCCACAGCACACTATATATTATAAAGGTGTCACTTCAAATATTCACTCCTTTTGAGTTGCACTTTACTGTCCATGCTAGATAATCTGAGTTGAATGGGGGATGGAGCCCCATATAAGTTAACCAATTTTTTACTGTAACAAATAGTTAAAATGCTTTACTTTTGTAAAGTAACAAAAAAATTATAATTTCAATTTATTTGGGTCTTTGTACAGCAGAAATCTCAGCGATTCAAAATTTTTACTAGAGTAATCAAAAACTTGAACTAGAATTTATTTAGGTTACCGAGCTCTTACTGTACAAGTGGAATATCAAAGGTAAGGCAGGGGTCTAGTGCAGCAGCAGTAGTGGAAGGACAAGTGTAAGATGACTTCCGGAGGGGGCAAGACTCATAGGCCACCCACCACACAAGCCTTGGAAGATGAGTTTAGGCATGCAATAACAATAAGGTGGTTACAAGAGGTCAGTCGAGTTGAGGTAGTGAGTTGTAGCTTAGAGCATTTCAGAGTGGTACAAGTGTTTATGTGGGTGGATCTCAGCTTGCATACAAAAAATGCAAAAAAGGCAAGAGATGTTAGGTTCAAGTTATCAGGTAACTGAGAAGAATTTGTAAAATCAATTATGTGTACAGTATATACATACTATACAGTATAATGATAAAGGTAATCAGGGTACTATTTATGGAAGAAATTGAAGGTAGGGAGTCTAGGGTAAACTGTTGTACATGTACATGCAGAAAACTCTGAAAGGAAGAACTTGCTATTTAAACTTTGTCGTCCGAGCTTACACATTTTCTTTTTTTTAAATGCCAAATAGTGCACACATTTGGAAAAAGCCATTTGACAAATCACCAGATACTATAATAAAATATATACTGTACCTGTACTCTATATTTTTTCTATTGATGGGATAAAAGTAGTCAAAGTCTTATGCAACAAGACTGCACAGCAAAGATCAATTATGATTTTCCAACCCAGGATATCTGGCTGCCACACCATGTGAAATTTGGCAACTCCAGTGGTATAATATGCCATAACCTGGTGCTTAAGTTGATAAGCCTGTCAACATTTTATCAAAACACCTTTTCATTTAATCATTCAATGTTTATTGAGCTACTATTTATATATTTTTTAAGACTATAGTAATCACATACATTTGCTGACATGTGAAACTTAGAATTCACACCTCAGAATACTATCATGTATCTCAATAAGCTTCCAGCAGTTTAAAACACCAGAGTGTAGATAATCATACAAAATGCCAATTAAATCTTGAAAGCACAAGAGAAGCCATAGTTTTTGTTGCAGATATAATTGACAATAGCAGTGTAGGGTTATTGAATACCTACTTTCCTAATATTCAGGGGGGAATGTAATAGATGTTCTACCAAAATCAGTCACTTCTGCTAGGAAAGTGGGAACTAAATGGTATAATTCTTGGCAGTTTTACGGAATACTTACTGCACTAATTTTGTCATCCATGGCTATTTAAACACCTCTATTATTTAGATCTATACAAATTTTCCTTTGGACCAAATTTATTAATGCTAACAGCCTATTAGATAACGTAAAAACCAAAATATTCTACTTTTTACTTTCATAATGTATTTGTTACACTTGGCTAATACTGTATATTAAAGGTAATAATCAATAATACATTTCTATAGATTATTATTCATTGTCACACATGCTCTTTGTTGATCAAATTTGACAAATCTATAAATATAGATCAGATGTAATCTAGTCCAAGGTCTAGTACTACCAACACTCTTTTAGATATACTAGTATTTACAATACAAGCTCAAAATATTGGAACAAATTTAGTAGAGAAAACTATCAGTCAATAGTAAAACAACCAAGGTATCAATAAGCAACCTGTCCAAATTTTCCAAAATATGCCTCCAACAAAACCATCACCTCTGTTTCTACATTTAGTATATGAGTCGTTTTCTATGTTGTATACAAGCTAGATTTCCTGCGCGAATTTTCCATCCTATAATGATTAATGGTAAAAATGAATAAAGGAAAATTTGAAGTTTTGAATACCATTTCGCATAGGTGTGGTTCAGCATGAAAACACAGACAAGGTAGCTAAAACTGCAGGTGATAAGCCTGAAATACAGTTGGACATGGGCATTCCAATCTCTGCTGTTAAGTCACAATATTCAGGAAGACAAAAGTAGTTACTGACAAAGGCCAGAAAGCAAAAGTATAAAGAGCTGACATGTTGAGAACCAAAAATTTTATATACAGGCAGTATAAAACATCCACTTGACAGTGATATTGTAATTGCCAGAATTCAGCTGTGATACCAATATGTATGACAGGTGGCTATAGGTAATTAATCCCCCAATGGTGAACATTCCAATTGTAAATTATGTGAACAAGACTCTCTACGTCTATATCTGTGATTGCCCTGGTATAGTGATTTCAGACCAAATGGTATGAGAAACTTTGAGCTCTGTAATTACTTCATACTCTCGGGAATATTAGAGATTCTTGTGCTGCATCTAGATTTTGCTAGTGGAGGCATTAGCATCCGATCAGTAAGATCAGCCTTACATTTCATGTTCTCCTGATTCCATGTATGATTGGCCACCCTGTGAGGTAAGGGATGTTTGATGAGCTTGTAGCTGGTTTTTTTATCTAGTGTAATTTTTCATATAGAATAAGGTAGCAGCACATTGCTGTATTCACCTAGTTGTGCTTATGTGGATTGAGCTCTGCTCTTTTGGCTAGCCTCTCAACTGGCAATCAACTGTTACTAGCTTCCCCCCCCCCCCACACCCTAGAAGCAGCCTGTGACAACTCCCAGGTACCTATTTACTGCTAGGTAACTGGAGCATTAGGGTGAAAGAAACTGCCCATTGTTTCTTGTATAGTGCTGTATACCTAGCTTGTTAATAATAATAAGTTTTGAAATACAAAATTCCTTGGTAATAATTTATTACATTTAATTCTAAAAATTCACACGATTCGTTTTTTAGTGTATTACATATTTATAAATATGTACTGGTGGGATTAGTAACTCTTGAGTATAATTTATTTTTATATACATGGCTCATATTTTGATAGAAAATACTAATCCTCAGGTGTGCCTTAAATTAAGCTCCCAAACTATTCTTGCATTAAAAAAATGGATTATTGCAAGATTGGTTATAGTGTAATTCAGATTATTCTTTGTCATTACATGCTGAATAAGTTACTAGTTAAATACTGTTGACACGAGTATCAAATATCTAAGGGTTCTGAAACACTCCTATTGGGTCTAAATTTTGGCCAAATCACTGTGTACATACATCAACTTATCCATATTATGTACATTTTAATAGCACTAACTTGGTTGAAAATTAAGGCAACCTGTATTCTCTTAAACAACCTGCACATTGATTTAGAGTTAAATATTAATTTTCTGCTTAATAACAGCATTATTCAGACAGGTAAAAATATTCAGTTTGCATTTTGTCTAAGATGAATGTGTCAACTTTCAATCTTCTGGTATAGCTATGTGCAATTCCATAGCTACTAAAATATCAAATTTATCTTAAACATAATAGTTAGCTAGGAATTTAAAATATATATCCACTTGGCAAATTTAAAAAATATTAAGGACAGCAATAGTACAAAATTAGGTACTGGAGAAACTGCTGTGTGCCATTTTCAGTTTAGTGTGGACTACTATTTTCTACACAACACTTGCAGTTGTAGATTTCAACAACTCGAAAATTCCTGAATTTTGTAATGTGATTATATAGCTTTTGGTCATTAATTTTAGCACATTCTAATCTGAAATTTGCCAGAATAGCACATACCCACTTTACGTATTCCACATTACAATCCCTTCATTTCAGGGATGAACATAGTTGGCCACTTACAAGTGTTCAAAGGCAAATAATTAGAACCAGTGGGTAAATTGAATATGCTATAATACTAAAATAGTAATATTTAATAGCATAATTATCAACATGTTAGGATGACAAGTTGACATTTAAACATTTCTATGGCATTTTGTTAATGCATTCATACCTTTTCAAGTAACTATTCAGTGTAGTAATAAAAGTGCCACTAAAATATTAATCATCAGTAGCACTCCTTCCAGGGGTCACTTTATATGTATTAAACTTGAGCATTGGTGACTAAGTCATTAAGGTTAAAGAAGGTCATGTGGTAGTTAATTTCTTTATTGAAGTTAAACTACAATTATGGAACACACATTTGATGAAAACCAAACCTCCCAGTAAGGTACTATCACTGTGATGGGAGGCACTTCAACCCTACCACAGTGGTAGTTCCTACCTCGGAAATTATGTATTGGATATTCTGCTACATCAATTTGTTGCATCACCAAGCAGATCTGGAGCTATAGTTCTCTACTGATTACTAATTGCTAGATAAAATTACTCATGAACAAATTTTAATACGAGATTCTAGATAAAATTGTATTGAAATTACTTTGACAGTACAACAAAATATTACAAAGTTTCATACCAAGTACTAAACTTCCAAGATTACTTACAGTATTAAAATAAAACTTACCCATGAGGATATCCACGGTGCAAACACAGATGCAAACTGGATGAGTGTGAAATCTCTAGTCATGATTTAAAACTACATGCACCAGAGACACACCCATCTAGTCAACCCTGCACTTTTACTCAGCCATACACCTGAATTATAAAAATAAAATACTGTACTTACTGCAAACAACAAGGACAGCGTTTCAAGTTCAGCACTGTATAGATCCAATGTGTTGAAAACTTGAGCAATATTAAAGATGGCAGGGATGCATATTTCACTCTTATCAACAGCAGCTTGGAGTTTCAGTAATGCAGTATGAGGCTTCTCTAATTTTGAAAGTCCAAGTCCCATAAGCCAAAGTATCCATCCTTGAATGTCTGATCCACACTTATGAAGCGGAATATTCTGCAAACACTTTAGGCTTTCCTCAAAATCACCATTCTTATACAGTTGCCCAGCATGAAGAAACTTCATTGCTGCCCCAATATAATTGTCTTCAAAATCCATGTCATAAACGTTCCCTTGAAGCATCATTGCAGATACAAACAGTAGAGAATTTAATGTTGCCAAATCATCACCACAAGCTGATGCATTTAACAACCACACAGGTGGAGTTTTGTTAAACCAATTACTCATCCAACCAAGACTGTCTTTCAGTGCAGCAGTATCACATTCAGTGGGAAGGAGGTTGGCATGCAATAGAAATAATGTTGACAATCCACTGCACTTCTGTTCACTTTTCAGCATAGGCAACATACTTGAGAATTCCACAAAATCTTCAAACCCTGCAAAGAAGATATTGCAACATTACAGACATTGTTGTAGTTCTACATGCTGCACTGGGTTATAATGCCCCCCCCCCTCCGAGGAGAGATCACTATGAAGCTAAGTGCCAAATTTTTAACAATTGTCCATTGCATCAATATAATGTATATACAATGGTTCACATACATATAAGAAAGTATTATCTGAACAGGAGGATAGGATGTGAAGACCAAACCAAAACTCAGAAGATCGAGAAGCAACAACGTTTCAGTCTGTGCCGAACTATCACATGACTTGATGGTCCAAGGTCCAAGGCGGACTGAAACATTGTCGTGTCTCCATCTCCCGAATTGTGGTTTGGTCGTCATATCTTCAGACATGTTACTGTGACTCATCATCTGCAACAGGCAAAATCATGCACTGCCAGTACTGGAAAATTAATTCTGTTATCCTAACTGACTTTCAAAACATGAATGTTTTTAAAATTTTTAAATCTGCCATAAAAGAACTACAGTGCAGAATATAAATATTCCTTGCACAATGTTGAATAGTGGTTGTACACAAGTCTATAGGCAAGCACAATACTAGATACCTGAATGCTAAGCTTAAACAACTTCATGTAAACAAAGCCATTATCACTTACATCTCTCATAAAATTCAGCAAGAACCCCTTTGATTAGCAGTAAATTACACTGCTTTGGAAAAGATAATGCCATGTACAAGACTGTAATAATCAATTCGCACTCTTCATCCCAGCTGCTATTTGATGGAGGTATCAGGAACTTTGCTGAGGCAAGTTCCAAGAGTTCACCAATGGATGCATTTGAAATCTGGAAAGAAGATAAAACTATGCATTTTACTTTTGCCTAGATTAAAAGTTAGATAATCTTAATAACTACTAATATCAGTCTCAGACATTTGTGTTAACTCATCCCAATCTTCAGGCCTGATATTAACTGCATCCTTAATATTATCTTAGCTAGTGTTTCCTCAATGTACTGTACAGTACTCTCTTCCATCTCATCTTTATCAAATGTATCAAAAATTACAGAACAAAAATTTAATTCACATATTTTACACGTGAACAAATACCTTCATGAACACTTTGATAATACTCTATTAGCCTTAAATTAGCTAGACAAATAATCCTTTGATATACTTTATTAGCTAATCACTTGGAGGTGATGTCCTACATTTTCTCTTTTCATCACTTTAAAAAAACTAAAAACCAAATACACAAGACCACGACGAAGTATTTGCCAGGGTGATTAAGAATGCAGAGGAGCTTTGCGAGCCGGTCTACCATATTTAATAAGTCACTAGAGTCGGGCTAGAGTCACAAAAGGTTGCTAATGTGGTACCAATTTTCAAGAAAGGAGATAGCTTATGTGTCGAACTATCAACCAATTAGCTTAACGCTTATTGTGGTAAAATTGCTCGAATCGATAATTGCAAAGGCATTGTTAACAAATTAATAAATGATTCACAACATGGTTTTACCAAAGGCTACTCATGTTTATAAAATTTGCCATCATTTTATTTCAACATAGTTGAGGCAGTCGATAGCAGAAAGGTTTGACTACCTCAACTTTAGCAAAGCTTTTTATAGTGCCACATGAAAGATTGATTTAAGGTAAGAGGCTCACAGTACTATATTATAGTTGGATTAGGGCATGGTTATGCCAAAGGAAACTTAGCATCAATGGAGTTAAGTCAAAGGGAGACAAGTCCCTGTGGTACAGGAAGTAGTAAAGCACTCTCCCAACACTTTGCGAGCGCTTTGGCCTGGGTTTGTATCCTGGCTGGGGAGGGTTGACCGGGTGCCAATCCTTAACTGTAGCATCTTCACCCAGCAGTGAATGGGTAACCCGGTTGTTAAACAATTTGGTGGGTCGTATTCCAGGGAAAATGATTAAGGACCTACTAGTGGCTTTACAAGAATGTTGACAAGCCAAATAAGTTGTTCTTTTGAGCAACTACATCTTGCTTTACCTGACAAAGCACAATAAGCCCCAACATTACAAAATAGGCATTATATGAACTCCATACAGTATAACTACAGTTAAATTGTTTAATATTTGAAGGCAAACAACTGCAATGGCTAATTTCCTTCATGAGCAGGATGCCATCTTAAACAATTAGCCTGGGTTTTGCATGCACGAGGCAAATATGGATATAATAGCTGTGGATGTAAATAAAGTGATAAAAAATCAGTGAAACATCAAAGGATAAAATGGGAAGCTTCAGCAAAATTGAGCACCAGGCACCGAGAAGTCCCACACAGCACCGCAGAGCACCTCCAAAGAGTGAAATGATAAATATTCACGCGTTTTCATACATTTTGCAAACATTCATAATTCTGTAATGAACAATAAAATTATTGTGGATTTTTTGTATGACCATATCTCTATAGCCACTGTCTTAAGGGTTAAATATTGAGCAAAATAGTAATGAAGGATGTGACTGCTGACCCAATCTTGTCGTATCCCATATGCAATCAACCAATTGTAGTAACAAGATGAGAGCTATGCAAGTATGCATCTACCCGTTTTTTACTAGTGAGCTTTCAATTTTTTTTTTTTTTGCAAATATGCTTCCTCAATTTAAATTGAATTTCCAGTTTTCAATAATTCTTCTTTGTCAATTTTTGTAGATTCCTTTTACCATTTTTATGTACCGATCATCTCCCCTTTTTCTATTCTATGTTCAAGTTTTGGTATCTAGCCTCTCGTAGTTTTTGTCTTTCAGTTTTGGAAGACTATATTACAAAGTCCAAATTTACAATTTATCTGTAAACCTAATACTAGATAACAATGCAAATTTGAACAATGAACATGCATTAGTATTAGGTACTCATTGTCTAGTCTTTTGGGATGCACTTCCTTGAAAATTTCCTAGTCATAATTTAACTGGGTATGATGAAATCAGTAAGCCCCTTAGTAATTTGAAATTACGGTATTTATAGTCACGCTGAATAGGTTACATAATAAATTAATTGGCAAACATTGTATGAAATTAATACTAAACTGCTCCCTAATTTATTAGTAAAAATTCTGATACCGTTTGGAAAGCATATCAAATAATAAAACCTCTGGAGGAAAAACGGAGCAAGATGACCCATATCTTATGTAGCGATAAAGACAGGTCAGTACATTAGCATGCTGAGAAGTTTTCAGTGATTCCAAGAATGCTATACCATGTATTAATTTTAAGTCTTGAATGAGGAATTTCAAAATGCTACTGAAAGCCTGTCATCAATAAAACTTATATTTTCAATAACTACATTACAGTATTACAAGTCTGGACACATCTGTTGAACAGCAAAGGTGCAACAGGTACTGTACTCTGAGAACTATCAACATCAGAGGTCCGAGACTGTCAACATGCTTCCACTACACCTAAGGGGCATAACTGGCCAACCCCTCAGTGTTCAAGAGAACTTCACAAACACCTCCAAAGTATACCTGATCAAGCAGGCTGCGAGCACCCGCGTCCAACAGCCAGGTTGACCAGTCCAGCAACAAGGAGGCCTGGTCAATGACTGGGCCGCAGGGTCACTAACCCCCGAAATCACTTCAAGGTAAGGTAACTGAAATGATACACATAAAATGTTGAATACTCAAAATAGTTAGCTCTCACCACACTTAGGTGAGCACTTTCCTATGACCCATCTGCCTATACTTAAATGTTATGTTACTCAGCACTAAAGATAAAATACCTTAGAAACAATGACAAGTAAATTCTCAATATTAATATTTCGAAAACATACAATTTCTGACAGATTGACCAATCAAAACTCAGGAGGGATAAAGCTGCAGATGATTAGTGGAGGGTGGGAGGTGGGTAGGACGGCGGCAGCTCCCGCGGGTGTAAACATGCGTGGTGTTGGTGGCAGGTCGGCCACCCTGTCGCCCCACAGTCCTTCCTCACACTCCTCCCTTGACACGCCTTCCTCTCTCTCCCCTCGTCTAACGGCTCAACAAAATGCATTATATATCGTCAGGTTAGTATTCATTAGCCAACCCATGGTTGGTGGCCACAGCTCGCCGGTAAACTGTATATTGGTGTCTAGGCCCTTGCCACGTCCATTAAGTGGAGTTTGGAATAAGGTTATGGATGAATATGGTTGAGTATCGTTATGTTGTTTGAAGCCGTGAACCTATAGTGATGAATACTTGCATGGGATTGTCCGAGAGGTTTGCTCGTCATAAGAGTAATGAGAGTTTGCATAAATAAAATCAACATGTTGTTATGTTGAAATCATGACGGAAGTTGATAAATGGTGTGTGGAGGAAATGCCCTCTTCATAAACTTACCATTGGATTATCCGTGACACT
>WNGS01166011.1:15097913-15123233 GCA_020271785.1 Procambarus virginalis | reverse complement strand
AGAAGCAGTACCCCAAAATTCTGCAAGAGGTCGAAATCGGGAGACAAAATACAGCTACCCCTGAACGATGTACAATTTGTAGCTCAAATGTCTAGCACTTTAATATACGAGAACTGTATTAAACAGATGAAGCATTCATAACTGGTAAACCAGTGTAGTCTGAAGTACACATGTATATACAATGAACATGTTGTGCCTAGAAAGAAAATATCTTATTGCTTGGAAAGTATGGAAAGAATGAATGGAGGAGATTTACTTTTACTACGAATTATAGATGCATGTGTATATATATATAATTATTTATGTAAGCAGAATAATATTAGGAAATAATATTGGTTTTACAACATTTTAAATGTCATAAAACTTTGTGATTTGGAGAAGTTATTTGGGTATTGACGATTTCTTTTGTGCTCTTAAGATGTAAGGGAGAATACAATTGTTTTCTCTCTATATATTTGATGTCTTTTTTTGAAGACGTGTAAAGAGCGAAGGCGTGTGTAGAGTGAGGGCGGCATATGGGCGTGAGGTTCGCGAGAGTGGAGGTGTTGCGCGCGGCGGCAATGTTACCAGATTGGGCTAAGAGTAGCGAGTTGGGCTACTTTGAAGAGTTCGGCGTTCCTAAATTTGTAATCTCGCTATTTGGGAATTTTGGGTAATTTAAAATAAGTTGGTTTCATTTGGTCTACTAGTGTTAAGAAAGCCAATGACTTGTTATTTATGCATTTATAATGTAATGTGTGTGTAGCCTCAAGCTGATTAAATATAACTCATTGATTAAATATGTCTGCAATTTACAAGAGAGGTTGTGGATGCAAATACAAGTGTTTTACACGCCCATCAGCAAAACGAGCAAGGAAAACCTAGCACTCCTAAAAGCAACAACACTTGAAACCATTGATTCCTTTATAATAACTTGCGGCCTCACGAGCAATACGCTTATGCTGATGGGTCTGTTCAAATGTCAACGTCACACTGCAACAGCCTGTAAAATACACAAAGGCAACATATGTACACAGATTACAAGTGTGAGACTCAATAACTGACTCAGCTCCACACATGCAGAATTAGCTGCACTACAACTTTCCACTAACACACTGAAGAACAGTGGAGGAGTATTTTCTGTGCTTCAAAGTCAGCTCTTCAGGCCCTTAAAAACCGACATGCAAAATAGACACTAGGAATGTTGTAACATCCATTATAAACAATATTATTAATGCAAAGAGCAAGAGTGTCAGAGTCTCATTTGCATGGATACCATCTCACATAGGTGTTGTCCAGCATGATGACACAGACAAGGCAGCTAAAACTGCATGTGATAAGCCTGAAATTGAGTTGATATGGGCATTTCAATCTCTGCTGCAAAAGCCGCAATATTTCAGAAAATTAGGGAAGACAGAGGAGCAGTTACTGACACTCAAAGGCCAGAAAGCGCGAGTATAAAGAGCTGTGACATGTTTAGAACCAAGAATTATATGTACGGGCAGCATAAAACACCACTATACAGTGTGACATTGTAATTGCCAGAATTAGGCTGGGATATCGATAGCTATGACAGGTGGCTGCAGGTAATAAATCCCCCAATGGTGAACATTCCAATTGTAAACTATGTGAACATGAGTTAAGACATGCTCTCCAAGACTATCTGCGATTGCCTAGCTGTTATCAGTGATAAAAAATAATGTGATAATGTTTATTCAGGTAAGGTACATACATACAAGAGATTTTACAAATTGGATAGATTTATAGATAGAGCTAGTACATACAATGCCTAAAGCCACTATTACGCAAAGCGTTTCGGGCAGGAAAAACATTAATGACTAAAACTTAATACTATTTGAGTATAAAGAATAAATGTGTTGAGAACAAATAAAAATAAAAATAAAAAGGGGGGAACATGGCTGAAAAAGCAGCACAATTACAATTAGGTAGACAAACAGCATTGATTAAAAAAACAGACATGGGTTGACATTGTAGGGGTAAGGTAGGTAACAGGGAATTTATTAGGTAGTGCTTCGTTTTTATCTTAAACTAGTTGAGAGAGGTACAGTCTTTAACATGATTGGGAAGGTCATTCCACATTCTGAGTCCCTTGATCTGTAGAGCATTTCTAGTTTGATTAAGTCGTACTCTTGGAATATCAAAACTGTATTTGTTTCTGGTGTGGTGCTCATGGGTTCTGTTACAACCTTCAATGAAGATTTTGAGGTCAGGATTGGCATTACAGTTCAGCGTTTTATATACGTATAATACGCATGAGAGAATGTGCAGTGACTTAATATCTAACATATTCAGAGATTTGAGTAGGGGTACCGAGTGATGTCTGAGGCCAGAGTTGGATATTGTCCTAATAGCAGCTTTGTGTTGAGTAATTAGAGGACGTAAATGATTTTGGGTAGTAGAACCCCAAGCACAAATACCATAGTTGAGATATGGATAGATGAGGGAGTAATAGAGAGTCACCAGGGCAGGGCGGGGTACATAATATCTGATCTTAGAAAGAATGCCAACAGTTTTTGAAACTTTTTTTGATATATTTAGAATGTGTCCCTGGAAATTCAGCTTGTGGTCAATGAGAACGCCAAGGAATTTGCCATCTATTTTGTTACAAATTTAGGTATTGTTTATTCTGAGATTTATTTGATTAGAGGATTTATTGACCAAATGGTACGAGGTATTTTGAGCTCTGTAATTAATTCATACACTCAGGAATAATGGAAGATATTCTTGAGCTATACCCAAATTTTGCTATTGGGGCTAATAGATCAGCCTTACATTTCATGTTCTCCTGATTTTTAGTCAGAGCTGATTTGTTTTTGTATTGAGGCTGGTATTTGCTCCCCTGACTAACCATCCTGTGAGATGGGAATATTAGATGAACTTATAGCTAGTTTTTATCTACACTGTGTAATCTTTCATATAGAACAAAGTAGCAGCACATTGCTGTGTATACCTAAGTTTGTTAATAAAAAAAAAGACGAAGAAGATCTTGATAATTTTTTATTGTGAAGATGGGGAAGGACTCCACACCCATTATGCAGCAAATAATACACCTTTTTTATTATACATGCAGTGATAATAGTAATATAATCATTAAATCAGGTAGTGTTTATCTATGAATTAAAATATATTACTCTGAAAAGCGTTAGTTTAGTTCATTTATTATGCACCCATACCCATCCCGTGGGCGGTAGTGGAAAGGGTTACAGAGGCACATAATGGGCTCAGGGACTGAGCCCCACAACTCATTTAGCTAAGCAAGTTACAATCTTGATGAGATAGTTACAAAATTCAATATAAGTCGTCACATCAACAATGGGTTCGAGATCGACCTCGTATGAGTCGCTTAACAAAATATTGGGCTACTTTAATTCCAAATATGCTACTTTTAGACCGCAAGTTCGCTACTTTCAGCAATTGGGATCTGGCAACCGTGGCGGCGGCGGCTGAGTCGTCTGCAGCGCCGCGTGAGGGTCGTCACACCGCCTCGCTCCTCCTCACCTTCCCCCCTAAGCTCACCACCGCCTCACATGGGTAATGTTCAGGCTTCTGGGCCGGGGATGCCGGCACCACCCACGCCGCCCCATCCACCGCCGCCCACCCTCGCCGCCCCGACGCCCGAGGACAAGAAGACTGAGGATGGAGAGGGTGCGAGCGATAACCCAGGCACTATGGAAGACCTACACAAGAAATGTAAAGGTGAGGGCATGTGCCGTCATCGGCAGCTCTCGTCTACTGTTATTCTTGGTTACTCTCAAGACAATATACAAGTCGTAGTTGGAGAGAGAAGAAAGCATGATGAGTCCGGCTTGACTGTGAACCCATATAACGTAGATAATTTTATAATTTACTACATTCGTGTTGTCGGGGACAGGAAGCCGTCAGTGTATGTGGATTGCATCGTGGGGATGTGCGTGTGTTAAAGAGATGGTACCTGGTATCATCCCTGGTACCTGGGATATGTAGATGTAATAGAGGAAAGGTTTGGAGGCTACATTACATAACTGACGGCTGGGAAGGCAGAGCCCTAGAGCTATCAGCTCGACCTTTGAGGCACAAATGGTGAATGCAACAGTTGCCTAACTCTGGGTATCTATTTACTGCTATGGGAATAAAGCATTAGGAGAGAGGATATGTTCCCAACCATTTCTGTCCTATCTAGGAATCTAACCTGGGATCCTCAATTGTGAATAAAGAATTTACAATTTGTACACAGTAGAGCGTGCATAATGTCCATTAAAAAATGATTATCACAATATTACTGAATCTATATTCATTTTATATAAACACTACACTGTCACACATCATATATATACACTATACTACAAAGTACTTCATGAGCGAATGATAATCATTGAAGCACTCAATGGTACATATGGCAACTTTGCGTTCTGTGCACTAGGTACATACAGGTACTGATTTTTTTACAGCTTCTGTCTTGTGTGTGTGTGCTTGCTTGCAGACAGTGGATGCACATATACATTTTGCAAGTCTTACTGTATCTAGTGTGTAACCAAGCTTGTGTATTACAAAGTCATCAAACTTTTGCCACCCAGTCTCTCTCACAAGGCATTGTTGGTGTGAAAACTTTCGTCACAACCTTCCCCTCCTGGCCAGATTTGACAAGTAACTGTGATAGCAGCAAGACTAAAATTAGCGATTGGTGGTTTCTTACCCGATTTCACCAAGTATATGTTAAACCGGTTCAGTACAGTTATGTCTGCAAGGTGAAAAACTCTTTCCTGGTTCAATTTACAGTTTTCTGCACATTCTACAGTACTTACCATCATGTCACATTTATCAACCAATCTCATATTGTAGTCATAACACAATTTGGTTTTTATAATTTTGTTCTTGTTTGCAATAACTGCATGTACTGTACATACTGTATATGTTCATCATATCCAAAGTACCAAACTCATTCTTGCTTCTTATCATAAAGTCAAGAATGCCTTCATAATATTTCTGAACTTTTTCCATTTTACTTTTATACTTTTCCACTTCCTCATCCTGGTTTTGGTTCTCTAGCTTATTGTCTGTAACTAAACCTATAATTTCATCATCAAGTCATGTTTTGTAAGGTTAGGGGCACCAAGCAAAGTACCTACAGTGCTGTAGTATCAAACTAAGTTTGATGGAATACAAATTTTGTTCATTGCCATTGCATGTGCAAAATATATAGAATGTGAATTCTCACCTGCAATATTAAGTCTTTAACATGGATCTTTTTCATGATGGCATTCACACTAGTTGCTTAACTTGCATGTATCTGCTGTTTGGTAAATAGAGACTTCAGCATTAAGGAAACTTGTGTCATGCCCTACCACTGAATCAAACTGGTACTTTTGGTTGAAAGCCATGTAATCTTAACTTTGATCTACAGGTATGTGTGTTAGCTCTGCACTACAGTTTCCAAAAATTCATTATTCTTGTAGATCGAGGGCTGCCTATTCCATTTGGTAGCTGTATATTTTGACACT
This sequence comes from Procambarus virginalis, assembly GCA_020271785.1. NCBI lineage: Eukaryota > Metazoa > Arthropoda > Malacostraca > Decapoda > Cambaridae > Procambarus > Procambarus virginalis. The sequence goes on along the minus strand of WNGS01166011.1, from coordinate 15,117,756 downwards.
ATTTTTCTGCAAATGCTTGTGAGGCATCAAATCTTTTTAATTTTACTTTTCTTTGCAGATGTATTCCCAGTAATGTTTGAGGGGGGAAAATTTATGCTTAATAAAGGACTGAGCAACCACTTTCAAGTTTCACATACTATAAATTTCTCCACCTTGCAGCCACCTGGCTACAGGTAAAGTATTTTTTGTTCATGAATATCTGAACTGTTCGTAGATATGATCAAATTGATTAGAGCTGTACTGTGCATTTTGATTTTAATTTTGAAACACTTGCAAGTTGCAAGTGACAAGTGTTATACTTTGATGACACACTATTTTAGTACTTGATAACATTTAGTAATTTACAGCATAACAGTATTAAAAATTATACAAGCTTTTAAAAAATTACAATACAGCTGTATTTTGAACTTCTTAACTAGCTGTTGACATGTCCTTGTGAAGCTCATGACTTGAAAGATTATCACAAGACTGGAGTTAACTAACAGTTACAGTGTAAACAATTTTTATTATGTTTTGTTTAGAAGTAAAGTTTAAATTGTAAATTAAACCATTTTTTTAGGTTTGGTGCAACGTTTGTGGGTACTCATCAGCTGTCTCCATCAGAAGCATATCCAGTTATGTTAGGGGACATAGATCCATCTGGTAATCTCAATGCTAATATCATACATCAAGTATCATCAAATATTAGAGGAAAATTTGTAGCACAAGTAAGTATCTTATTCCCTTGTGATCATTTTGAGGTTGTGTAGGCGAAAAAAAACCTTGGCATTGTTTACAAGGAATCCACAGAATTATCATTATTGATGTTTTTGATTCTTTGTTTTACTTAATATCTGTATGAGAGCTTGAGTTTTTTAATATTTAGGTGATGAGAAACTGGTTTTCTTTTGTTTTGGAATATAGTCCCTAGTTGGCAGAATACAAAATAATTTTAAAACAATCTCTGGGGTTGTGGGCATAGTTATCTGAAAAAAAGAATAAGCATAGTTGTATAAAAACCTTGACAAGTGTTCTGATGTGATTAATTTTGGTAGTCTAATTTGCAATTACTATTCAAGGCAGTTTTATATTTGAGGAAATTTGTTTTATGTAGGCCTATGTTACAAGTACAGTAAGCCTATATGTGTATGTTCAGACTTTGAATGTTGTCTCGGTACCTTGCTGTATTGAATGTAACTTTTTATCACGTTAACCTTAATAGTTAAAGTAGCCAATGCCACCAATGTTTGTATTTAGTTACATTTTCATGTCTCGAGATTTACCTTATAAAATTTTAACAAAAAATTTTGAAGCGTTTTGTATAATTAACTATTTAGGTATCCTTGATGTGGAAACCTTATGGTTACCACTCACTAAAAAAAATCCAGTGTCATATTTATAGAACACCTTTGCATATTGGCATGAAACTTTGACGACATGTGTATGATAGAATATATACTATGTTCTGTGTACTAGTATTTAGATCATTAATAATCAAATAGCAATAAAAAATTACAAACATTTACCAGTCTTCACACACATTGTAAATGTGAAATAATCGACCAGATTCAAAAGTACACCGAATCATTTACAGAGTGCGTTTTTAAGTTGGAGATTGGTTTGGTTGTTTAAGTAGTTATTGGGACAAAAATACAACATAGTACATGTACTATATACATGTCTCCCGGACAGGCCCCCAATTTAATGTTACGTAAAAGTGAAAGAATAGAGTGGTGGCTATTCTGACCGGCGGAATGCCAATCACATTAAATAAAACTGGTTTGACCTCTTTATGGTGTGAAAGCTTTGGTATAAATTCTAAAAGAATGAAAAACTTAAACATTTAATATAACAAAAATGATTAACAACAAATAAAACAATTCCCTTATGATACTTGGCGAGAACAAAATACAATGCAAAAGAAATATAAATGTGTGACAGTTACGTTAATGGCAAAAGTAAAGGTGCAAAACATATAGTGTACTTTATGCAAGAGCTGCTGGAGTCTACCGACACCCAGGAAAGTCGGAATATGATTCTTATTTCCACAAGGTTATATTGTGAAGGAGCATAAGGTCGTTTCATGGTGCCTAGATGCTGGAAACAATGGCCGGGTGCTCTCTCTATCTCATGCTGTGACTACAGGGGTACAAAACAAACGAATCTGCCCATAGTAGGAAAACAGCATGTCAAGGATTTGGGACTAATGATGCCCGACGATCTAACGTTTAGGCAGCATAACCAAGCAAATATTGCATCAGCCAGAAAAATTATAGGATGGATTACAAGAACCTTCAAATCCAGGGATCCCATCACAATGGTTGTACAGTACTTTTCAAATTACTTGTGCTGTCTCGTCTTGAGTACTGCTCGGTACTCACTTCCCCCTTCAGAGCAGGAGAGATTGCTGAATAGAGGGAATACAGAGAACATATACTGCACGCATAGACGTGATAAAGCACCTAAATTATTGAGATCGTCTCGAGGCTCTCCAAATGTACTCACTAGAAAGGAGACGAGAGATACCAAATAATATACATGTGGAAAATACTGGAGGACTAGGTCCCAAATCTACTCAGTAAGATAACAATGTACTGGAGTGATCGATATGGAAGAAAATGCAAAATAGAACCAGTGAAGAGCAGAGGTGCCAGTCACAATCGGGTGCACAATCATAGAACACTGTATAAACATCAGAGGTCTGTGGTTGTTCAACGTCCTCCCAGCGAATATAAGAAATATAGCCGGAACAACCGTGGACATAAAGAGAAAACTATTTTTTTTTTTTAAAACAAGTGCTGGACCAACTGGGCTGTGTGGTGGGTATGTGGGTCTACGGGCTGCTCCAAGCAACAGCCTGGTGGACCAAGTTCTCACAAGTCATGCCTGGCCTTGGGCCGGGCTTGGGGAGCAGAACAACTCCCAGAACCCCATCAAGCAGGTAGCATTGTGTTCACTGATATCTGAACATTGTACTTGGTCTTTATCACAGTCAGGATCATCTGTGACACTAGCAGTGCAAAATAATTGCAGTTACTTATTTTATTCAACATTACTAAGTGGTGCTGTGAGATGCTGTTGCATGTGCTAGCCTTTGTCGCTGTCTCAGTACCGAGGCGCTCTCAGCCAGTATGGCTGCTGACGATTTCTCTTTCCAATGTGGGGTTTGTTTACTGGAGTCCTGAGGTAGAAGATGAGGGCCCTGTTGGAGTTTTGAATCATTCCCTATACCTAAAGGCCCCTTAAGGTGCTATGCGCAGTACAGTGGTTAAACAATTAAGAAGTTTGATTTAATTTAACCCTTAAAGCAGTTATCGTCAATTGTTGATTCACTGGGTAATGTGTTATCATATGAAGATAAATTGTCTGGGTTTTACATGTATGATGCAAATATGGATAGAATAGCTCTATGTGGATGTAATAGAGTGTACCTTGACCCATGAAAAAATTCTACTATTTCATGGTACAAATGCGGTTATTAGCATGAATGTTACTAGGGTAATGCAGTTATCATATTATAAATAATTATTATCTGGGTTTTACATATGTGATGCAAATATGGATATAAAAGCTCTGTGAATGTAAATAAAGAAAAAAGTTATAAAACAATGGAAGGATAAAACATGAGGCATCAACAGGGTCAGGCACAAGGTGTTGACAGGTGCCAGACACAGCCTTGCAGAGCGTCTCCACCCAGTGAAATGATATATATTCACTTTTCATGTTTTCCTTACTGCACACAAGTAAATAATTCTACAACGAAAAATTATTTGTTGGATTTTTTTTTTATATTGATGGGTATGACCATTTCTTTGTAGTCTAAGGGTTAAAGTAATATTTCTATAAAGGAACCCAAATGAATAATGAATTTAATGAACCCAAAAGTAATATTTCTATAAAGGAACCCAAATGAATAATGAATCTTATTAGTTTTATTTGCATTAGTTTTGACAATTTTTAACTTTTGAGTTACTTCAGTCTGAAGTAATTTACTGTGTAGTTTGAGTAACAAAACACACTTGTATGCATTCTGTAGATTTGTATGCATCCTATATTGCATAATTGGGAGAGCTGTTTTGCATTGACGAAGGCAACATGGAAGAGGTCTTGGTTTTTTTATATAGATGTTATTGCAATTGTTCATTATGAAATTTGAAAGTGTATGTGATGCAGGTTAACTAACCATAGGTTAAATATGATTTTTTTTCAGATCCAGCAAAGTAAATGGCAAGCAACACAAGTAACAATGGATTGGCGTGGTGTAGACTGTACAGCCTCTTTGACGTTAGGCAATATTGACTTGATTAATGGGTCAGGTGTGGCTGTCACTCACTACTTACAGCAGGTCACCAAAAAACTGGCCTTAGGGACAGAACTAGCATATCAGTTTGGGGCACAGGTTCCTGGGGGCCATATTGCAGTACACTCCATTGCTGGCAGATATACTGGTGAGTAAAGAGTATGTTGTGTGTTTACATAATTGTTTGATGTGCTGCGGCTACTCGCTCTTTATTCCCGTTTTACTCTTTCCGCTGTTCTTCACTCATGCACCTAATGAAATCGTGAAGAAATACTGTGTATTCAAGATAATCAAAGGCAGGTAGTCATTCAAGAGTTAAAGGTATATGAGGTAAGCATTAGCTCTTGAGTAAAATAATTAATCAAAGCATGGATTGCAGATATCCTTAAATTTTTTAATAAAACAATGGAGATAAATAAAAACTTGGATGGTTAAGTATTGAGTATTTATCAAGGAATGAGATATGGTTGGAAAATGTATGGCAGTCAGGAAAGGTATTCTGGTAGAATGATATACTTTTAACAATTCAAATTGCAATGGTCTATTCATAAGTACTGTATTTGTACATTTATAGTTCCGCTAGTTTGTATGTATTTACAGTAAATGATTTGCCTAAAATCATAATAGCATAACATGTAATATCTATAATTATATACCGGTATACTAAAGATTTAGAAGCTACGTTTATCAGTTTTAAAAATCGTTACAGTTGTCAGATTGAGTCTGAAAATCTTTGTAATAACTTACACAAATCCTTACAATAATGGCTGAAATAAACATGCATACATCAGTTTAAATAAGTGTACATTTTTGGCATAACACGAGTAACACTTAGCTTATAATTTGAAAGATTGAATACAAAGTGACATGTGCACCTTACAGTATTAGCCAGATTATTCACTTGGTCAAGCCAAATTTACACATTTTGGAAGACTAATTCAGTGTACATTAAAGTCCAGCACAGCACCTTACTATATACAGTACTTTGAAGCTCCTGAACCATATGGAGAATGCAGATTATAGTTCTATAGTATTGTGAACTATATTGGCAGTATTATTTGTGCATTACTAATAGTAAAATATTCCAACAGGTGACAACTTTACTGCCTCTGGGACACTTGGTGGGGCGGGCATTCATCTATGTTACTACCAAAAAGCAACAGAACAGTTACAGTTTGGAGTAGAGTTGGAAACAAGTTTACGAATGCAGGAGTCTGTTGCTTCTATGGCATATCAGCTGGAAATTCCTAAAGCTAATACTGTATTTAGAGGTAAACATTTATATTTTTTAGAATATTTAGAAATTCAATAACAAATTTGTAAATTTTACTTAACATGAGGAAACTTTTCAGTAGCATGAGTAAAGGTGTAATTGGAGGAAGAGAGGATAGGGTGGTGGATCACTTATTGATTCCTTGTTTGTGATTGTGGTGTGAGTCTTGGTGGCCTGTAACTGCAAGAATTGACAGTTAGGTGGTGTGCATTTTAGTAGGTTCTTACTACTAATGCATGTATAGTTAACAACATTTTTTGGAATTTTTATTTATAGTCTATGAAGTGACAAGAGATCATTGTCCAAGTATTAGGTGGTGACGATGTATAGGATATTGTTATTTTAGATTTTCTTTTAAAACTACCTATATTGCTCTCGTATCTTCACAAAAAAATGTAGTCACTTTGATTTAGCTGTGTGGATATAACTTTAATATAGTACTGTAATTGCTTTTGTTAGCAATAATGAGATCTTTGTGCATTTTTTCTTTTATTTTGACATGTGCTTAATAACACTTTTACAGGAACTCTTGATTCCAACTGGACTGTTGGGGCCGTAATGGAGAAAAAGCTGATGCCACTTCCCTTCACACTGGCTTTGTCGGCAATGCTCAACCACCCTAAGAATCAGTTTAAACTTGGATGTGGCTTTATAATAGGCTAATGTAAGAAAAATGTGTTGTATAGAATCCTGATTGACATGGTCATTCATCCACAATGCTTTCCTGCGTTATTGAGCAAGTTGAGGTCTCCTGGCAGGATCCATGAAGTGATGAGTACCATTCATAAATATTGTATAGAGGAATTTGAATGTACATAGAAATATGGAAGCCCATTGCCATAATTTTCCTGTGCATTGCTGGGGAGTTTTACCGTGACCAAGTACCATGTACTTATTAGAATAATACACTAGTACAGTATGAACCATTTAATTTCAAGGACAATAGTTTCCCATACTGCAAAATAGTGCGGGTTGGATTTAATATTCCCCTTGTTCATCCTGTATTATTCATGGCAGTATTATTGTGCCCGAACAGGATAATAAATGACTTGGAAAGTCTGTTGCCATTCCTTTTGAACAAAACTAATTTTTTTATTGTGTTCAAAGTCCTGTTAAATAGCTAACTTCTTCTTTTAATTAATAAATATAGGTAATGCTTTAATATCAACAGCATTTGTGTACCATTTCATAGAAAGACAGTAGATGTGGTAGTCATGCTTTCACAATTTATTTATTTTTATTATATCTTTGAGCATGTATACAGTAGCTTGTGTACGTAGAAGTTGATTTGCCACATAGGTTACTACAGCCGATTTATTATCTTGTGTAAATTTCACGCCTAGGAATTGTACAGTTAAAAAAATTTGTTTTGTGGATATCAGTTTAATAATAATGCTGCAAATGAAGTTAATTCTGGTGCTTCTTTATGGAATGTGGGAGAGTTGAGCCATTTCTCAAATTATCAGGTGCCTAACATAGTTACTTGTAGGTTGTTTGATTTAAGTTTGTTGCTGTTCTAAAGTCTATAAAAGCAAATCTAATACTGTCATTAACGTCATGCCTCGGACAAGTTTGTCTTGTAGAACTTGATATGAATGTAAACAATCATTAATTATGAGTACAATAGTTTTATAACTAGTTTTATTTAATTTTTTTTTACAATTGCACATGCATTGTAGTTCATCATAACTAAATTATCTCATTTCTGATTGTTTTATTTAACATTGTTTAATATAATTAAAATCCCTTTTATTGTTATGCTTTTCGGATTTGTTTAATGTTTTAATAATGAAGGCCTTTATACTTTTAAGTACTTTAATTCTACTATAATTTTGATAAAGGCTTTGTAGGCTTGCTCCCATGTGCTGCTACATTGTACTGGTCTATATTATGGCTACATTAAGTAGAGAATATATAATGCTATGTTATACACAAATGATTTTGCATTACCTCCCAATGTAGATAGCCATGCATATAAAGAACTGATTGTTGGAATTGTTTTGATAATTGTTACCATGTACAAAACAGATGGTTCTTTTAACAGTTTAGTATTTTATTTATTCCCATAAATCATAAGTGCTAGCTCGATGTGCAAAATAGGCAGTTTACTAGTGATGGACTTGATTGATTACTTGTTTGGAGACCCATATACAAGGATGTAATCAGTTTTAAACAAAATTGAAAAGGAACTGGGCAATAGGAAATAGCTTTGTCTTGTGCGTGTCCCCCATCCCCCTCTAGTTTTGCATTGTGAAGGGTGGGGAGTTGCCTTGGCCCCCCTCTGCTTGTACGTGCAAAATGAAATCCATATGGATCCTGTTTGGGTCAACGGAGTGGTGCTGGAGGGGTTACCCATGAGGCGAGGTGGAGACATACAAGAATGTATGATGCAGTAGGAACCATGTTAAATAGGGAACACCATGTGGGATGATGCACCCTGTTCTATACTGGCAAGAGTTTGGTCGCCTTTTGCTGCCCTGGTAGCTGGTATCCCACGGCTCTGGGTACAAAACTTTTGAAAATAATGTATGGTAAACAAAACTACTTCTCAAACATAGGCTTGGCTACAAAGTCTGACAGTGATGAAAGATCGGGCTCATTTAACGCTAACCAGGCTTCAAATTGTTGGTTGTGGTACTAAACACTGCAAATTTTTTTTACTTCTGTAAGAATTCTTATGTGGTGAGGGTTCCTTTCCATAGTACCGTCTAAGCTCACATATCTGGATGTGTGTCTCCACCATTATGGTTGATGCCCCTCCCTAAGATCTGAAAATCCAAAATTTCTGGTAAATTTGTTTGAAATTTTGCCAGTCCATCTCTAAGTGCAGATGGTGTAGGCTCCTCTGTTGTTTTTCCTGACCACACCTATCTGTCGCCTGCCTTCGAAGAATAGCATCTTCATGGCAGAACTTTATGCTATTCTCTATGCTCTTCGTCTCCTGCTTTCTCCCCATCAATCCTCCTTTGTGGTTGTAGTTGACTTGGAGCACCCTCATGGCTCTGGAATCCTTTAATCCAGTCCGTCCAGTGGTCGTCGAGATTCAACATTGGCTGTTTCTTATCTCCAGTAGATTTAAGACAGTTGAGTTTTGCTGGGTTTCCAGCCGTATTGGTGTGTCTTTAAATGAGCGTGCGGACGCTGTCGCTAAGGAAGCTATCTGCACTTGTCCCATCTCCCATAAAGGTATTCCTTATTCCGACTTTTACCCAGTTATTCATTACTCCATCCTTGCCCGTTGGCAGAGTTGGTCTTCTGTTACTGGTATCAAACTGCGTATTCTTAAGGGTAGTGTGTCCCTGTGGCCTTCCTCCTACCACTGTAACCGGCAATGGGAAACGGCTCTGGCGAGTGTTGAATGCCCTAACTTCCAGGATGAACATGTCTTGCTTTCCAACCGTCCCCCGCGGTCACATTTCCCTCGATAGAATCCTTGGTGAACCTGAAACTTTTTATCGTTCGCCTCATGCGTTTGTTCACTTATTAGCATCCTCGGTGATATTTAGCGCCCTCTGATTATTCTGCACATTTGATGGTGCTACATAGCCTTCCCAGGTTGGTGCCTTCTTTGATAATTACTTACTTGCCAGTCCATCTACTTGTCGTGGAAAATTCGGTGTTGGTCAACAGAGTTCACACTTTTCAGCCGTTTGGGTTCTTGTTTTCCCTCCTAATTTCCTTGCTAGTAAGCCCCTTATTGAATCTCATCCCTTGGACTTTTGCACTTGCCTTGAACTCTCCTATAACTCATCATTTCCATTGGAAGAGGGGGGGGGGGGGATGATTCAGTTATATGGGCAACCTCAGGGGTATCAAGGACAGGTATACACAGGTAACCATTGAAGGGTTTTATGCCCAGGGACATAAGGATACCAGGCAAGCCACACTGAACCTTCCATTTTACCATTATTCCCCCGTCAAAAAAGTGTTACCCCAGGGGCTGCAAGCACATGGGGGATAATTCAATTATGCACTGTCATAGCAGAAGCCACAGACACCTCAAAAAGAGATGCACAAGAGCCCCCACCACATTAAAGCAACCTTTTGAGTGGAATTTGGAATAATGGGGGTTTTATCAAATTATGGTACTGGACTTTAAGACCTTTTTAATATGGTATAAATATTTTTACTTGCCTATAGGCAACAGTTATGAAATATAAAAACAAAATTGCCATATTATAATTTTAAGTTAAAATTATTTTTCTTCTTTGACACTGGGAAAGGTTCTGAGAAACATGTCACAGCAGGAGTTTTTAATGAAAATAAGCTCAAAGTACTTACTTTAATACAGTATCTGTATTCACGAATTACATAAGCCATACTGGCTCGGTACTTTTAAGGATCAATACGTGTAGGTTGAATGAGCAACTTTAGCTGCCAATCACAGATTAACATAAGTTTAAATTGTTAACCTAAAGAGATATTGTAACTAGTAGAGAAGATTACTGTATTCAAAACTACACAATATATTTATTTTCATAGGGTACTTAAAGCATTTCTACAGTGTATAAGTAAACAAAATGTTCCCTCAAATATATAATACCGAATGTAGGAATAAATGTGATGAATTAAGTGTCGGCTCCATACCACATGAAATTAAAGCAAATTTATTACTACAGTATAGCCTTTATTAATATAACACTACAAAGAATGAAAATCTAACTTTTCTTTCATATAAAAATAAATATTGTCCATTACAAGCTTCTTGGACATAGGCACATTTGGCCATCCTGGAGAGGAAGTCTCACTCCTCAAGAGGTTTGAACACTGAGCAGTAAGACGCTTGTAGTGGACTTTACTCTTCTGATTCTGCTGAGAGCTATGTACAGAATACAGAGTCTGGTAGAGTCGAGTCTTTATTTGCAAGAGGCTTACATCCCACCTGGTATCAGTGATACCACTCACCCAAGACAATGCCTGTTCTATCCTGCAAATCAAAAGAAAATTTTTAATTGGTTGATAAAAAACTGTAGCAAATCACAGTAGGATATTGTTGCAATAGTATATCTCAGATGAAATAATATTATGAACTGAATGTGGTAAATGTAAACACCTTTATGGTAGAGCCCTGGAGGCTCTCCATACCTATCTTGCTGAGATTGAGCTAATCTACCAGTCACATCAATTGCAGAGCTCATTTGGTCTACCAGGGACCAGAGCCAAAACCTGGCTACTGCACATTAGGCGCAGGGAGCCAATGACATCCTGCCATTTCACAGGAAAAGCATCCAGAAAGTCAGCAAAGCTTTACAAACATCTGCTGGGTTCACAACTCAAAAATCACTAAAATGCTAAATACCTCCCCAAACTATAAAAAACTAGCTAGAACTGATAGTACCAAATGCTGCCACTAGGTCCAGTCCCAGCTATCAGATCAGTTCAGGAGCAGATAAACTGCAACAAACCAACTAACATGGAAAGGAGGGAGGGAGACCAGGCACCACTAGAGCTCTACCAGAAAGATTCATTTTATAACATTCAACTCTGGGTTTTTGGTGTAGCCCCTTGGTGGCTCCCTGTAGTTAAATAACCACAAAGAAATACTATGGGAACTTACCAGAGAGGAAGAGAGACAGCAAGCACAAAGTCAAAATATGGACCAATGGCTGGGAAACGGCCCAGCTGATCTTTGGCTATCCGACATGCAGACTGGTTGAGAGTCCAAACCAGCCAGTCACTGACATAGGTCAAAGCTCAAACCCCTAAGAGATGTAGTCTCAACGACTCACATTAACTTTGTGAAAATACGAGGAACTAGATTCAAGCTGAAAGCCAGAATCTGAAAGCAGTAAGCATGATGTCCCACCACAAAATCTAACCAGAACTATTTTCTTCTCCAACCATCCCAAATAAGGACAATAAAATAAAAAAGTAATTATTTATTAAGCATTACTGACTTACTTTATGCATTCCTTAAGAGCATCTGTGTTTTCTCCTATCTTGGAAAGAGCTTCAACTCTGACTAGACACCCAGCGGCTGTTGTGATGTATGAAACTTTTACATCATTTGGGCTCTTGTAGAAATTGGAATCTCCAAGGTCAGCTTTGAGAACAAATAAAAAGCTATGAAACTACATTAAAATTCTAACCCATATTTAACAACAGTTAAATTTCATATAACAACAGTATACATTTTTTACCAAGAAAACCTATATTTTTTAAATTTAATTGTTGCTAGGCATTAATATTCTGCTTTACAGCTACTGTACATACTTAGCTCTCCAAATATGGGTAAGATTCTTAAAGCATTTTCCCATTCATTGCAGGTCATATGTGCAACAGCAGCTAGGATCAATATGCACTCATAAGCTGGCAATTCAGGTACATCATCCTCTGGCCTCAATAATGTCCTAGAACATGCAGCAGATATCCTAGGTAGGGCCTCTAGCTTTTCCAAAAGAGTGTTAAACTTATCCCTGGCATCGGTGTACATCTGAAAACATAGATAACTACATAAAAATACAGTATTATTGCTGGCTTAAAACACAATAAACATGCAAAAATTAAGGTTATTGCTCTGCCTGAGAGAGACACACACACAGTATGTAAAATGTGAAAACACCTAGTCATATTATGAATCCAAGTAGAATAGGTCAATTCTGTGGTTCTGCATCTTATTTATACAGTACAATATTTCTTCTTGGAGTGGTAGCAAGTGGGTCAAAGTCATCTTAAAACAAAGATCAAGTCCTGTAAAACCTGATTGTACAGTACAGTTGAAAGGAGTTGAAACCGAAGTTCAACTCCTTTTACCATGTCATAGCTCAGTCGATTAAGGCAGCGTCTGGGATGATCTTGGATACAGGTTCGAATTCTCGTCACGGCCCTTGTGGATTTGTTCACTTGATGCATCACGCAATTGTGATTTGTGTGTACAGTACAGTACTGTATTCTTGAGTAATTTCAGTTCTTTTTGTAATCTGGAAAAAATTCAAGCTTTCTGCTGTTTTATGAGACACCACATGGTAGACAACTGTTGCCCTATGATCAAGTCTGTTTCCAGTTTTGACAGAAAAGCACAACAAATTAAAAATGTCTAACTTCACCTTTAACTGGAAACACCTGCTGGCCAGCAAGAAGAGTGCTCGAAGATGAAGGTCTGCTGGCAGTGTGTGGTGCAGAGCCAAAATGGAAGACTGCAGATTCACTGCAGAACACGTGCTCTTTACTTCCCCGCTCTGAAACATGAACAATTGTGAGTAAAAAAATGTACTGTTTATAAGCTTTTAGAAACTGTAGTGATCAAGTCAATTCTAGTATTAAAGCAAAGTACTATCTATTTAATGCTGGCACATCCATTGTTTTACTTTTATCTAACAGACATTCAACTAAAACATCTTTTAATTCATTGCATTACAAATTCTGATTCTTGCAATAAATTCAAGATACTGTAATTAAGTGAATGTGGCAGAAGCAAATTCTTTGTATGTAGTACATGTTTTCTGCAAGTTACTCAAACATGCAGTAGTTAATGGTTTGTTGACCAAACCACGCACTAGTGAAGGGACAACGACGTTTCGGGCCATCCTGGACCATTCTCGTCGATTTTGTTAATGGTTTGTTACAAATTACACAAAATTTTTTTTTATTTTTATTGGCAGTGTTCAAAATGCCAATAAAAACTGCCATGCACTTCCGTGTATTGGCAGTGTTCAAAATATAATAAAGCCAGCACAACCGAGTCTTGTATGCTGCAGCTTGAGTTTGTTACCGAGCAGTGTGATGTGTGCCACTTCACTGATTAGAGTTTGTCTGTAGCAGCATAGTAAGTAGTCAGTCACTTGATTAAAATAGTGATGTCATCATTTGCTTGCTTTACTGTATCTGCTAGTTTATTGCAAGAAAAATGTTATAGTGCATATAACCCCACTGTAAAGATGCTAATCTCACTGAAGACATGAAGGCACATCCTCATGGATGGTTGCAAATTCTATGCCTTTAGATGATTTAACTACTGTACATCTGCAAACCATGCACCAAATTCATGTTTTTTTGTGTGTAAGAAATTTTTCACATATTTGTGCATACAGCAGATGAGATTTTCCACAGCACACTATATATTATAAAGGTGTCACTTCAAATATTCACTCCTTTTGAGTTGCACTTTACTGTCCATGCTAGATAATCTGAGTTGAATGGGGGATGGAGCCCCATATAAGTTAACCAATTTTTTACTGTAACAAATAGTTAAAATGCTTTACTTTTGTAAAGTAACAAAAAAATTATAATTTCAATTTATTTGGGTCTTTGTACAGCAGAAATCTCAGCGATTCAAAATTTTTACTAGAGTTGAGTAATCAAAAACTTGAACTAGAATTTATTTAGGTTACCGAGCTCTTACTGTACAAGTGGAATATCAAAGGTCAGGCAGGGGTCTAGTGCAGCAGCAGTAGTGGAAGGACAAGTGTAAGATGACTTCCGGAGGGGGGCAAGACTCATAGGCCACCCACCACACAAGCCTTGGAAGATGAGTTTAGGCATGCAATAACAATAAGGTGGTTACAAGAGGTCAGTCGAGTTGAGGTAGTGAGTTGTAGCTTAGAGCATTTCAGAGTGGTACAAGTGTTTATGTGGGTGGATCTCAGCTTGCATACAAAAAATGCAAAAAAGGCAAGAGATGTTAGGTTCAAGTTATCAGGTAACTGAGAAGAATTTGTAAAATCAATTATGTGTACAGTATATACATACTATACAGTATAATGATAAAGGTAATCAGGGTACTATATATGGAAGAAATTGAAGGTAGGGAGTCTAGGGTAAACTGTTGTACATGTACATGCAGAAAACTCTGAAAGGAAGAACTTGCTATTTAAACTTTGTCGTCCGAGCTTACACATTTTCTTTTTTTTAAATGCCAAATAGTGCACACATTTGGAAAAAGCCATTTGACAAATCACCAGATACTATAATAAAAATATATACTGTACCTGTACTCTATATTTTTTCTATTGATGGGATAAAAGTAGTCAAAGTCTTATGCAACAAGACTGCACAGCAAAGATCAATTATGATTTTCCAACCCAGGATATCTGGCTGCCACACCATGTGAAATTTGGCAACTCCAGTGGTATAATATGCCATAACCTGGTGCTTAAGTTGATAAGCCTGTCAACATTTTATCAAAACACCTTTTCATTTAATCATTCAATGTTTATTGAGCTACTATTTATATATTTTTTAAGACTATAGTAATCACATACATTTGCTGACATGTGAAACTTAGAATTCACACCTCAGAATACTATCATGTATCTCAATAAGCTTCCAGCAGTTTAAAACACCAGTGTAGATAATCATACAAAATGCCAAATTAAATCTTGAAAGCACAAGAGAAGCCATAGTTTTTGTTGCAGATATAATTGACAATAGTAGTGTAGGGTTATTGAATACCTACTTTCCTAATATTCAGGGGGGAATGTAATAGATGTTCTACCAAAATCAGTCACTTCTGCTAGGAAAGTGGGAACTAAATGGTATAATTCTTGGCAGTTTTACGGAATACTTACTGCACTAATTTTGTCATCCATGGCTATTTAAACACCTCTATTATTTAGATCTATACAAATTTTCCTTTGGACCAAATTTATTAATGCTAACAGCCTATTAGATAACGTAAAAACCAAAATATTCTACTTTTTACTTTCATAATGTATTTGTTACACTTGGCTAATACTGTATATTAAAGGTAATAATCAATAATACATTTCTATAGATTATTCATTGTCACACATGCTCTTTGTTGATCAAATTTGACAAATCTATAAAATATAGATCAGATGTAATCTAGTCCAAGGTCTAGTACTACCAACACTCTTTTAGATATACTGTACTAGTATTTACAATACAAGCTCAAAATATTGGAACAAATTTAGTAGAGAAAAACTATCAGTCAATAGTAAAACAACCAAGGTATCAATAAGCAACCTGTCCAAATTTTCCAAAATATGCCTCCAACAAAACCATCACCTCTGTTTCTACATTTAGTATACGAGTCGTTTTCTATGTTGTATACACGCTAGATTTCCTGCGAATTTTCCTATTCAACATTTTCCATCCTATAATGATTAATGGTAAAAATGAATAAAGGAAAATTTGAAGTTTTGAATACCATTTCGCATAGGTGTGGTTCAGCATGAAAACACAGACAAGGTAGCTAAAACTGCAGGTGATAAGCCTGAAATACAGTTGGACATGGGCATTCCAATCTCTGCTGTTAAGTCACAATATTCAGGAAGACAAAAGTAGTTACTGACAAAGGCCAGAAAGCAAAAGTATAAAGAGCTGACATGTTGAGAACCAAAAATTTTATATACAGGCAGTATAAAACATCCACTAGACAGTGATATTGTAATTGCCAGAATTCAGCTGTGATACCAATATGTATGACAGGTGGCTATAGGTAATTAATCCCCCAATGGTACCTTACCTTGAGGATACCTTGAGGTGCTTCCGGGGCTTATCGTCCCGCGCGGCCCGGTCATCGACCAGGCCTCCTGGTTGCTGGACTGATCAACCAGGCTGTTGGACGCGGCTGCTCGCAGCCTGACGTATGAGTCACAGCCTGGTTGATCAGGTATCCTTTGGAGGTGCTTATCCAGTTCTCTCTTGAACACTGTGAGGGGTTTGCCAGTTATGTCCCTTATGTGTAGTGGAAGCGTGTTGAACAGTCTCGGGCCTCTGATGTTGATAGAGTTCTCTCTCAGAGTACCAGTTGCACCTCTGCTTTTCAACGGGGGTATTCTGCACATCCTGCCATGTCTTCTGGTCTCATGTGATGTTATTTCTGTGTGCAGGTTTGGGACCAGCCCCTCTAATATTTTCCACGTGTAAATTATTATGTATCTCTCCCGCCTGCGCTCAAGGGAATACAGATTTAGGCTCTTTAGTCGGTCCCAATAGTTTAGATGTTTTACCGAGTGGATTCTAGCAGTAAAGGATCTCTGCACGCTCTCCAGGTCAGCAATTTCACCCGCAGTGAAAGGGGCTGTCATTGTGCAGCAGTACTCCACTCTAGAGAGCACAAGCGTTTTGAAAAGTGTCATCATCGGTATAGCATCTCTAGTGTGAAAAGTTCTTGTTATCCAACCTGTCATTTTTCTTGCAGTTGTGACGGCTACTTTATTGTGTTCTTTAAAGGTAAGGTCTTCCGACATGAGGACACCCAGATCCTTTACATTGCCTTTTCGTTCTATGTTATGATTTGCCTGAGTTTTGTACGTGGTTTCAGTTTTTATATTTTCATTTTTTCCATAGCGCATGAGCTGGAACTTGTCTTCGTTAAACACCATATTATTTTCTGTAGCCCATAGAAAGACCTGATCTACATCTGACTGGAGGTTCGCCGTGTCCTCTATGTTGCCTACTCTCATGAAGATCCTAGTGTCATCTGCAAAGGATGATACAGTGCTATAGGTTGTGTTCTTGTCTATGTCCGATATAAGAATGAGAAAAAGTACTGGAGCAAGCACAGTACCCTGGGGGACTGAGCTCTTAACGGTTGACGGGTTGGATTTTATTTTGTTGACTATTACACATTGGGTTCTGTTGTTCACATTGGTGAACATTCCAATTGTAAGTTATGTGAACAAGACTCTCTACGTCTATATCTGTGATTGCCCTGGTATAGTGATTTCAGACCAAATGGTATGAGATACTTTGAGCTCTGTAATTACTTCATACTCTCGGGAATATTAGAGATTCTTGTGCTGCATCTAGATTTTGCTAGTGGAGGCATTAGCATCCGATCAGTAAGATCAGCCTTACATTTCATGTTCTCCTGATTCCATGTATGATTGGCCATCCTGTGAGGTAGGGGATGTTTGATGAGCTTGTAGCTGGTCTTTTGATCTAGTGTAATTTTTTATATAGAATAAGGTAGCAGCACATTGCTGTATTCACCTAGTTGTGCTTATGTGGATTGAGCTCTGCTCTTTTGGCTAGCCTCTCAACTGGCAATCAACTGTTACTAGCTTCCCCCCCCCCCCACACCCTAGAAGCAGCCTGTGACAACTCCCAGGTACCTATTTACTGCTAGGTAACTGGAGCATTAGGGTGAAAGAAACTGCCCATTGTTTCTTGTAGTGCTGTGTATACCTAGCTTGTTAATAATAATAAGTTTTGAAATACAAAATTCCTTGGTAATAATTTATTACATTTAATTCTAAAAATTCACACGATTCGTTTTTTAGTGTATTACATTTATAAATATGTACTGGTGGGATTAGTAACTCTTGAGTATAATTTATTTTTATATACATGGCTCATATTTTGATAGAAAATACTAATCCTCAGGTGTGCCTTAAATTAAGCTCCCAAACTATTCTTGCATTAAAAAAATGGATTATTGCAAGATTGGTTATAGTGTAATTCAGATTATTCTTTGTCATTACATGCTGAATAAGTTACTAGTTAAATACTGTTGACACGAGTATCAAATATCTAAGGGTTCTGAAACACTATTGGTTCTAAATTTTGGCCAAATCACTGTGTACATACATCAACTTATCCATATTATGTACATTTTAATAGCACTAACTTGGTTGAAAATTAAGGCAACCTGTATTCTCTTAAACAACCTGCACATTGATTTAGAGTTAAATATTAATTTTCTGCTTAATAACAGCATTATTCAGACAGGTAAAAATATTCAGTTTGCATTTTGTCTAAGATGAATGTGTCAACTTTCAATCTTCTGGTATAGCTATGTGCAATTCCATAGCTACTAAAATATCAAATTTATCTTAAACATAATAGTTAGCTAGGAATTTAAAATATATATCCACTTAGCAAATTTAAAAAATATTAAGGACAGCAATAGTACAAAATTAGGTACTGGAGAAACTGCTGTGTGCCATTTTCAGTTTAGTGTGGACTACTATTTTCTACACAACACTTGCAGTTGTAGATTTCAACAACTCCAAAATTCCTGAATTTTGTAATGTGATTATATAGCTTTTGGTCATTAATTTTAGCACATTCTAATCTGAAATTTGCCAGAATAGCACATACCCACTTTACGTATTCCACATTACAATCCCTTCATTTCAGGGATGAACATAGTTGGCCACTTACAAGTGTTCAAAGGCAAATAATTAGAACCAGTGGGTAAATTGAATATGCTATAATACTAAAATAGTAATATTTAATAGCATAATTATCAACATGTTAGGATGACAAGTTGACATTTAAACATTTCTATGGCATTTTGTTAATGCATTCATACCTTTTCAAGTAACTATTCAGTGTAGTAATAAAGTGCCACTAAAATATTAATCATCAGTAGCACTCCTTCCAGGGGTCACTTTATATGTATTAAACTTGAGCATTGGTGACTAAGTCATTAAGGTTAAAGAAGGTCATGTGGTAGTTAATTTCTTTATTGAAGTTAAACTACAATTATGGAACACACATTTGATGAAAACCAAACCTCCCAGTAAGGTACTATCACTGTGATGGGAGGCACTTCAACCCTACCACAGTGGTAGTTCCTACCTCGGAAATTATGTATTGGATATTCTGCTACATCAATTTGTTGCATCACCAAGCAGATCTGGAGCTATAGTTCTCTACTGATTACTAATTGCTAGATAAAATTACTCATGAACAAATTTTAATACGAGATTCTAGATAAAATTTGTATAGAAATTACTTTGACAGTACAATAAAATATTACAAAGTTTCATACCAAGTACTAAACTTCCAGGATTACTTACAGTATTAAAATAAACTTACCCATGAGGATATCCACGGTGCAAACACAGATGCAAACTGGATGAGTGTGAAATCTCTAGTCATGATTTAAAACTACATGCACCAGAGACACACCCATCTAGTCAACCCTGCACTTTTACTCAGCCATACACCTGAATTATAAAAATAAAATACTGTACTTACTGCAAACAACAAGGACAGCGTTTCAAGTTCAGCACTGTATAGATCCAATGTGTTGAAAACTTGAGCAATATTAAAGATGGCAGGGATGCATATTTCACTCTTATCAACAGCAGCTTGGAGTTTCAGTAATGCAGTATGAGGCTTCTCTAATTTTGAAAGTCCAAGTCCCATAAGCCAAGTATCCATCCTTGAATGTCTGATCCACACTTATGAAGCGGAATATTCTGCAAACACTTTAGGCTTTCCTCAAAATCACCATTCTTATACAGTTGCCCAGCATGAAGAACTTCATTGCTGCCCCAATATAATTGTCTTCAAAATCCATGTCATAAACGTTCCCTTGAAGCATCATTGCAGATACAAACAGTAGAGAATTTAATGTTGCCAAATCATCACCA
>WNGS01166011.1:15055196-15096913 GCA_020271785.1 Procambarus virginalis | reverse complement strand
ACATTTATTTGAGGCATGAAATTTACTGAGTAGGGCATTCAGAACAGTAAAATATTGCCTGGTTAATAATATTTCATTGCAAAGTGGATCCAAATAACACCAAAATTTCATGTTGACTAAACCAAAGATTTAACAAAAATTACATTGTTTAGTACAACAGACACTGTGCTGTACAGGGTACTGGTAATTTACTTGTGAAGCATGAAATTAGGACAATATTGTACTATACTGTATGTCAAGCTTTAAAAACTTACAATAAAACTATAAAGTTGACGAATCCCCAGAAAAAGTCAGTGACCGTGGATATCCCCCATCCTCCCCCACCTCCTATGGTTCCATCTGTGAACAAGAAAAAAAATTATGCAGTACATACAATTTTCAAACATTTATCAATAACATTTAAAAATAATGGCATGACAGCAAACATTGTGCCTTTTATGATAGAAGCATCATTGAACTATCAATGTACTATGAGCAGATCTGCATAATGAAGCATTGTAATTTTTCTCTGGATGGGAATGGCAGTACCCTCACGAAGCTACTCCGAGGTGACAGTTACTCTGGAATTAAAGTACCCTGTAATAAGATGTGAATGTTCTATGTGGGTTAATTGAATAATGTAAAGTTAAATAATATTTAAAATCAGTCTTTTGACCAAGATGTGGGCTACGCACAAGAACAAACTGGATTCTAAAGGCAATGCAATCTCTGCTCATGTTAATGCATGAACCCCTTAACACCCCTTACAATCGCTAAGAATATTCAGACTCATCTCAACATGAAGACACCAAACACAACCACTAGCCTATCTTGCATCTTGCCTGTAACTAATGTCATTTCCACTGAATCTGCTTGGCCAAGGGTTGGTCAAAGACAACTACTGGTGTCTGTCCTGAATATAGATGATCAATAACATTCATCACATCCTTTGAGTGGTGGATGTACACTCTGAAGGCACAGTAGGAGCAGACCAGTGAGGCAGACGACTACTATACGATTGACAGCTGGTATGAAAGTGTTCATACCGTCTGTGACAGATCTGTCTTATGCTCTGCAGTGCATGGTCTACCCTCAGGTGCTCATCCTCCCTCAACAGCCGTCCCTACCTGGGAACACTACATAAGCAAGTGGGATAGTCACTTCGTGACGAGGCACTAAATCAGTGGAAAGTGGCCGATGATACGTACTGCATTCATATTTCTTGCCTTTTCTGATAATCCTGTATATGTGATGCTCCAAACAACCCCTTTACCAGAGGATAGATGTTGGAGCAGGGAGTTATGTGACAGTATCATGTAAGGACTTCTTGTATTTTGATTGTGATCAATTTCATTGACATTAACAGTTGTGAAAATAATGCCAAACATTGCAAGAGGGCAGCCAACTTGTTCTTTATGAAGCAACTAGAAGGTAGTTGCTAACATTGCAAGCTGATGATTCATGACCACATGATTGGAAGTAGAAGCAACACAAGCGATGAGGAAATTAAATGTCTCAAATTCTCATAACCTATTGTCAAACACCGAGTGTCACGGATAATCCAATGGTCAGTTATGAAGAGGGCATTTCCTCCACACACCATTTATCAACTTCCGTCATGATTTCAACATAAACATGTTGATCTTCTAATTTATGCAAACTCTCATTCTCTTTCATGACGAGCAAACCTCTCGGCCAATACCCATGCAAGTATTCATCACTATAGGTTCACGGCTTCAACACCATAACGATACCTCAACCATATTCATCCCATAACCTTATTCCAAACTCCACTTAATGGACGTGGCAAGGGCCTAGACACCAATATACAGTTTACGGCGAGCTGTGGCCACCAAACCATGGGTTGGCTAATGAATACTAACCTGACGATATATAAGGCATTTTGTTGAGCCGTTAAGACGAGGGGAGAGAAGAGGAAGGCGTGTAAGGGAGGAGTGTGAGGAAGGACTGTGGGGCGACAGGGTGGCCGACCTGCCACCAACACCACGTCATGTTTACACCCGCGGGAGCTGCCGCCGTCCTACCTACTGTACAGTGCAATCCTAGTGATATATAGAACCTGTAATTGGTTGACCTCCCTTTTTCATTTCTTTTTGCCTGTAAAATATTTTCTTTTCTTTTGGACAGTCTTTATTATTGTGTAGGTTAGGGTTTGCATTCTAATTGGCATCTTTATTAATTATTTATTTATTTTATTTTTTTTTAGTAGCTTGCATTGTCTAACTTTTAAACAATTTGTATCTCTAAATAAGCATTTTGTTTTATCAGCTTTCGGACATTAATCAGCCCAGGCATAGATGGGGAGGCTGGATTTACAAGCAGTTACAATGCACGTGGTAGAGGACCGTAAGTACACTATATTTAATTTCTTTATCGCTTAGCATAAGATTCTAAATGCATAAAGGGTAACTTAGTTTTCATATATAATGCACACACATGGGATTGCAGTGCAACATTCTTGTTCCTTACTCTATCTAGTTTACTGGTATAACTGTTGGTTTTCACATTCATACCAACATGAGCAGAGATTTTGTTATCCTGAGCTCCTGGACGCAGGTTCGAATCCTCGTCACGGCCTTGTGGATTTGGTTCATACCAGAGAATCATCTTTGACATACATAAGTAAAATACAATACTGTACCAGCATTATTATTATTCCTGGTGGAAAGTATTGTTTTCAGAGAGTTAATAGGTATTCCCAATAGGATCTAATTGTAGTTACTATACTATCACAGACCACCTGGTCCTCCAAGAAGAAGAATGGGTCGGCTGCACGGTTCTGGAGGGCCAGATCCTCCTCCAATGGCTGGTGGTGGATGAGGCGTTAATTCCTCTTGTCAGTGGCTGTATAAGCACTTAGCAGGGGAGTTGTATGTATCCATATAAGAGATGTGGCTGTCATGTGCTGTTGGGACTTGACTAATATTACATGTAACAATTAGCTTAGACTTTTTTGTTATTAAAACTAAAATTTCTACTTGTTGATAGATCAATTATTAAAAAGAAACATGCACTGTTCCTTGAAAGAGTTTCTAAAAGCATATTACGGCCATTATATGATGTGTTGCCCAAGAAACCTTTCATGTGGGTGGGCAGTACTGAAGATACTGTTATGGGTACATGATACAATACAAAGTTTTTATAAAATGTTTTTGTATATAGTATATTCTGTGAATGATGTATGAAGATATTTCAGATTAAATCATATGTAATAAGTGTTAAAAGATTAATCATCCTATGTGATAAGATAATAGTTTTCTTTTTCAAGAAAAATTTGGTTTAGAACCATGGTTGAAAATATATAATTAATATTTTTAGTCATTGAACAGTATAGTATATAACTTACTGTTGAACATGTATCAACATTATAGTCAAAGATGAGGTAATATACCAAGTTTTGGTCTAACTGGTCTAACTTGAACAAAAAATGTGTAAAATGCACATATTAAATATTTATTTAGCTTTGAAACAATCAGAGATGAAACATTATCTATATAATGTCTTTGTGGTACTTAAATTCTTAAGATTTTGTTGAATGTATTTCTGGGGTGTTGGGTGGTCCACGGAAATCAACCACATCAATATTTTATTTCCTTAAAATGTACATAAAAGTTTCTGAGAAATGGTGTCTTAAAATATTTTAGTTTTTAGTCTTTACCAACTATTCACAAATTTAACCAAGAAGTACAGTGTTAATTTCTTGGTCGGCTGTACACTGAGATATCTGTTGGATCATGGAGAGATTTGCAGGCGATGAGTCACAATAACGTGGCTGAAGTATGTTGACCAATCCACACTAGAAAATGAAGGGACGACGACGTTTCGGTCTGTCCTGGACCATTCTCAAGTCGATTGAGGTGAGGGAAAGAGATAACGGCAATAAATAGGCATTTGCTTTGCTCCTCGCCTCTCTCTTGCCTATTTATTGCCGTCATCTCCTTCCCTCACCACAATCGACTTGAGAATGGTCCAGGACGGACTGAAACGTCGTCGTCCCTTCATTTTCTACTGTGTGGATTGGTCAACCTAGAGAGATTTTCTGTGCAAGTTAAAGTAATGGGCCAGTACTGTATTGTCCAAGAGTGTCTTCCACCATGATAGGTTTAATAATTATGTGCATGACGAATTGGAAAATTATTTTTACGTTGGTGAGGTGTTGGTTTGTGTTGATCATAATATAAACTATAGCACACTTTTCAATTTATTTTGCCATGACAATGTATTTGATGAGAATATCATATGGAACACTTGATTTAAGTTCTATATAAAGTGTGTACAGTTTCACTATTAGCTGGTAGCAATACCACAGAGGAGCAGTTACAGTAATAACTTTTTGTCAGTATAGGTGATGAAATAACTGTTCAGGATAGTCATAGATCAGTTAATAAAAATGGGCATTTAACATTTTCTTGAGCTAGTACGGTAGTCTCTTAAATTAAAATTGTTTTGGACCAAGGATCTTGTGTGTATAATTAACTCCCTTTGCTCCCTCCCTAGGAACCTCTTCTCTATTTCATAATTTATTTAGTGTTTATACGTGTCAAATCTTGAGTAGAAAAATGGTACAGAATGAACACCATAGGAGTTTAAATATGTAAAGAAAATATTGTAACCAATTTACTTTCATTACTGTTAAATTATTCATTGTCTCTACTTACTGTTATAAACAATTGATTAGTATTAAACAATTTTGTCTGGGTCTAGTCCATAATCAGATAACTCAGGAGTGCATGGAAGTGACAAGTAGAGGCTTTAAGGAGAAACTGGAAAGTTGTTGATATAGGGGCGATGATGATCAGTGGATCAGATGCGCTCTGGCTGCCTGATACCAGGAAATAGCAAAGAGGTATGGGGTTCCTATAGTCTCTTCAGGCCACAGAACCTACAATCTCCTCAGGCCACATACTTTACAGTAGTTATTTCATATAATAATTATTATTATTATTATTATTATTATTATTAAGACATCATTAACGTAAGACACATACCCCCCATTCAAGCCACCTAGATAGGTATCTAGATATTTGTGGTCTGAAAGCATATTACAGTTCTAGTAATAGCCTACATGTAAAGTGACAAATGAACTTTGTCCTAAACAGAGATTATTCTCACGTTATGAATTTAATGTAATAGAAATTGTTGATTTAAAATAGAAAAAAGTGTGTGCTGAAAATATTTTCTTTGAAGAATTTGGTTTTCTGTAAATGAAATTCATGGGTACACAAACGGTTTTTGAATTTCATATTTCACAGTCGTCAATAATACATCGTTTTAACGTAACAAAATGTAGTGAAACCTAAAGTAACCTCAACCTAACCTAACCATGGATAGAGAAGATAATATTACAAATTATGTAGTCATACCCAATCCATTCTCTTGAGGGGATCTCCCCGAGGACAGGTTGATGCATGTTCGAATTACTGTACTGTATATAGAGGTCTGCCCCACTCCCCCATCCTGGGTTGTACTATTGACCCTCCCGAGGATGCAACTCTAAAACAAACTGACAACTCCTGGGTACCTACATATTTACTGCTATGTGTAGAGAGGCATTAAATGATAGAATCCATGCCCAACCATTTCTGTCCTGCCTGGGATTCAAATCCAGAATTCCATATTGCGAGTCGTGAACGGATGCAGCTTTACTACCATTTGCAGTCATAATGGTCATAAATTTTACTTTACCTATAAATTTTCAGCTCTTATCATTAAGGGATGGGAGTGATGCCTTAATAGCAATCAATAGCAATAATCTTAGACTGTGCTTTGACATAAAGAACCGAATCCAAACCTGAATCGAATTCCATTCATAAACATTCAGGCCATTAAAGTAGCCTGCTCTGAGCATCTTAATTTTTTCAAAGTAAACGTGCCGCCTACTCGGTACACCCGATGAAGAGCACCACGTGAGCCAGCGGGGCTAGTTAGCTGTTCAGAGCGTGACAGTAATCACCAGGCCCCGACAGACTCCAAGGTAGGTCTATGGGGTGCCTTTTAATGCTTCTTGGAGATCAGTTCCTTTGGCATAGGATCTTTTACCCCAAAGAGAGGGGAGCGTAATTTCCTTCCTCCCTTGATAGCATGTGCATATTTCCTGGCGCCTGCTGCTGGAGTTAGATTCCTTGTCATCCAGTGCTTTAGACTTCTTCTTTCAGAAGCTTCACATCATCCCACATTGCACCAGTTGTGGCTTGTGCGAGCCTATTTTAGTTCCTCCTATGAAACTCGATCATCACTAATGTGTTGGTCCTGGTCTCATTCAGGTTTAGGTCTGCTTTGCTTTCGTGACTGATATGTATATCCCTGATCCGCCTGGCTGGAAGTAATGATATTCTTTGTTTTATTATTATAGGTGGAGTTTAATGAATCAAAGGGCTACACTGCATACCAGCAAAATTTGCTCACATGCCATAGGTTCACCACCACTGATGTAAGTTATCAAATCAGAAATGTTATTC
Organism: Procambarus virginalis; assembly: GCA_020271785.1. Classification (NCBI taxonomy): domain Eukaryota; kingdom Metazoa; phylum Arthropoda; class Malacostraca; order Decapoda; family Cambaridae; genus Procambarus; species Procambarus virginalis. The sequence continues at coordinate 15,090,455 of WNGS01166011.1, read as the reverse complement.
AAAAATGGTTGTTCATTTATTCTGTAATTTGGAAAGTTTACGTGAAAATTACAATACATTACACAAGTCACAATAACAGCATAGCATATAGACATTATCATTATCAGAACCAAGTTTTTTCTAACAATTTATACAAATCTTCGTAATACTGGTTGGACTAAACAGGTGAATAGCAATCTAAATGAAGCTTACATTTTAATAATGAAAGTTAATTAGAGTTTGATGGATGGGTGATTTCTTTGCATAAGGAAAGAAAGTTAGCTTAAACAGTATACAGGTATAGAAATACAACTGATCACTAAAAGAAATTATGATAAGTTTTAATTACTATCAAGCGGTAAATGAAGTTTACATCATAACTGTATGGAAAATCATTAATATTTTAGATATTGTTAATATTTGACAATGGGTAAATCATTGTAAAGAGTACATGGTCATGATTGCAATCATTATACAGAGTATACACATTATTATATCTAATTTGTTTTGCCTATTATTGCAAAGAAATAACATGTTGACTGTTGAGCTTCAATCATAATTACAGTATTGGTTAATTTTCTACTTTGATGAGGTGTGGGAGAGTAATAATTTGTTCATTAATGTACCATAAAACAGGCATAAATATCTAATTATAAGGGCTGTTTTTCCAATCATTATTATATTTCTAACACTGTGAGCATAATATAAAGGTGGATGACAACATTAATACCAGTACAGAATAAAAATTGTAATTTCTTTAATAGATCAATGGTCACTGTGAACCAGAAATTAGATGTACTGAACTGCCTTAGCAGTGCGAGAGAACTGAAGAACATTGGCAGCCTCTTGCAGTTCTTGGTACTCTGGTGGCAGCTCCTGATGGATGCAAATCATATATTTAGTGCAAAAAATAACTCATGCTTATGGTTAAGAACATTGTGCAAAATTACATAGTCCTGTCAAAAACAAATATAACATTATTTGTTTAAACTACAAATTAACATGTCAAAACAAATATAACATTATTTGTTTAAACTACAAATTAACATTATAACAATGGCCATACGTAAGTAACCCCCACCCCCCCTCTCACCCTTCAATGGAGGTTCTTTGGCATTGTGAGAGCCCTCACAATGCTGAGTTCATTGTGAGGGCCCTTTGACATGTGATTAGCTGTAGACCTGCTCTCTGGGACAATATTATTATTAATACCAAGAGGCTGCTTTTTGCAACCTTTTGTCCTCTCTTCAATAATAATAATAATTATAATAATAGTACTGTACTGTACAGTATTGAGAAAATCCATAGGAGCTGTGATGAGGGTTCGAACCTATGCGGTGAGTGTTCCCATGTACACACTAGTGACTAGACCACATAGTAAAAGGATTGCTACCTGGAGTTCTACTGAACTCATGAGGGTTTCCTGAAGCCGGACCAAGATTTTCATACAATCCCCTCATGCACTCTGGCTCTGGCATCTAGGAAAGTTCTACCTCTGATGCTCCTCTTTGAATACAGAAAGAGAAATCACACTAATGTGACTGCATCAGTGAGAAAATCCGAAGGAGCCGTGATGAGGGTTCGAACCCTTGCACAGCTCCTATGGATTTACAGCAGGTGATATAAAAACACACCCAAGTAAAGAAACAAAACAAATGACAAGAAAAGTAATGATCCATGGATGAAGTTGACCAAGCTGAAGGAAATATGATAGATGTATTAATAGCAAGGAGTAAATAAAGAACATACACATAGACCTGTAACAAGATATACTGTAAACCCAAATAACCCAAAATATTTAGGGTTCAGAAAAGCCCTAAATAGGAAACTAAAGGGCAGTCATCTCGATGAAAACGTCTGTGCAGCGAAGTACAGTTCCACATGGAAGAAAAGACACACCATCAGCTTGACACAACCGATAATTGCCTCAATATATATATATATATTTTTTTTACTTTTTAATGAAACATTGCAAGTTCTACCACATCACATTATAGTTCATTGTAACAGAAGCGTAAGGTGACTACCACAGTCAAGAGAACACTTACTGGCATGGTGCTCCCTGTTCGTTCTGCCAGGGTCTTCAGACCTCTAGACATGCCTCTCACTGAGCAAAAGACAGAAATATGTTTTTTAAGATGTATACTATGTTAAATCTGCAACCCATCCTCCTAAAGTAATAGTGCAGGTATATATAGCAACTGTTTGGTCAAACACCAATGTGTACTGTTGGAACCCTAATAAAGTATTATTGAATTAGCACAAATGGCATTCTTCAAAACTGGAAACATAACTAGAGAAACCTATGCTGTCTAAGCAATCCAAGGCCTAATATACACTAGTCCTAAAATCTTAAATATATCTGCTATACTAGGCCTATTAATGCTTAAGTTTGTTTTTTAACTTTTCATGCCCTCTACAAATTAACAGTACAAAACATAAACTTTGGGTCCATCAGTATGTATTGGTGTGTACAACCGAATAGTTCCCATAAGTACTATCATTTTAGGAGGATGGCTTGAAACATGTCCAATTCATTTCTAAAGAAATGCATTATTTGCTATATCAGCGAAAGAACTTCACCCTTGGTTGTACCTCACTCCTGGGTATACCTTGCCCTTGGCTGTACCTCACCCTTGGTTGTACCTCACTCCTGGGTATACCTTGCCCTTGGCTGTACCTCACCCTTGGTTGTACCTCACCCTTGGCTATACCTCACCCTTGGCTGTACCTCACCCATGTCTACACCTCGTCCTTGGCTATATCTCACCCTTGGGTAACTCTACATGACAACAGTTTGAAAAAGATAAAATATTTATTATAGCTATATTGTACCTGCTTAGACTTCATACCTGTCAAAGTTCACATTGTTCCCACTACAACTATTGCAATTATTATTATTATTGGTTTTACTAAAATCATGATACTGATGAAAGTCATCACTATAAAACACTTTAAAACAAATACAGGGCATACAATGTTAAACCGAATGGTGAGTTACTCACAGGCTCTGATGGAGTTTTGCCTGATGAAGGCCGTGTTGGTGGTCCTGGACTTGTCGTTAACAAACTGGTTGACCCGGGATGCTGCTGAGGATGCTCCCTTGGAGATGGCTGAGATACCAATGATGTTAGAGAGTATACAGTAACATTAAGCCCTCTAGATTTGAATGTGTATTTAGACATAGAAATGTTTTTTTTTTAATAGGTTCACTTTCCACTATAAGAGCCGAATTTTGAGTCAACTGGAAATACAAATCGGTGGCTAATTTTTTTTTTAAATTGTTATTGATTAGCTTTATTTCGAAATATATTACACAGAAGTGCATAATTATTGTAAAACTATTGTTTCCATTCTTCCCAATCTTGAAAGAAAAAATAATGAAGTAAAATGTAACAAATCTACTGCCAATTTGCTTCCAGAGTGAATTATGAGTACGGTAAAAGATAATTAACAAAAAAAAAGTTTTGGAACATTGTATGTAATTACTATTATATTTCTTGAAGAAAACAGGTGCTCATACAAACGCCATTGTAATAATAATCTTGTCAGTAATTATGATCCTTAAAACAGCCAAAAATGCCCAAAATATTAAGTACTGAGAAAAGATATAGTATATAGTTTGTTCAATTCGCACTAATTATTTTTATTTTTTTACGTAGTGTTTTGGGGCAAACATAAAATTTAAACATTAGTGCATTGTTGACAAAGCGAGCAGGTTTCAGCGCCCAAACTTACACCAGACATCACATGACTCAAACAGTAAGTTCTGGCGGACTCTTGAAGTATCTTTTTAATACCCAGTACATATTATATGGGCTCTAAAAGTACCCAGATGATCTTTCAATAAGATGACCCTTGACTTGGTGGGTCATGAGTGTAGTATGAGGCCTAACCTTGTTAAGGGTGGGTCATGAGTCTAGTGTGAGGCCTGACCTTGTTAATGGTGGGTCATGAGTCTAGTGTGAGGCCTAACCTTTGTAATGGTGGGTCATGAGTCTAGTGTGAGGCCTGACCTTGTGACTGGTGGATCATGAGTGTAGTGTGAGGCCTGTCCTTGTTACTGGTGGGTCATGAGTGTAGTGTGAGGCCTGTCTTTGTTACTGGTGGATCATGAGTGAAGTGTGAGGCCTGACCTTGTGACTGGTGGGTCATGTGTCTAGTGTGAGGTCTAATCTTGTGACTGGTGGGTCATGAGTCTAGTGTGAGGCCTGACCTTGTGACTGGTGGATCATGAGTGTGAGGCCTGACCTTGTTAATGGGTCATGAGTGTAGTGTGAAGCCTGACCTTGTGAATGGTGGGTCATGAGTGTAGTGTGAGGCCTGACCGTATGATGGATGATGCATGAGTATGCAGGCCGTTCTCGCGATTTGCCACTCCTTAAAAAATGTAAAAATTTTCCCAACCTGAAACAACGAACCCAAAGCAACCCACCAAAACTATCGAGGATGATATATAGAAACCGTCAATATTACGGCTCTTTAATATTTACTAATGCGTTGCATTTTTAACGGATTGGTGGATTTCGTAAAAGCCTCACCAACTGTGTTGACCAGACTTCACACTGGAAGGTGAAGGGACGACGACGTTTCGGTCCGTCCTGGACCATTCTCAAGTCGATTGTGTACTCACCAACTGTATTGGGTGACAGGATGAGTTGACTGCGACTTTACAACAGGTGACTCACAGTATAATGCCTGACCTCGTGAAGGGTACACAGAGCCTAGGAGTGTGTGTGCCTTACCCTTGGTGAGTCCGGTGGGTCGCTCGTCCTCCAGGAGCGTGTTCTCCCGTAGGATATTACTCAGCAGCTGGTGCTGGGTCTTCCTCACTTTGCTTGGCACCTGTATCCCCACAGCCTGGCCTGCAACACCGCCTCAGCGCTCAGTTGGCTTGCTCTGGCTCTCATAATGCTCTCTCCTAACCTCATGCGCTCATTATTATTCTCATATACTCACATAATCTCGCACTTACTCTCAATATGCTTACTATTAATTAATCTCACGCTTTTAAAATTAAATTTATTTTCTCACACTTAATCTCGACAACCAGCGGCTGAAACAGTTAATCAATAGAGTCAAAGTAAATTCTATTATGAATTATAAGACAAAAGCACCTAGCAATCAGCACACAGCACGCATCACTTAGCTGGCAAAAAAATTGAATGTTCTTAATTATAGTGTTATCTTTCATGATATGTATAAGGAGGCTTATAGGAATTAACAGCATCTCAGGATGGGGGCACTCGCGTGCGAGAGTTGATACGGAAGTACTCTCAAGAAAGAGAGAGATACTCGCAAGAGAGTAGAGAGGGAGGTACTCACAGTTATGCTTGCCAGCAACGTCTTTAAAGATGTAAGTGCCAGACAAGGTCCTCAAGACGAGAGTGGACTTGCTGTGGAGCTGACACGACCACAGTTTGCTGCCGACCCTGAGCACCACACCCTCCCCCACGTACCACGTCATGCTGGTGTCTGCCGACAACAGAGTTTACTTCAGACGAGTAAGCAGGACAGCCATAATCGACTTTAGACAGCATAATGCAATTAGAGGAGCGTGCGACTATCAGCTCCCCAGGAAGTACAAGAGAAGATTTTAAATTAAAAATCCACCTAATTGAAGCCTACTGCAAGGAGAGTTATATTTGGTTACTGTGGTGCAGGCCACAGGCGGGGAGAGTTACATTTGGTTAGTGATGAAGAGTGTTGCAGGGCGAGTTACCTTTGGATGCAGCGAGGAATGGCTTGTTCCAGGGCGAGGTGACGACCCCGTCAGTGTAGATGAAGAAGATCTTTACTCCTTCAGTGATCTTTAGCAGGTCCCTGAGCTCGGCCTCACTGCTCGTACCGCCCCCGTTCTCCCCCCGTCCATCAACACACACCTGACACAGTACCAACACACTTTGTAATAACTGCAATTTGATCGTTTACGATGACGGAGTCGAATGTGACGATAATCTGATTCACAGTGAGACTGTGAACTATTGTTGGTTCTGAAGAGTAAATAGTAATAGGAAAGTTAAAGTGATGATATGCACCGTTGGGTCTATACAGTGGCTGGATGGGTGCCCACGGCTTGGATAGGTCTCGCTCTGATTTGGGAGAGGGGGGAAGGCTCGACCAAGCTATAATTAAGGTCGTGATATTCTTGTCACGGTATTTACGGGCTCACTATAGCCTGTGCAACATGTACCCTTCGTTTTGAGCAGGTAAATCTAAAACGGCAACAACATATCACGGTCACACAGTCGTTGCACATGACGTTAGACGATCAGATGTTGGCGTATGCTGCACTTATAAAGTTAGCGAGTGGAATCATATACGCCGTATTTAGTGGTAGGCGTCTCTCTGAACAACGAGTCGTCATCTGGGTTTCCGGCCTGACACTGTAAGCTGTGTAGAACCACAACAGTCAATTCACTAAGGCTGAGAAAGAACACTATATTATATAAACGATCAACATACAGTAGCAATAACAGGTAGTAACGTCCGGGACATAACGTAAAGCAACAACCAATGATAAACAACAACATATATATTACGTAAAGTATTGACACCATGTATTTACGAGCTAAATATATGGCTACTTGTGTATGCAATAATATGTAATTAAAATTAATAAAATTTAAGTACATACAGGCCTACATTTTCTCTCTGTGATTTGGCTTACTCTTTTTGCTAAAAACCAATAAGCGACCTTGATCAAAAAGTGTTCTTCACTCACGCCACTGAGTGAAGCACGACCTTGTACAGGAACCATATGAAGCCTAATACTATATTCTTGTTTTAGGCGTATCATATTTATGGTATCAATACCTCTTGCAAAGAAAACCACTATGCTGAAAACATTATTTTCCATACTCCTGAGGCAGGTAGCTCTGAAATTCAATATATTATTAAAATGACGTCAGCCAGATCCTTAATTTGGGCGTAATAAACACCTCTATAGATTGTTGTGCATCGCGGACTAGCCACAGCCAGTGTACAGCCAAACAGTTTCAGATGTACATATGATAGACCCCAGTAGGCTCCGGAATCTGTACACCAGTTGATTGACAGTTGAGAAGCGGGACCAAAGAGCCTGAGCTCAACCCCCGCAAGCAAAACTAGGTGAGTACAAGGTTGCGCGAGTCGTGCCGTTGCAACGACTCGACGCCTACTTTTCAGTAGTCTCAGGGACATGAGTCTCGCTGCTCAGCGTTGCCCTCTTCAACTCTTTTTTTTTTCCATATCTGAACCATTATAAATGTAGTTCTTTATCAGTCTTATTGGGGCGTGTTGTCGAGTTGGTCTTGAGGTGCGACGCAGCTGTCTCACCCAGCTACGACTCGTCATTGACAGCGATGTGTACAAGATGGAATATACGACTCTGTTTACTCATTGAAAGTGTACACAAACACCTCGACGTTATAACGTCGCATGCCAGTGGTCAATACCATGCAGTGACGTCACAGGCAAGGGGTCAATACCGTTTCGTGACGTCACATGCCACGGGTCTATACCGAGTCACGACGTCACATGCCAGGGGTCAATACCGCTTCGTGATGGAAAAGAGGTCGTGAAGAGGTCTCAATCTGTCCTCAGCGAGGAGATCCGCTCAAGGGAATAGATTGGGAAAGACTGTATTAATATAGCCTTTCCTAACCATGGTTAGGGAGTGGTATTACCTATGAATAGTGGTACACTGTTCATAGTTAGGTTTCATTACGCTTGGTTACGTTAATACATTGTATTATTGAAGATAATGTGAAATCTGGATTTCAGTGTACCAGAGAAAGCAGTTCACAGAAAACCAAATTCTTAAAGAAAAACGTTTTTAGCATACACTTTCTATTTTAAAGCAACGATTTTTAATACAATAAAGTTATAAGTTGAGAATAATCTCTGTTTAGGACTAAGGTTCATTTGCCAGTTTACAAGTAGACTATTACTGGAACCGTAATATGCTTTCAGACCATTACAAATACCTTGATACCTATCCAGGAGGTTTGAAAAGGGAGGGGGTGTGGTTTCTCATGGTAATGGATTTGGTCTGAGGACGGGCTCAGGGGTCTATACCATATTCCGTCATCTACAAGGAGGTCAATACCTTGTCGTGACGTCACATCTATACTATATCTTGATGTCACATGAAAGGGGACCATAAGAAGGGGGAACTTGATATCAATAAGTTTGGTTGACAATTTAAAAAAATATATATATAATAAATTTGCCCAATGACACCTGTTTCAGTTATTAAACGTCTTAACAAAAAATTCAGAAGTGAGAGAATATCTTAAGAAATATAAATTTTACAACGCACCTTCTGAGTGACAAGAGGACGATAGAAGGCTGAGCGCCCCACACCGGTTTCCTGCGGCTCCCCTGTTTCAGAGCTCAATGGCAACCGTGTACTGCCATCTCCTGAAGTGTCTGCTGACGGCGGGGTGAGTGGCTGGGGCGACCACGACGTATTCTTGACACGCTCAGGTGGCCACGATACACAAGAACCCGTGGAGGAAGAGACGGATGACCTGGTGCCTATCACGTTAGGAGAGTCCGGAGATGGTCCCTTACTGTCGTACAGGTTAGCAGGCACGTCTTGTATTCCAGTATTGTGGTAGGGAGGGTCACCAGACAAGTCCCTCACTCCAGTGTTGTTGTTGTAGAGGGGGTCAAATGGCAAACCTCCCACTCCAGTGCTGTTGCAGGTAAGGTCAGCAGGCAAGCCCCTCAGTCCTGTTTTCTTGTCGAGATCATACGGTACGCCCCCACCCCTTGTACTGTAGTACAAGTCTGCAGCGGCAGCCATTGCTCCTTCCTCGCTGAATCTCTCAGGTAAGAATACCTCACTGTTTTCATAGACCCTGTGCTCTGTCACAACATCCACTTCAGTTTCTTTCACATGTGTTTCAACATGATGAATTTTGTTTTTCTTGTGATCGGTAGACACAACTGGACTCTTGTTATCATAAGAGCTGGACAAGAGCGGATCAAATTCTTCTATAACTGATGCTCGACTCGCACATATACCTTTGGAAGACTCTATATAATTATTCAGAGCCCCATATGAACAATCCAATAAAGTGTCTTGAGAGTAGGAGCGTGAATGTATGGAACCCTTGGAGTTCTGAGGTGTAACTTTCCTATGGCTTGGAGTTCGACAGATTGCAACATCTAGTGCCTCGAGTATAGAACTCCCCCCTGCAAGAACTGGTGTCCCACGGTCATCTTGGAGAGAACCTGTACAGGTACGGTTTACCTGCTTGACACCAAGAGGCGTGGCATAACCTTCAAAGTCAGCTTCACCAGATGGTCGCAGAACACCTGCATCTGCAGGTGTCTTTACAGGCACTTTACATGTATCTGTTTTACTGGCCGAGTTAATGTTATTAAATACCAACATTGAAGGAGACTGGTAATCGTCTGAAAAAACAGAATCACTCGTTATTGTGTTAGTATCAACTTGGGAAAATGGGTTTGTATTCGTGAATGGATCACTAATGCTAAAGCTGTGAGAGGTAAAAGATTGTGATGTTTTGGAACCTGGGGCTCTCTCAGCAGAGGCAGCAGCTTCACCCGAGGACAAAGTTTTGTCTCCGCCGTCTTCAACAACTCTACAATCTTTTACATTGATTTTTGGACTATTATCAACTTGGCTCCAATTTGAACATGTTATCATATATGATCTGTTAGGTATTTCTAGACTTGGTGAGCTGTTCTCTGCTGCTACCTCTTTGACTGTTGGCTCTGCTGTTGCGGCTACCACAGCCGCCATTGAGCCTTCAGTTTTTCGTTGCTCTTCAATCTTTTTTATAGCTTGTGCCTGATAAAAGATAGCTTCGTCAAGTGGCGGCGGCGAACCTGATTCAACAACAGGTGGTTTGCTTGTTTTACTGAAAGTTCTTGGTTTTGGAACTGGTGTTTTGGTGGGGGTGTGAGAGGACCCCGGACAAGAGGTTGTGTCTTCCGGTTGTCTAAGAGAGGTTTCTGGAATAGGCTTCTCTAGGGAGGGAATGATGGACTTGGGTCTTGGAGGCGATACTTGGGTTGGAACCAGGGGCTGGAAGGTGAGGTTGACAGGCGCTGTATGTGACGAGGGAGGAGGGTGAGGTGGGTCCGCTGAAGTGTCTACCAGGACCTCCACTCCAGCCTGACGTGTCTGTAGGGAAGAGGGCGTGGCGCAAGAAGATCTGGCCGGCTGGGGAAGCAGTGGAGGTCCTGGTCGAGACGTAACGTCAACAGTAAGCGATCTGGCACTCCGTCTTAGTCTTCCTCGATTTCCCTGCACTGTTCTCTGACCCACACCCGCTGGCTCAGGTTGAGATGGTAGTCTTGACGGCGCCCCTAACGACTCATCTCAAAATAGTATGACATCATTAGGATCCATGCAATAATTGTAGAATTGTGTAGTTCATTCTTACATTACATAAGTTTTACTACTCTACCCAATTTTGTGTGTAGCAATAAGTACTTGTTTTGTTTATCCTGCTTCACCATTCATTTGAATTTAAATAAGTGTATTGAGGTATAAATACACACAAAGGGATGAGGTAGCTCAAGCTATTCTCACCTCGTTCAGTACAGTGTTCATATATATATATATATATATATATATATATATATATATATATATATATATATATATATATATATATATGTATATATATATATATATATATATATATATATATATATATATATATATATATATATATATATATATATATATATATATATATATGCACAGACTTGCTTATAAACCACAATTGTGAACTCTATCACATCACAAACAATAAGCATTCTCTCACTCTCACACACACCACCATCAACCCCGGGATCAGTACCTCGTGAGAGTGAGAGATCTTCCCTGAGAACGTCGTCATATGAGGGCGGCGCCCCTGGAGCCTGGGCGCTGGTGGACACCTCCCTGATGGGCCTCGCCGCTGCCTGAGCATCGCTGAACCCGTTCAGAGTCTCCTTCCTGCAACACAACACTCTTCATCTCTAGATCTACAAGGTTTGTCTAAAAATTTTAAAAGCCACTTGGCGGCCATTTTGACGCTTATAGACGTAGGCTTTCCGTGATATTTTTCCACGTATAATAATGAATTACTTATTGTATTACCCTTTTTTGCATGTTAGTAAATAGCTAATCATTTCCTTTTTCTAATGTCTTGTTAAAAATGCCTAATTGTATTGTTTGAAGATGTCATAATCGATATATCAGAGGTAAGTTTCTTATTAATACTTGCTCTAAGTATAATAAAACATTAACTGTTTTCCAAGCATAAGAGTGTAACTTGCCATAATATGTCTAATATGTTAGTCAGCAAGATATTAGTTTATCGTACCTTGCTTATGCAAATTCAATGAGTTATCTAGCTTCCAGCTTGTCTAATCTGACTTTACCTTGCCTAACCTAACTTTAACTTGCCTAACCTAACTTTACCTTGCCAAACCTAACATTATCTTGCCTAACCTAACATTATCTTGCCTAACCTAACTTTACCTTGCCTAACCTGACTTTACCTTGCCTAACCTAACATTATCTTGCCTAACCTAACATTATCTTGCCTAATCTAACTTTACCTTGCCTAACCTGACTTTACCTTGCCTACCCTAACTTTATCTTGCCTAACCTAGTTTTACCTTGACCAAAGAATTGAAGCTTAACCACCTGCAAGTGCAACTACACACACACACACACACACACACACACACACACACACACACACACACACACACACACACACACACACACACACACACACACACACACACACACACACACACACACACTGTGCATGCACATTTGTGTTGTGTTGTGTTGTGTATGTGTTTTGTGTGTGTGTGACTATCCCAGACGGTATGAATGCACGTACATTTAGTTACTCCCGCCTCCTCCACGACCCCCTCGCTCCCACCTGGCAATGAACACCTCTTGCTGCAGGTGGAAGAACCTCTGCCTGGTGTGTTCATCACTGACGATGCTCAACACCTGTGCCTTCAGCACCCGGTCGATCGCCGTCAGCGCCGCTTGGAACAGACTTGCTGCCTGTGGGAATCCAGCTTTATGTTTTTACAGAAATATAACAACCCTAAATGTAAATAAACAAATATAATTTTGAATGTAAATACAGAGGTATAATCTTTGTCGCATATTGGATGCCGTGTGTTCACAGTTAGCCGTGGGTATAGTTTTGGATTATATTAATAATATTCACTAACCTGAAAATACCGTCCTTTAATCATATGATCCTTTGCGACTTTAATACATTTGAAGACTTCCTTGCAATTGTCCTCGAAGTCTTCGGGCGTATACACGGGGTCTTGGTCGACAGCCCTGGCGGTGGAAGCAGGGTCAATGGACGTTCCTCGAGACCTGGAGGAGATCCTCAAAGGATCATTCATCCAGTTTTTTGGCCACCCGTCTTTCTTTCTTTTCTGAATCGCAGCTACTTGTGCAACGGTTGGACGCGCGGGTACTTCTGGACGTGACGACATTCCTGGCTGAACAATTGGATTCGAAGTAGCAGTGGAAGGAACACCGGGTGGCGGTACTGAAGGTGGAGGAGGGAAGGGGACATTCCGGTTGTTAGGCACTCTGTGTTTAGGGAGTCTCGTATCAACACCCTGTGAACTGTTTATCTGTGTAGCGCCACGTCCACCACCACACTCTGTTATACTTGACTGTGACGTCCGTGTCATACCAGCTGCTGCCCTTAAAGAGGTAGCATATACTTGACCATTCTTCGATGTCAAGGAGGCTTGAGTCACTTGATTTCTCACGTTGCCTTGGGCGCCCTCGCGCTCCGTACTCAGTAAGGACACTGTTGTCTCAGCCTGGCTCGGATCTGAGTTAGAATTTCGAGGGACAGTAAACTTCGAGTCACAAACCGCCTTCTGGGAAGGACTAGGTCTGTAAAGAATGTCTATAAGCTTTGGGCGAGACGGGATAGGTGTTGATTTGGGTAGCTCTGGAATCTTGCGGTTTGAGAACACAGTGATTTTATTACGACGTGTAGTGTCTTGTGCAGGATTTACTTGATGATTGAAAGTTCTGGGTGGTTTTGGTGGAGCACATCTAGCTGGTGTTCTAGGTGCTGAGCTACGGCTTGTAGCTACCTCAGACGTATTTACTGAAGTTTGTGCCGAAAGATCCGACTCAGTGTCCTCGTTCTTAGATTTACTTGGCTGAGAAACCTCACCTCTTTCATCTTGTTTCAGCGGCGGACTGTGTTCATAATTTACCTTCAGTGTTACATTCTTGTCTTTGTTGGAGCTGTGAGCGACGTGTTGTTTGGGGAAGGCAGGTTGGTGGGGTGGGTTGACTGTAGGAGCAGTGCTGGTGTAGAACTTGGTCCTGGGCAAGGGCTGAGGTGGGCCTCCAGCACCCACCTGCGTACGGGGCGTAGGGATGGGCACAGATCTGATGCCTGTCGTCCTCATTCTTAACCCCCGCCACAACACAGCTCTCTAGCACCCTCGCCCAAGTACCTGGTGCTCTCTGCCTGGTGTTCTATACACCAATGCTCGTGTTACAACCGATAGGTTGTCAATGCGGGTTATGTTCAAACATCCTACACCAGTGTCCACATCTACCTGCGCTTTACAAGGCATGTGATGGCGACTCTTGTGTTAGCACAATTCTCTGAGCACTATTGTCGTGTTTTATACAGAAACCCGTTGTTTAATGTAACAGATGTGTACCCTCCGAGGAACAGGGCGCAACTGAAGTTTTCAAAGATAGCATCTCCATGGCAACTGATAGGCCAGACCATAGTTACCACTCAGATATGCACCTCATTAAGAGCCTATTAGTGTTTCTGAGACATTAATAAAGTTAACAATGGGTTGGTTACACATGAGAGTTGGGTATGTGGTACAGGACGCCAGCTACCAGGGGCCTGGCAACACTGGAGGAGTGTGCATCTTGCAGCCAGTCGCAGTAACCAAATGACACAGATGATAACTTTCTCTTATCCGCCAAGAAAACGCAGTTATTTTCACAAAAAGCAGAAAGGAATGGTCTGAAATCCGTAATTGTACACAGTGCAAGAATGACTGGGCACAAATTCTACGGAAGAACTCGTAGGTTCTAAACTTTCTTTTTCTGAATTTAACTTTTTCACTCCTGAACTTTAATAAACAATAATAATAATAATAATAATAATAATTTATTCACGAAGGTATAATGGGTTGGTGAGATTACATATTCATATATATGAATTTAAGTTTTTTGGTACTTCAGTAAGTTTGGTATTTGTACATTTTTGCAAAGCCACTAACACGCATAGCGTTTTGGGCAGGTCTTAATCTAGCTTATCAGGTAAGATGAAAGAATACATTGTAGTAAGGTTTCATATCAACAAATAATATAAATTGACAGCGGTGATTACACTGGTAAAGATATATGTCTTAAGAACTAATATTGGGGAAGTGGATAGTACAAGATGCAGTGCGAGTTGAAGCACAAGGTAGGAAACTGAGAATGAAATTAGGTTTTTGGGTTTTACTTTTGAACATGGCATGATGGGTTGAACAATTTTTTTAATTCGTCAGAGAGTGTGTTCCAAAGACTGGGTCCTTTTATTTGTATGGAGTGTTTGCACAGATTTAGTTTAACTCTGGGGATATCAAAGAAATATTTATATCTGGTGTGGTGCTCATGGGTTCTATTACACCTATTAAGGAAAAGTTTCAGATCAAGATAAGCATTTAGGAACAAGGTTTTGTACATGTAAATAGCACATGAGAATGTGTAGAGTGAGTGTATGTTTAGCATGTTAAGGGACGTAAACAGAGAGGCTGTGTGTTGTCTGAAGACAGAGTTTGTTATAGTTCTGATAGCAGATTTTTGCTGGGTGATGATGGGCTTGAGGTAATTTGCAGTGACTGAACCACTGGACTGGAATACGTTAGGACTGAACTGATGTCACAGCAAGGGTTGTCTAATGACATCACGACAGGTGCTATCTTTGTAGCCTTGCATTTCACTGGGTTAAAGTGTAATTGCCATTTTTCAGACCCTGTGTAAAGTGTGTCACGATCTCTTTACAATCACATCCCCGCCCCTTCTGTTCTGATTGTCCTCATTAAGTTTATATTATCAGCAAACAGTGATATGAAGGATCATATTTCCTCTGTCAGGTCTTTGGCATATACTAGCCAGCCAGTCAGGCCAATCAGTCAGCCAGCCAGCCAGTCAGTCAGCCAGTCAGTCAGTCAGCATGCCAGTCAGTCAGTCAGCATGCCAGTCAGACAGTCAGTCAGCCATTCAGTTTACTGGCCAGGGAGGTGTGGTGATAAAGGCCCATCTTATCTACCTCAGGCTGTACACTTCTTGTTGCTCCTTATCTCTCACCGCTCACACGTTGTTTAAAACTTGGAATAGAGACGGTTCTTTCAGCACAGCCCTCACACGTAGACAATACAATGGAAAATAAGTACCAATAACAAAAATAGACTAAGGATTAATGTTAAATTCAATGCTCATTTATCTGAGTTTACCTAATGGTTTACCTCGATTGGAACAGAAAACTAGGATATTTTCTAGTTGTATTTTGAACTGGCGTATTGGTATGGTATTCACAGTTTTGCCAGATAAGCGATTCCATGGGTGTCCTACGTTGTGGCTTGTTGATTGTGTAGCTATTGCCCCCCTTAAGTGAGTTACATTGTATCTTTTAAAGTGGTTTGGATTAACGTTTTTTACTTTGTCCAGTATTTTAAAGGATTCTACGATATCAGCCCTGTCATGTCTGGTTTGTAGACATAGTAATTGCTAGTACTAGTAATTTTAATTGCATAGTAATAGTAATAATAATTAATTACATAGTTAATTAATTACAAAATTAATTACATAGTAATAGTAATTGCTAGTACTGAGGCCCTGAGCCTAATGAAGAACGAGCGTTGATTTAGATCCGGGATTATTTTTATCGCTCTGCGCAGAGCTTTTGTCAGTGTAATTATTACGAGTGCGCTTACTCCGAGGTGCTTGTCTTTTGCAGCCCCGCTGCCCGCAGGGACGTGTTTTTAGCGGTTGTTATGGTGTGCAATGGTTTGTCCTACATCTAAGGCCCTTGCATTTTCAATATTAAATATCAGTTATAAGTCCACTGGCAATTTCTGGTGCGCATGTAGCTCGTTTCACAAAGTTTTAATTTCGTTTTCGTTTCCATTTATCCGTAGAGCTTCGTGTCATATACGGACTTGACGATGTGGTTAGTGAAATCATCAATATCTTTTATGTGTATTATTAAAAGAGTTGGCCCTACAATTGAACCTTAATGCAATACTCTGCTTTGAACATTTTTCTAGACAGATTCCGTTCTACTTAGGACTGTACTTTCTGTCTTTTATCGCTAGTTTTATCCATTCCATAGACTTAACGTTGATTCCCCGTATTTGTAGCTTCTGGCGTCAGTCTTTCATGTGGTACCTTATCAAGAGCTGCAGAGACGGCCACGTTCACTTAATCTACTGGAAGTCCTTTGTCTGTATGGTTCTATTTTACACAAACGTGAGTAGGCTTCTTAGGTGGGATTTGGTTTTGACAAAACTATGTTGTAATGATTGTGCAAGACTGTGCACTCCTGAGATGTCAGATTTCCTCCCTTAGGATTCTTCCCGTGACATTAGTTAGAACAAAAATAAATGAGTTACTCACAAATAAAAAATAAAGAATTATACAAATAAATTGAATAGAACAAAATAAAGTACATGTATCATTTAAATAAATGTCAAGTTTCCAGTGTTGTTAGACATATCCAGGGTCTCTCCCAGCCAGGAGCGATGTTTGCGCGAACACCCAACCAGTTACTGAACAGACCCAATGGTGTTGAACCACGTAATTCGTACGTCGCCTAGTGAGCTACACCAAATCAATCTTCGCACCATCTGCAGAGATTTATAATTTCAGTGAGTGTTTCCAACAGTCAATTTGGATTAAACTATCCCTGGATAGAACGATTCGCAATGTATGAGTGAGCAGCCAGTGTCTTGGAGATGTTTAGCACAGACCTTCTTATATAGCCTCCTCCTCCACACCACCTCTAAGAGGGACGTATGTTATGAATACTCATAGTTTACTTTATCCAGCATTCAATGGGAAACTTTCCCAAGCCATACATTCCAGCACAAGACATAATTATATTAAACACAAGAATAGAAAATATGCATAAAATATGTCCTTCTGAGAATGCCACCCATCCTAAGCATATTATATATATATATATATATATATATATATATATATATATATATATATATATATATATATATATATATATATATATATATATATATATATATATATATATAAGAACTCTTTGACCCGGCCAGGATAATTAAATTATATATCACCTTCCACCTTAAGTTTCGGGGGTTGAAGTCACCTATATAGGATAATAATAATTGCTAATGGGTTTTCCAGTTTTGTCTAGGCAGTTCTTGATATCATTTATCAACGATCTGAGGATTTGTACCTAATGATAGTTATGAAATTTGTGTTCTTTAATTAGATTGCTAATGTCTGAATCACCTGGGGATCTCAGCCTTCCTGTGAGAAAGTGTAAGAACCTACGCACATAATAAGTCACATAATCCCATCTATCCGACAGATATACGAATGGCTCCCGGAACTAATAAACCAAAAGCTCTGAGGATCGAGAGGCTAGAGGCATTAACAAGTTAAACATGAAGCTAGAGGAAAAAAAAATATGATCACCACGTACAAAATAATGTCAGGAATTATCACTATTGGGAAGGAATTTTGAAACCTGCAACTTCAAGAAGAAGAATTAAGAGGCCATAAATTCAAGTTAAGGAAACAAAAGTGCCGGAAAAATATGAAAGTTCTATATTTACGAACAGAGTTGTAGACGGTTGGAACAGCTAAATAAGAAGGTGCAGCCAGGTGCCAAAACAATCAATATATATGGTTTCAAGGCAACATATGACACTAGCGTATCATATGCTGTTACCAGCGTGTTACTTTCATCCTGTTACCCTTCGATATTATGAAAATAATAATAAAAATAATAATGACCTAATAATAATGAAATAATAATAATAATAAAAGTTGTTGACTATTTTTGTTTTAATTTTTCCCCGAGGGGCAAGTTTATTGGGCAGCAACACTCTTCTTGTGAGTGGACATACCGACATAGTAGCATGTTCAACACCTCCCAATAGGAAGAAAACCCACTGGGTTGTTGAGAATGTCGTGGCGCAGTTGATTAGAGCGTGCATATATGAACACCCAGCGTATAGGTTCGAACCCTCATCACGGCTCTTGTGGAGTTATTCATTGATATATCACGATAATGCGATTTCTCTGTAAATTGAAAGAGAGGTGTCAGAGGTAGAACTACTGGACGACAAAGCCAGAGATAACATGGGGGGAATTGTGTGAAACCCCGGTTTGACTTCAGTGGAAGCCTCGGGGTCCTTGTAGGTGCAGCTGGATGCACTCACCCCAGGTTGCAATTCTTTTGACTATGTAGAGGTGCAGTTGACTAGAGTTCTGGGGACATCCAGTGCATGGGTTCAAACTCTCATCACGGCTTTTGTGTTTTAGATACAATTTATTTATATGTATAATGAGGTAAACAATATTAAATGAGACGTAAGCTAACATATGTGAGATGTACAAGGAATATAAAAATATACAATATAAAGGGGGATATTTATAATGATGATAGGCATAGTCGACTACTACATTATGGAATCTATAAGTTTAGGAACAGTACATAAATAATTTTTAACATTAATAACAGCAGGGATATTAAATTTTTGTTGCTAAAACAAATGATATACAAAGGTGTATTTTCTTTGTTTCAGAGGACACGGTTTTGCTATAGTTTATATCCGTCACAACCAACTACATCCGTAATAAGAAGCACCTCAATACGCATCATATTCTCCAGCTCACAATGTGCGTGACAAGATGCCTCGATTCACTATACTTGGATATGTAATATTCTGTTGTGCCGTGTATGTCAAACCTGAAGGAGTTCCTTTTATTAAGGCATCGTTCTTGTAAAATGTTTAAACCAAAGTGAAGATGAAAAGTCCATACCATCATTCCAGACGGCAGTGTAGTAAAAAGAGATACAAGAGTGATGTCGTAGGTGTTTTAATAGAGAGGCTTCCAGGGCCCCGGTGAGGGTGCCCCCGGGTCCCTGTTCACGTGTCTAGCGTGTGTACCGTAGCGGCGCCGTGCGCAGCGCCTGGCGACCCTCGACAACCCCCTCGCCCTCTCTATATAACCTCCCTCACACCAACTTGCCCAACAACAATTTGCCCCTCGACGAGTCCCACGGTCGATACTCTGTGGAGAGGCTTTCATGTGTGCACAACCAACCTTGTGTTATGAGAATTACACTTGCTGGTTTGACTGAAAATTAAAAGGGAACAGTTTGTGTTAAAGAGCCAAACGGGACGGAATCAACATTTAAGGTGAGTGCCATAAAGCTTTCTTTGTTTTTTCCCTTTGAACAGGCTGTATTTTGATGTTTGACTTTGTGTGTTAGCTGAGTGTGGTTTAGGGGACGTTCATCAAGCACCTGAAGGTTGCAGGTGGCTGTGTACAGCCAAATAATTCCCCCCAGGTGTAAATACACAATATACAGTCATACACTAATGTACTCACTGGATGTGCGAGCAACACACACAAAGTGCAGTATTTAGGTCTATCACATTTTAAAATTAGTTATTTACATATAAATTGGCCTACATAAGGAAATTAAATCATCGTTTGGGCGTAATTTAGTCCCACAGCCAATTTATAGTCAGATTTGAAGTGAACCCAGTTATTATCAACGTTTGGGTGAGCCTGGTGACTGAAAACGTTTCCTTGTGAACCCGCTCGACGTTAAATGTGAACCTTGACACTTAACGTTCTTGCGTTAAATCTTCCCTGAACGTTTTATGAGTTGAACAAACGTTAATCTGTTAACTAGTCTACAAACGTTCGTGTATGAATCTGCAGAAAACATTAATGCATTGATCTTCGATTTAGAACTTTTGTGTACGAACCGCGACATAAAGCGTTCGTGTACGAATCTCGACACAGTTTGTGTACGGATCTTAACATAGAGCGTTCGTGTACGAACTGTAGGAGTCTTAAAAGATGAGACCCGCCAAGTTATTATTCACGATAAAATGACAGCCAAACACTCTTAATGAATACTTTATATCTGTGTTCACACCAGAAAGATTTCGCGATAAAATGACAGCCAAACGCTCTTAATGGATACTTTATATCAGAAAGATTTCGCGATAAAATGACAGCCAAACACTCTTAATGGATACTTTATATCTGTGTTCACACCAGAAAGATTAGACAACATCCCAGTAGCCACACAAATGTTTGAAGCAGGTAAAGAGAATGATTTAGGGGGATATACCCATAACGTGCGAAACATTCAGGAGCATTGACAAGTTAAGGAATCTAAAGCTCAGGTGTCGATGGAATTCAACCCAAAATCGCAAATGAACTAGTTCAGGATCTGTGTTTACCACTGAGACTCCTATTTGGAAAATCTATGGATCAAGAGAAACTTCTAGGTTGTAAACATGCAAATGTTACCCCCATGTTCATAAAAGGCAGAAAGAGCTCATTTGAAAACAACAAAGCAATCAGCCTAATCCCGCATATCTGCAAGCTCACGGTGAGACTCCTAAGGGAGGGAATCATTCACCATCTCACAGTGTACAACCTGGTAAAATTAAGACAACGTAGTTTTGTTCAAAATAAATCTTGCCTCACTGACCAGCTGACATTGCTGGAAACGGAAACCATATATTCAAACAAAGGACTTCTAGTAGACGTAGTATATATGGACTTTTCTAGAACTTTTGATGAGGCTACACCAATTATATAGATGAGAATATTACAAACCACATCATCAAATTTACAAATGACACTAAGTTATGTGGTAAAGTAGGAATTGAAAAGGATGTTGAGGCTTCGCAAAGCTAATTACACGAACTCCATAAATAGTCATTAGACTGACAAATGCTGTCTGATGTTATTAAATGTAAGACCTGGCAAATCAGCAACACTACCAGGCACCAGAATGATAATAATAGCAGTAATTATAATATATATTTACAAGAAGGGACAATGGGATTGTAAGATTACATATACGATTTATATTTTTACTTTCTGGCAAAGCCACTAACATGCATAGCGTTTTGGATGAAATAAACGACCTTGGAGTTAGGATCCACCAGTCTTTGAAAGTTGCACAAAAGCTGCAGTTAAAAAAAAAGTTGTACAAGTCTCTTGTGCACCCTATCTCGACTACTGTATGAGACCTCACCTCCAAAAGGACATTTGTTCTTTGATGAAAGCTCAACACAGCGACAAAACTCATCCCGGAACTAAGTAAACTCTCATACCAGGAACGTTGAGAGCTACAGGACTAATAGCATTGTAACTCAGCCCTCTTCTGATGTTAGCACAAGATCAAGAATGCTGTTACCTGGAGTGGGCTTTGTCACATGTTGTATGAGAAAGGAGTCAAAAGTGTATAGTTGAGTAATTAGTGGTTGAGGAAATGCCCATTCGGTCGTCCACAATATTTAAACTTTCTTTCTTTTGTTGTACTGCAACCCGTCCTCTCCAGCAGTAAATCGCGTTTTCTTAAGTGATGGTAACCAACTTTCAAATCCGTCCTATTAAGAAAAGTAACGGGGCACAAATATTCACATTTTCTATGCATTGGACTCAATAGGTTAGGTGGGTTGCTTGCATTCGAACATTACCTGTTAGGCTAAATGATTGCATTTTTTTGGTGGCAAACAGAACGATCTGTATATTGAGTCTGGCAAGCGTAGGGATAGCCTAGTGGCAGTCTGCGTTATCTGTTCTCTATCCCTGGCGATGAGGCTGCTGACGGAGGATGGCCCTTACTTCATCCCTGGCGGTCCACCCGTCCTTCTAACAACGTCGCATTTTGACGCATACTGTACCTTAGGAGTATAGGTAACATATACGTCGAAAACCTTAGGAGGAAGGGCTGGTGTGCTGACGGTGGGATTGGGCGTTCACTCCGTCTCCAGCGACGGGTGGCGGTCCCAAAGTGATCTCCACAACGTTATTCCCTCTCCACAAAGTTATTCCAGCAAGATGTCATTATAATCAAATTTATATTTTGTTCAGGAATAGTACAAGAAATCTTCTGAAATCCTTTGGAGTAAAGTGAAAATCCCGTCGAACACCTGGATGTTGTTAGTAAAACAAGAATATAATAGTAGGTTATATATGGTTTCTACTGAATATCTGGAGATCTCTTAAATTTATGCTAAACAGGGTGGTAATGACAAGAGAGTCAGTCATCAACCGCTCAAAAGTGTGGAGATCAGGCTGATGAGTGATCCCAGGGTAATGTGGAACGACACTACCAGTCGCCTCTTTACCCCTCCCCTCTTCCTCTTCACCCTTTTGCTTCCCTTCTCTCCCTTAGAAGAGAGATTCTTTCGTCACACTTGAAGAGTCTCAGACAAAATCAATGGGGTTGTTGCCATAATCAAGAGGGAGCTAATTTATTGTGTTTGGGGCGACGGCTTGAAGTGCTGACGTGTCAGGCTGTGACAGGCAGACAAACAGGCAACAATATATACGAACGATAGGTCAGCACATAGTCAGTTATTTGTGTTAAGTGAACAGTCGAAACAGGGCGCGCTTGAGTGCGCGTGTTCGTCCTGTCAATCTGTCGGTGTTTCCATGACGGACGCCACATAATGAACATGAAATAGTTTTGATGTGGCTTTCATCTGTTGTATATTTTTGAGTTGTGTCAGTATACATGTGTGTATATATGGCCACCGTCCAGGTGTTCTGGGCGTGGTCAGTGTGATGCGCCTTCTCCCTCCCCCCCCCCACCTTAGTCAGTCCTGCACACCTCACGTTTACATGCCTACACTCATTCACACTTACATAGTATACACCTCCACCCTAACATTGTATACACCTTCACACTAATATGTTATACATCTCATCAATATGATATATACTTTCATACTAACATACTACTAACATTCATACTTACACTCAAATCTCTTGTGCACTGACACACTACAATCTTCTGCAGTGACATGCTTTACACTTGTGCAATTGCACAAGAGTAAAGCATCTGTTAACTACTCGGATACTGAAAAACTCTCGTTGCAAACTTCTCCATTTTTTCGGGCTTCCTTATGTGTTTTTTTAAGATAAGGGTTCCACGATGGGGCGGCATACTCTAAGACTGGCCTCACATAGGCGGTATACATTGATTTAAAAGTCTCCCTATTCAAGTTTTTGAAGGATGTTCTGACTTGCCAGAGGCCGTACTGTATGCGGCCGACGTTATTCTATTTATATGAGCTTCTAGAGTTAGGTTTGGTGTTATGTCCACTCCCAGGTCTTGCTCTCTAGACGTTATAGGGAGGTAGTTTCCCTTCGTCGTATGCTGATTTTTCGGTCTTCTGGCTCCTGTCTCCATTCTCATCATCTTGCACTTGCTAGTGTTGAACTCCAGCAGCCATTTCTCGGACCATCTCTTCAACCTGTATGTCATCCTGGAGAATCTTACAATCCTCATCTATCTCAACCCTCCTCATTAGTTTTACATCATCTGCAAACATTGACATAAAAGAATCAACTCCTGCAGTCAAGTCATTTACATAAATGAGGAATAGAATGGGACCCAGCACCGATCCTTGAGGGACCCCGCTTGTTACTCTACACTTGTCCCACTCCTCGCCCCTCACTGTCGCTCTGACACCTGTCTCTCAGGTAATTCCTTACCCATGAGAGTGCGTCTCCGTCTACTCACTCCTGCCTCTCAACTTTGTATAGTAGCCTTCTGTGTGGTACTGTATCAAAGGCTTTTTAGCAGTCCAGAAATATGCACTCTGCCCATCCTTCTCTGTCTTGCCTTATTTTCGTTACCTTATTATAGAACTCCAGGAGGTTCGTCAGGCATGATTTCCCTTCTCTTAAGTCGTGTTGTTGTTTATGTACTGTGTGTGTGTGTGTGTGTGTGTGTGTGTGTGTGTGTGTGTGTGTGTGTGTGTGTGTGTGTGTGTGTGTGTGTGTGTGTGTGTGTGTATGTGTGTGTGTGTGTGTGTGTGTGTGTACTCACCTATTTGTGCTTGCGGGGGTTGAGCTTTGGCTCTTTGGTCCCGCCTCAAACGGGAGGCGGGACCGTGTGTGTGTGTGTGTGTGTGTGTGTGTGTGTGTGTGTGTGTGTGTGTGTGGTGTGTGTGTGTGTGTGTGTGTGTGTGTGTGTGTGTAGCACATGAGATTCTATTGGGCCCTGTAGTGAAACGGTGCGTTTTGGGGCGTGCGCATGAGGGAAACGTGAGTTTAGGGCGCGCGCGTGATAGAAGCGTGCGTTTAGGAGTGCGTGATGGAAGCATTTGGTTCGGGGCGAGTTATCGAAACGTATATTTTAAGGCGCATGATGGAAATGTGCGTTTTGTAGTTAGTGCGTGGTGGAAGCATGCGTTTTGGGGCACGCGTGTATTTTGCTTCTGACTGTAAAAGATCAACTGTTGGGGTGGGTAGTTGACGTGGAGGCGGCCTGCTGGACCCCGCTGTATTGATCACCGACACTCCCTTCTCCCGCGCACCCTTCAACCCCTTCCACCTCCCTCTAAACTCTCCTTCACCACCCCATCTACATACCCTATTCACCCCCCTCCCTCTCTATATGGACCTTCACCATCTCTTAAGGCTTCACCAAACTCCCTACGCCTTCACCAAACCCCCTACGCCTTTACCACCCCTTACGCCGTCACCACCCCTTACGCCGTCACCACCCCTTACGCCGTCACCACCCCTTACGCCGTCACCACCCCTTACGCCGTCACCACCCCTTACGCTTGCTACTTTACTGCCACGTAGCAAGATGTACAACAGGTCGTAAGTCATGAAGGCCTGGTGGTGGTAGCAGCATCGCGGGGGTCGTAAGAGGAGGACTCGTTCCCTGTGACCCTATTTCCCCCTGACCCACTGTCAAGACGCAGTTTGGTTGCTGTTGACTCCTCGCCCCAGCCATCATTCTCTTTGTTTGGACGACCCGCTTGTTGACGGCTTGGTGACGTGTTTGGACGACCCGTCTGCTAGTGGGTTTGGTGGCTTGTTTGAGACACTGGTCCACAGTGAAGTAAGGCGGTCTTCCAGAAACATTGCCTAGATGATCAGGGTGACCTGACCTCTGCTCCTGGTATGTGGTTATGACGCCTCAGAAGCACAGACAGTGACCTCTCCCGGGCCCCGCCTTGGCAGCCTTGGCAGCCTTTATTCTCTACATAGAAGGACACACACACACACACACACACACACACACACACACACACANGAAAGGGGACCATAAGAAGGGGGAACTTGATATCAATAGTTTGGTTGACAATTTAAAAAAAATATATATATAATAAATTTGCCCAATGACACCTGTTTCAGTTATTAAACGTCTTAACAAAAAATTCAGAAGTGAGAGATATCTTAAGAAATATAAATTTTACAACGCACCTTCTGAGTGACAAGAGGACGATAGAAGGCTGAGCGCCCCACACCGGTTTCCTGCGGCTCCCCTGTTTCAGAGCTCAATGGCAACCGTGTACTGCCATCTCCTGAAGTGTCTGCTGACGGCGGGGTGAGTGGCTGGGGCGACCACGACGTATCTTGACACGCTCAGGTGGCCACGATACACAAGAACCCGTGGAGGAAGAGACGGATGACCTGGTGCCTATCACGTTAGGAGAGTCCGGAGATGGTCCCTTACTGTCGTACAGGTTAGCAGGCACGTCTTGTATTCCAGTATTGTGGTAGGGAGGGTCACCAGACAAGTCCCTCACTCCAGTGTTGTTGTTGTAGAGGGGGTCAAATGGCAAACCCCCCACTCCAGTGCTGTTGCAGGTAAGGTCAGCAGGCAAGCCCCTCAGTCCTGTTTTCTTGTCGAGATCATACGGTACGCCCCCACCCCTTGTACTGTAGTACAAGTCTGCAGCGGCAGCCATTGCTCCTTCCTCGCTGAATCTCTCAGGTAAGAATACCTCACTGTTTTCATAGACCCTGTGCTCTGTCACAACATCCACTTCAGTTTCTTTCACATGTGTTTCAACATGATGAATTTTGTTTTTCTTGTGATCGGTAGACACAACTGGACTCTTGTTATCATAAGAGCTGGACAAGAGCGGATCAAATTCTTCTATAACTGATGCTCGACTCGCACATATACCTTTGGAAGACTCTATATAATTATTCAGAGCCCCATATGAACAATCCAATAAAGTGTCTTGAGAGTAGGAGCGTGAATGTATGGAACCCTTGGAGTTCTGAGGTGTAACTTTCCTATGGCTTGGAGTTCGACAGATTGCAACATCTAGTGCCTCGAGTATAGAACTCCCCCCTGCAAGAACTGGTGTCCCACGGTCATCTTGGAGAGAACGTGTACAGGTACGGTTTACCTGCTTGACACCAAGAGGCGTGGCATAACCTTCAAAGTCAGCTTCACCAGATGGTCGCAGAACACCTGCATCTGCAGGTGTCTTTACAGGCACTTTACATGTATCTGTTTTACTGGTCGAGTTAATGTTATTAAATACCAACATTGAAGGAGACTGGTAATCGTCTGAAAAAACAGAATCACTCGTTATTGTGTTAGTATCAACTTGGGAAAATGGGTTTGTATTCGTGAATGGATCACTAATGCTAAAGCTGTGAGAGGTAAAAGATTGTGATGTTTTGGAACCTGGGGCTCTCTCAGCAGAGGCAGCAGCTTCACCCGAGGACAAAGTTTTGTCTCCGCCGTCTTCAACAACCCTACAATCTTTTACATTGATTTTTGGACTATTATCAACTTGGCTCCAATTTGAACATGTTATCATATATGATCTGTTAGGTATTTCTAGACTTGGTGAGCTGTTCTCTGCTGCTACCTCTTTGACTGTTGGCTCTGCTGTTGCGGCTACCACAGCCGCCATTGAGCCTTCAGTTTTTCGTTGCTCTTCAATCTTTTTTATAGCTTGTGCCTGATAAAAGATAGCTTCGTCAAGTGGCGGCGGCGAACCTGATTCAACAACAGGTGGTTTGCTTGTTTTACTGAAAGTTCTTGGTTTTGGAACTGGTGTTTTGGTGGGGGTGTGAGAGGACCCCGGACAAGAGGTTGTGTCTTCCGGTTGTCTAAGAGAGGTTTCTGGAATAGGCTTGTCTAGGGAGGGAATGATGGACTTGGGTCTTAGAGGCGATACTTGGGTTGGAACCAGGGGCTGGAAGGTGAGGTTGACAGGCGCTGTATGTGACGAGGGAGGAGGGTGAGGTGGGTCCGCTGAAGTGTCTACCAGGACCTCCACTCCAGCCTGACGTGTCTGTAGGGAAGAGGGCGTGGCGCAAGAAGATCTGGCCGGCTGGGGAAGCAGTGGAGGTCCTGGTCGAGACGTAACGTCAACAGTAAGCGTTCTGGCACTCCGCCTTAGTCTTCCTCGATTTCCCTGCACTGTTCTCTGACCCACACCCGCTGGCTCAGGTTGAGATGGTAGTCTTGACGGCGCCCCTAACGACTCATCTCAAAATAGTATGACATCATTAGGATCCATGCAATAATTGTAGAATTGTGTAGTTCATTCTTGCCTCTGTAACCCTTTCCACTACCGCCCACAAGATGGGTATGGGGTGCATAATAAATGAACTAAAACTAAAAACTCATTCTTACATTACATAAGTTTTACTACTCTACCCAATTTTGTGTGTAGCAATAAGTACTTGTTTTGTTTATCCTGCTTCACCATTCATTTGAATTTAAATAAGTGTATTGAGGTATAAATACACACAAAGGGATGAGGTAGCTCAAGCTATTCTCACCTCGTTCAGTACAGTGTTCATATATATATATATATATATATATATATATATATATATATATATATATATATATATATATATATATATGCGGAAAATCCACAGAGAAAAATGAAAGGAGGTAACGTTTCGACTTTGTTAAAGCCTTTGTCAAACCAAACCAATAAGAGTATAACTTGCCATAATATGTCTAATATGTTAGTCAGCAAGATATTAGTTTATCGTACCTTGCTTATGCAAATTCAATGAGTTATCTAGCTTCCAGCTTGTCTAATCTGACTTTACCTTGCCTAACCTAACTTTACCTTGCCTAACCTAACTTTACCTTGCCTAACCTAACTTTACCTTGCCTAACCTAACTTTACCTTGCCTAACCTAACATTATCTTGCCTAACCTAACATTATTCATTTGTTAAAACATTAACATTTGTCAGTCTGGTTTGACAAAGGCTTTAACAAAGTCGAAACGTTACCTCCTTTCATTTTTCTCTGTGGATTTTCCGCATAAAATGATCAGTGTTTTGTGATCGTCAATTGCATATATATATATATATATATATATATATATATATATATATATATATATATGCACAGACTTGCTTATAAACCACAATTGTGAACTCTATCACATCACAAACAATAAGCATTCTCTCACTCTCACACACACCACCATCAACCCCGGGATCAGTACCTCGTGAGAGTGAGAGATCTTCCCTGAGAACGTCGTCATATGAGGGCGGCGCCCCTGGAGCCTGGGCGCTGGTGGACACCTCCCTGATGGGCCTCGCCGCTGCCTGAGCATCGCTGAACCCGTTCAGAGTCTCCTTCCTGCAACACAACACTCTTCATCTCTAGATCTACAAGGTTTGTCTAAAAATTTTTAAAAGCCACTTGGCGGCCATTTTGACGCCTGTAGACGTAGGCTTTCCGTGACATTTTTCCACGTATAATAATGAATTACTTATTGTATTACCCTTTTTTGCATGTCAGTAAATAGCTAATCATTTCCTTTTCTAATGTCTTGTTAAAAATGCCTAATTGTATTGTTTGCAGATGTCATAATCGATATATCAGAGGTAAGTGTCTTATTAATACTTGCTCTAAGTATAATAAAACATTAACTGCTTTCCAAGCATAAGAGTATAACTTGCCATAATATGTCTAATATGTTAGTCAGCAAGATATTAGTTTATCGTACCTTGCTTATGCAAATTCAATGAGTTATCTAGATTCCAGCTTGTCTAATCTGACTTTACCTTGCCTAACCTAACTTTACCTTGCCTAACCTAACTTTACCTTGCCTAACCTAACTTTACCTTGCCTAACCTAACTTTACCTTGCCTAACCTAACATTATCTTGCCTAACCTAACATTATCTTGCCTAACCTAACTTTACCTTGCCTAACCTGACTTTACCTTGCCTACCCTAACTTTATCTTGCCTACCCTAACTTTATCTTGCCTAACCTAGTTTTACCTTGACCAAAGAATTGAAGCTTAACCACCTGCAAGTGCAACTACACACACACACACACACACACACACACACACACACACACACACACACACACACACACACACACACACACACACACACACACACACACACAGACACAGACACACACACACACACACACAGAGTCTCCTTCGTCGGGACCGAAGAGCCAGAGCTCAACCCCCGCAAGCACAAGTAGGTGAGTACACACACACACACACACACACACACAGAGTCTCCTTCGTCGGGACCGAAGAGCCAGAGCTCAACCCCCGCAAGCACAACTAGGTGAGTACACACACACACACACACACATACACACACACACACACACACACACACACACACACACACACACACACACACACACACACACACACACACACACACACACACACACACACAAACAACCGATAGCTGGAAAGGCGGGATCCAAGAGTCAATGCTCGATCCTGCAAGCACAGATAGGTAAGTACAGATAGGTAAGTACACACACACACACACACACTCTGTGCATGCACATTTGTGTTGTGTATGTGTTTTGTGTGTGTGTGTGTGTGACTATCCCAGACGGTATGAATGCACGTACATTTAGTTACTCCCGCCTCCTCCACGACCCCCTCGCTCCCACCTGGCAATGAACACCTCTTGCTGCAGATGGAAGAACCTCTGCCTGGTGTGTTCATCACTGACGATGCTCAACACCTGTGCCTTCAGCACCCGGTCGATCGCCGTCAGCGCCGCTTGGAACAGACTTGCTGCCTGTGGGAATCCAGCTTTATGTTTTTACAGAAATATAACAACCCTAAATGTAAATAAACAAATATAATTTTGAATGTAAATACAGAGGTATAATCTTTGTCACATATTGGATGCCGTGTGTTCACAGTTAGCCGTGGGTATAGTTTTGTATTATATTAATAATATTCACTAACCTGAAAATACCGTCCTTTAATCATATGATCCTTTGCGACTTTAATACATTTGAAGACTTCCTTGCAATTGTCCTCGAAGTCTTCGGGCGTGTACACGGGGTCTTGGTCGACAGCCCTGGCGGTGGAAGCAGGGTCAATGGACGTTCCTCGAGACCTGGAGGAGATCCTCAAAGGATCATTCATCCAGTTTTTTGGCCACCCGTCTTTCTTTCTTTTCTGAATCGCAGCTACTTGTGCAACGGTTGGACGCGCGGGTACTTCTGGACGTGACGACATTCCTGGCTGAACAATTGGATTCGAAGTAGCAGTGGAAGGAACACCGGGTGGCGGTACTGAAGGTGGAGGAGGGAAGGGGACATTGCGGTTGTTAGGCACTCTGTGTTTAGGGAGTCTCGTATCAACACCCTGTGAACTGTTTATCTGTGTAGCGCCACGTCCACCACCACACTCTGTTATACTTGACTGTGACGTCCGTGTCATACCAGCTGCTGCCCTTAAAGAGGTAGCATATACTTGACCATTCTTCGATGTCAAGGAGGCTGGAGTCACTTGATTTCTCACGTTGCCTTGGGCGCCCTCGCGCTCCGTACTCAGTAAGGACACTGTTGTCTCAGCCTGGCTCGGATCTGAGTTAGAATTTCGAGGGACAGTAAACTTCGAGTCACAAACCGCCTTCTGGGAAGGACTAGGTCTGTAAAGAATGTCTATAAGCTTTGGGCGAGACGGGATAGGTGTTGATTTGGGTAGCTCTGGAATCTTGCGGTTTGAGAACACAGTGATTTTATTACGATGTGTAGTGTCTTGTGCAGGATTTACTTGATGATTGAAAGTTCTGGGTGGTTTTGGTGGAGCACATCTAGCTGGTGTTCTAGGTGCTGAGCTACGGCTTGTAGCTACCTCAGACGTATTTATTGAAGTTTGTGCCGAAAGATCCGACTCAGTGTCCTCGTTCTTAGATTTACTTGGCTGAGAAACCTCACCTCTTTCATCTTGTTTCAGCGGCGGACTGTGTTCATAAATTACCTTCAGTGTTACATTCTTGTCTTTGTTGGAGCTGTGAGCGACGTGTTGTTTGGGGAAGGCAGGTTGGTGGGGTGGGTTGACTGTAGGAGCAGTGCTGGTGTAGAACTTGGTCCTGGGCAAGGGCTGAGGTGGGCCTCCAGCACCCACCTGCGTACGGGGCGTAGGGATGGGCACAGATCTGATGCCTGTCGTCCTCATTCTTAACCCCCGCCACAACACAGCTCTCTAGCACCCTCGCCCAAGTACCTGGTGCTCTCTGCCTGGTGTTCTATACACCAATGCTCGTGTTACAACCGATAGGTTGTCAATGCGGGTTATGTTCAAACATCCTACACCAGTGTCCACATCTACCTGCGCTTTACAAGGCATGTGATGGCGAATCTTGTGTTAGCACAATTCTCTGAGCACTATTGTCGTGTTTTATACAGAAACCCGTTGTTTAATGTAACAGATGTGTACCCTCCGAGGAACAGGGCGCAACTGAAGTTTTCAAAGATAGCATCTCCATGGCAACTGATAGGCCAGACCATAGTTACCACTCAGATATGCACCTCATTAAGAGCCTATTAGTGTTTCTGAGACATTAATAAAGTTAACAATGGGTTGGTTACACATGAGAGTTGGGTATGTGGTACAGGACGCCAGCTACCAGGGGCCTGGCAACACTGGAGGAGTGTGCATCTTGCAGCCAGTCGCAGTAACCAAATGACACAGATGATCACTTTCTCTTATCCGCCAAGAAAACGCAGTTATTTTCACAAAAAGCAGAAAGGAATGGTCTGAAATCCGTAATTGTACACAGTGCAAGAATGACTGGGCACAAATTCTACGGAAGAACTCGTAGGTTCTAAACTTTCTTTTTCTGAATTTAACTTTTTCACTCCTGAACTTTAATAAACAACAATAATAATAATAATAATAATAATAATTTATTCACGAAGGTATAATGGGTTGGTGAGATTACATATTCATATATATTATATATGAATTTAAGTTTTTTGGTACTTCAGTAAGTTTGGTATTTGTACATTTTTGCAAAGCCACTAACACGCATAGCGTTTTGGGCAGGTCTTAATCTAGTTTATCAGGTAAGATGAAAGAATACATTGTAGTAAGGTTTCATATCAACAAATAATATAAATTGACAGCGGTGATTACACTGGTAAAGATATATGTCTTAAGAACTAATATTGGGGAAGTGGATAGTACAAGATGCAGTGCGAGTTGAAGCACAAGGTAGGAAACTGAGAATGAAATTAGGTTTTTGGGTTTTACTTTTGAACATGGCATGATGGGTTGAACAATTTTTTTAATTCGTCAGAGAGTGTGTTCCAAAGACTGGGTCCTTTTATTTGTATGGAGTGTTTGCACAGATTTAGTTTAACTCTGGGGATATCAAAGAAATATTTATATCTGGTGTGGTGCTCATGGGTTCTATTACACCTATTAAGGAAAAGTTTCAGATCAAGATAAGCATTTAGGAACAAGGTTTTGTACATGTAAATAGCACATGAGAATGTGTAGAGTGAGTGTATGTTTAGCATGTTAAGGGACGTAAACAGAGGGCTGTGTGTTGTCTGAAGACAGAGTTTGTTATAGTTCTGATAGCAGATTTTTGCTGGGTGATGATGGGCTTGAGGTAATTTGCAGTGGCTGAACCACTGGACTGGAATACGTTAGGACTGAACTGATGTCACAGCAAGGGTTGTCTAATGACATCACGACAGGTGCTATCTTCGTAGCCTTGCATTTCACTGGGTTAAAGTCTAATTGCCATTTTTCAGACCCTCTGTAAAGTGTGTCACGATCTCTTTACAATCACATCCCCGCCCCTTCTGTTCTGATTGTCCTCATTAAGTTTATATTATCAGCAAACAGTGATATGAAGGATCATATTTCCTCTGTCAGGTCTTTGGCATATACTAGCCAGCCAGTCAGGCCAATCAGTCAGCCAGCCAGCCAGTCAGTCAGCCAGTCAGTCAGTCAGCATGCCAGTCAGTCAGTCAGCATGCCAGTCAGTCAGCATGCCAGTCAGACAGTCAGTCAGCCATTCAGTTTACTGGCCAGGGAGGTGTGGTGATAAAGGCCATCTTATCTACCTCAGGCTGTACACATCTTGTTGCTCCTTATCTCTCACCGCTCACACGTTGTTTAAAACTTGGAACAGAGACGGTTCTTTCAGCACAGCCCTCACACGTAGACAATACAATGGAAAATAAGTACCAATAACAAAAATAGACTAAGGATTAATGTTAAATTCAATGCTCATTTATCTGAGTTTACCTAATGGTTTACCTCGATTGGAACAGAAAACTAGGATATTTTCTGGTTGTATTTTGAACTGGCGTATTGGTATGGTATTCACAGTTTTGCCAGATAAGCGATTCCATGGGTGTCCTACGTTGTGGCTTGTTGATGTGTAGCTGTTGCCCCCCTTAAGTGAGTTACATTGTATTTTAAGTGGTTTGGATTAACGTTTTTTACTTTGTCCAGTATTTTAAAGGATTCTACGATATCAGCCCTGTCATGTCTGGTTTGTAGACATAGTAATTGCTAGTACTAGTAATTTTAATTGCATAGTAATAGTAATAATAATTAATTACATAGTTAATTAATTACAAAATTAATTACATAGTAATAGTAATTGCTAGTACTGAGGCCCTGAGCCTAATGAAGAATGAGCGTTGATTTAGATCCGGGATTATTTTTATCGCTCTGCGCTGAGCTTTTGTCAGTGTAATTATTACGAGTGCGCTTACTCCGAGGTGCTTGTCTTTTGCAGCCCCGCTGCCCGCAGGGACGTGATTTTAACGGTTGTTATGGTGTGCAATGGTTTGTCCTACATCTAAGGCCCTTGCATTTTCAATATTAAAGATCAGTTACAAGTCCACTGGCAATTTCTGGTGCGCATGTAGCTCGTTTCACAAGTTTTAATTTCGTTTTATTTTCCATTTATCCGTAGAGCTTCGTGTCATATAAGGACTTGACGATGTGATTAGTGAAATCATCAATATCTTTATGTGTATTATTAAAAGGGTTGGCCTACAATTGAACCTTAATGCAATACTCTGCTTTGAACATTTTTCTAGACAGATTCCGTTCTACTTAGGACTGTACTTTCTGTCTTTTATCGCTAGTTTTATCCATTCCATACACTTAACGTTGATTCCCTGTATTTGTAGCTTCTGGCGTCAGTCTTTCATGTGGTACCTTATCAAGAGCTGCAGAGACGGCCACGTTCACTTAATCTACTGGAAGTCCTTTGGCTGTATGGTTCTATTTTACACAAACGTGAGTAGGCTTCTTAGGTGGGATTTGGTTTTGACAAAACTATGTTGTAATGATTGTGCAAGACTGTGCACTCCTGAGATGTCAGATTTCCTCCCTTAGGATTCTTCCCGTGACATTAGTTAGAACAAAAATAAATGAGTTACTCACAAATAAAAAGTATAATACAAATAAATTGAATAGAAGAAAATAAAGTATCATTTAAATCAATGTCAAGTTTCCAGTGTTGTTAGACATATCCAGGGTCTCTCCCAGCCAGGAGCGATGTTTGCGCGAACACCCAACCAGTTACTGAACAGACCCAATGGTGTTGAACCACGTAATTCGTACGTCGCCTAGTGAGCTACACCAAATCAATCTTCGCACCATCTGCAGAGATTTATAATTCAGTGAGTGTTTCCAACAGTCAATTTGGATTAAACTATCCCGGATAGAACGATTCGCATTTATGAGTGAGCAGCCAGTGTCTTGGAGATGTTTAGCACATACCTTCTTATACAGCCTCCTCTCTTACACCACCTCTAAGAGGGACGTATGTTATGAATACTCATAGTTTACTTTATCCAACATTCAATGGGAAACTTTCCCGAGCCATACATTCCAGCACAAGACATAAATATATTAAACACAAGAATAGAAAGTATGCATAAAATATGTCCGTCTCACCCATCCTAAGCATATATTTATATAATATGCTTA
>WNGS01166011.1:15032668-15045936 GCA_020271785.1 Procambarus virginalis | reverse complement strand
TTGAAAGGCTCACGCGTCTCGCCATTCGGACACGTGCATCGAGGCTAGGGAGGACAGCCGCAGGCCGCGGGCCAGGATTAGCAGTACGCCTCACGACAGTGCGTTTGAGTGGGGAGTGGCGAATCTTGCGTTCATGCGGGCTGATACTATTAAGGATTAGTTAGTAAGTAATTTCTGTTCAGTTTTATTGGTTAAGGAGACCGCTCCGAGTTTATTGGACTGGGTACCATACTCGACCCATTGCAATAGATTCAGAGGTGTTGGGAGTCATCATACTCTCAACAGCAGTTCCTTGTGGGCTGTCTGGGCGGATTAATCTGTGGGACGCCAGGAGATAGGTCCGAGGGCGTTGTTAGACGACCCAAAACGCTAAGGAAAAACTTAAATCCGTGAAGGGCGTTGCGGCCTCCGAGGGACGGACTAGTATACTACCTAGCAACGATTCAACAACTAAGTGATCGCACACTTAGTGGAGGTTGAGTCGGCTCTAGTCTTAATTGTTGCTGAAAGCTGCGTGTCGCTCTGTTAGAATCTAGACGGTCGAGACCCCTAGGATAGGCGCGGGACGGCGAGCCGGTAGGAGCAATTATAGTATTAAGTCGAGTGTATCTTTAAATTAAGTATAATTAAATTTATAAAGTAATCCAGTTTAATTGCGTTTTCTAGAGATTAACAATTTTTCCCCTAAATTCAATCCCCGGTTCAATTTTTTTTAAGTGTTCAGTATTTTCGTGTATATTAGGCTAAGTGCGTACGTAAGTTTTGCTGTTCCTTATTGTATAAATCTAAGTCAGAGGCGTTGGTTCTGGAGCGTAGTTAATCCTCTGGACTTAGGGCTGTAGGTCGGTCACAATAGTTAAGTGAAGGAGTTGTTAAGGGATAGTAATTTTCGTGTAAGCGTCTGATAGAACTCGTGGAAATATTTATAAGTATTTTGGGATAAGTTTTCGGCTAAGTCAACGTTGGAAAGTCGTTAACTGTAATTAATTTGTAGTAGTGGGTAACGTATATGATCTGGGCATCATTAGGATTCCCCAGTCGTTGCGAGTGATATTGTTTCTAGTTTTACCAGTAAGACGGTAGAATTACGTTTTTAGACTTAGAATTTTTTTTGTGGAAACGTAGGTCGGAAAATTTTCTAAGTCCAGCTTGGGCTAGATTCGTACATTTTGGCGAAAAATTCGAATTCTCATGTTTCGTGTATATTCTGGGGCCAGTATTACTCTCTAGTGCGCGCAAGGGACGTAATTCTGTTCTTAAGCATTAAACAGTGGTAATTACATTTTTGCCGAATTTAGTTATTTTTCGAGAAAAATCGTGTTGTGATTTTATTAGAGTCCACTTGAGGTGAAAACCTCAGATTTTGATGAAAATTCGAATTGATGAGCGTTGAAACCGCCCGATGTGTCAGAGTTGTTTTGTATACAGCGTCAGTATTAAATAATAGCGTATTTATATCTGAGAACAAGAAACCCATTTTTTACGAATTAAGGGAGTTTTACCATATTTTGGGTGATAGAATTTTTTCTGGGTGCAAAAATTTGGCAGAGTCCAGCACTGAGTAAAAACGCAAGTTTTGATGAAAATTCAAATTTTGGCAAGCACATATGTGTCCTGGGAGTCTATATTAATCGCTAGAGCTGTTTAATAACGTAAAACTAGTATTTTCTTTCAGAACAAACATTTTGATTTTTCAGCGATTAAGCGAAAAAGCGCGGGACTTAGTTTTTCAGCGCAGCTGTCCCCGCTCCATCAGTCATCAGTGGCCACGCTGCTCACTTCAAGTGCGATTTTAGTATTGAAGTACGATAAATATTCTTTATTAAAAAATAACTAAATTCGGCAAAAATGTAATTAACACTGTTTAATGCTTAAGAACAGAATTACGTCCCTTGCGCGCACTAGAGAGTAATACTGGCCCCAGAATATACACGAAACATGAGAATTCGAATTTTCGTCAAAAAGTACGAATCTAGCCCAAGCTGGACTTAGAAATTTTCCGACCTACGTTTCCACAAAAAAAATTCTAAGTCTAAAAACGTAATTCTACCGTCTTACTGGTAAAACTAGAAACAATATCACTCGCAACGACTGGGGAATCCTAATGATGCCCAGATCATATACATTACCCACTAATACAAATTAATAGAATTAGTTAGGAGCAAGGGTGGACTCCCGATCATATGTGGCATTCTTCCAAGAAAGGGAGTGGGAATGAATGGATGTTGTCGGGGCACTTTGTGTCAATTGCCGGCTGGAAAGATATTGCAAATCAAATGCAATATCTTTCATAGACAACTGGGAACACTTCTATGAAGGAATGAAATGTATGCTCGTGATGGGGTGCATCTATCGAGAGCTGGGGTTGTTGCTGTTGCAAACTCGTTGGAAGTGGTTAGAGGTGTTTGTTTGGGTTTAAACTGTTAGTAGATAGAGGTATGGGAATTGATTTGGAGGAAGGAGGTAATAAAAGCATGTGTTTGCGAGAAAGGAATTGGCCAAATGATCAGGGAAAGAGAAGGGCTCAAAATAACAATTCACTTAGGGTATATTACACAAACAGTAGAAGTCTAAGAAATAAATTAACGAATTAAATGCTCTGTCTGCACAGAAAAAATAGATATTATTGCACTTACCGAAACGTGGATGAATGTAGATAATAGGGAACTATTAGCTGAATATCAATAAATGGATTCAAACTATTTCACACAGATAGATATATTAGACGAGGAGGTGGAGTAGCCATATACGTTAGGGACAATTTGAAATGTAGTCTCAAAGAGGGAATCAAAACTGAGCCACACACAGAAACCATTTGGATAGAATTATACGAAAAAGCAAATAATATTACA
Organism: Procambarus virginalis; assembly: GCA_020271785.1. Lineage (NCBI taxonomy): Eukaryota > Metazoa > Arthropoda > Malacostraca > Decapoda > Cambaridae > Procambarus > Procambarus virginalis. The sequence continues at coordinate 15,043,084 of WNGS01166011.1, read as the reverse complement.
TAGGATTTATATATAGGCCACCAAATTTAGACAGAATGGAAGCAAAACATCTATGGGATGAAATATCTAGGGCAACTAGTTCTAACAGTATTTATGTCATGGGTGACTTTAATTTTAGTGGAATAAACTGGTTGAACAAAGGAATAGTGAACAGAAGATTTTCTAGAATTAATTGACGATTGCTTTCTTACGCAACACATTAAGGAACCAACACGGGAAAACAATATTTTAGATTTAGTGTTAACTAACAGGAAACACAAATTAATGACATCGAAATAGGGAGTGAGCTAGGGAACAGTGATCACAAAGAAATCAGATTTAGCATAGAATGGAATAGACCTGTAGGAGAAAATTCTGTTAAAGTGCCAGATTTTCGAAAGCTGATTTTAATAGCCTAAGAAACTTTTTGGGTCAAATTGATTGGAAAGTCTTGGGTATAGGGTGGGGGCGGTCTTGGAGCGTGACATGAACCCAGCGATGGTGATGTAAATGGGGATTTCGATGTGGATTCAATATATAACTTATTTAAGAATATTCTAAACAAAGCACAGGAACGTAGTATACCACACAAATTGAATAGATCGATTACTAATGACCCAAAGTGGATAACAAAGAATTTGAAGAACCTTATAGGTAAAAAGAGAGCTTGGTACAAAAGGATTAAAAATGGGGAGGTAACTTTAGAACAGGAATTCGTACAACTGGTTAAAAATGTTAAAAAAGAGATAAGGAAAGCAAAAAGAAACTATGAAGTTCGCATAGCAGGGCAAGCAAAGACAAATCCTAAAGGGTTTTTTCAGTTATATCGAACTAAGACTAGGGAAAGGATAGGTCCATTAAAAACTGAGACAGGTCAAATAACAGATAGTGATGAAGAGATGAGTAGTATTTTTAACAAATATTTTGTATCTGTATTACTAAAGAGGAACTTAACAATATGCCTTCAGCCGAACAAGTCTATGGGGTGGGACGAGGACAGGTTGACGAGTTTAGCAGTTACCAGGGAGGATGTTCTTAAACAAATAGTAAAACTCAAACCAAACAAATCCCCAGGGCCGGATGAAGTGTTTGCCAGGGTGCTGAAAGAATGCAAAGAGGAGCTTTGTGACCCACTGTCAATCATATTTAATAAATCAATAGAGTCAGGCAGAGTGCCAGAGTTTTGGAAAGTTGCTAATGTGATACCAGTTTTTAAGAAAGGAGATAGATCACTTGCGTCTAACTATCGACCAATTAGCCTAACGTCTATTGTGGGAAAGTTACTCGAATCTATAATAGCAAATAAAATTCGTCTTCATCTTGAAAAACATAAATTAATAATTGAGTCGCAACATGGTTTTATAAATGGCCGTTCATGTTTAACAAATTTGTTATCTTTTTATTCTAGCATAGTTGAGGCAGTTGATAGTGGTAAGGATTGTGATGTTGTGTACCTTGACTTTAGCAAAGCTTTCGATACAGTGCCACATGAAAGACTGATTAAAAAGATAGAGGCTCATGGTATTGGGGGTGCTATATTAAGCTGGATTAGGGCATGGCTATACCAAAGGAAACAGAGAGTTAGTATAAATGGAGTCAAGTCAGAGTGGGAAAATGTTGTAAGTGGAGTGCCTCAAGGCTCTGTCTTGGGACCTCTGTTGTTTATAATATATATAAATGATTTAGATTCAGGTTTGAGTAGCAACATTTGCAAATTTGCCGATGATACGAAAATCGGTAGGGAAATTAATTCGGAGGAGGACTCACTATCACTTCAAGTTGATCTAGATAGGGTTTTGAAATGGTCAAAGGACTGGCAGATGCAGTTTAATGCTGACAAATGTAAAGTTCTGAGGCTAGGTAATGATGATAGAGTTACAAGATACGAGCTAGATGGTGTTGAGATTGCGAAGTCGGATTGCGAAAGGGATCTGGGAGTTATAATTAGTAAGAATTTAAAACAAAAGGATCAATGCATAAATGTTCGTAATAAGGCAAATCGGACACTCGGATTTATTAATCGCAGCGTAAGTAACAAGACACCTGGTGTGGTTCTCAAGCTATATCTTGCTCTGGTTAGGCCCCATTTAGATTATGCAGTTCAGTTTTGGTCGCCATATTATAGAATGGATATAAATTCACTTGAACGTGTCCAGCGTAGGATGACTAAGTTAATTCCCCAAATTAGAAATCTTTCATATGAAGAAAGATTAACAAAGCTTAATTTGCATTCACTGGAAAGGCGAAGAGTTAGGGGTGACATGATAGAGGTTTACAAGTGGATGAATGGACATAACAAAGGGGATATTAATAGGGTATTGAAAGTATCAACACAGGACAGAACGCGAAACAATGGGTATAAATTGGATAAGTTTAGATTTAGGAAAGACTTGGGTAAATACTGGTTCAGTAACAGGGTTGTTGATTTGTGGAACCAATTGCCGCGTAACATTGTGGAGGTGGGGTCCCTCGATTGTTTCAAGCATGGGTTGGACATGTATATGAGTGGGATTGGGTGGTTATAAATAGGAGCTGCCTCGTATGGGCCAATAGGCCTTCTGCAGTTGCCTTTGTTCTTATGTTCTTATGTTCTTATAACTCCCAGATCCCTTTCGCAATCCGACTTCGCAATCTCAACACCATCTAGCTCGTATCTTGTAACTCTATCATCATTACCTAGCCTCAGAACTTTACATTTATCAGCATTAAACTGCTTCTGCCAGTCCTTTGACCATTTCAAAACCCTATCTAGATCAACTTGAAGTGATAGTGAGTCCTCCTCCGAATTAATTGGAAAAACCCTTTAGGATTTGTTTTTGCTTGCTCTGCTATGCGAACTTCATAGCTTCTTTTTGCTTTCCTTATCTCATTTTTAGTACAGTATTTCTAACCAGTTGTACGAATTCCTGTTCTAAAGTGACCTCCCCATTTTTAATCCTTTTGTAGCAAGCTCTCTTTTTACCTATAAGGTTCTTCAAATTCTTTGATATCCACTTTGGGTCATTAATATTCGATCTATTCAATTTGTGTGGTATACTACGTTCCTGTGCTTTGTTTAGAATATTCTTAAATAAGTTATATATTGAATCCACATCGAAATCCCCTTTTACGTCACCTATCGCTGGGTTCATGTCTCGCTCTAAGACCGGCCCACACCCCATACCCAAGAGTTGCCTTTGTTCTTATGTTCTTAATTTTGGGAATTAACTTTGTCATCCTACGCTGGACAGGTTCAAGTGAATTTATACCCATTCTATAGTACGGCGACCAAAACTGAACTGTATAATCTAAATGGTGCCGAACCAGAGCAAGATATAGCTGAAGAACAATACCAGGTGTCTTGTAGGTCATAGTGTGAAATTCATGTGGATTCCATCTCATGTTGGAATAGTGCTCAACGAGGTAGCGGATGACTTGGCCAAACGTGCCACATAAAAACCACAAGTTGACATTGAATGTGAATTCACGATGAGACAAATAAGAAGTAAAATCAGAAATATTCAGGCACAGGCAGAAGTGGAGAGGAGAAGCATAATGTATGAGAGAAGTCAAACCATGCAACACTACATGTACGTGAGTCAAACCACCCATTTCACTTATGGTAAAAGAAGAAATGCTTGGAGTGACTCTGTGTATATGCGGCTTAGGCTTGGGTACAAATATTACTTGGAATATGTGATAGGTGTTCATGATAATGACACAAAGTGTAAACTATGTGGTATGTTAAGGTCTCACACCCTTTCCCATTATGTTCTTGATTGTCCGTTGATTAATGTATATAGAAACACTGAGATAAGGACTGTTCCTGAACAAATAGCCTGGATGTGTCACAACGGAAAGGTTGATGATATTCTTGAGAGATATAAGAAGTTTGCACCAGGACTGTAATTTTTTGTTGAATTATCTGCATGTCTCTTGCAAATTGTCTATACAGTATACCTAGGTCATAAAAGTATTTGTGTACGTCTGGTACCATACTACTTGTGAAAAGGAGAAAATGTAGAAGTTTATCTCTTAGAATGTTTGGTAATATGTTTATTGTTTGTGATGTGTTTATATGTATGTATTAACACGATGTACTGAACGGGGTGAGAATAGCTTGAGCTACCTCATCCCTTTGTGTGTATTTTACTTCAATAAACTTATTTCAATTTCAATTTCAGGTGTCTTGTTACTAACGCTTCGATTAATAAAACCCAGTGTCCTATTTGCCTTATTACGAACATTCATGCATTGATATTTTGGTTTTACATAAGAACAAAGGTAACTGCAGAAGGCCTATTGGCCTATTCGAGGCAGCTCCTATTTATAACCACCCAATCCCACTCATATCCATGTCCAACCCACGCTTGAAACAATCAAGGGACCCCACCTCCACCACGTTACACAGTAATTGGTTCCACAAATCAACAACCCTGTTATCGAACCAGTATTTACCCAAGTCTTTCCTAAATCTAAACTTATCCAATTTATACCCATTGTTTCGTGTTCTGTCTTATGTTGATACTTTTAATATCTTATTAATATCCCCTTTGTTATGTCCATTCAGTGGTGTAGATGATGATAAAAAACAATATTTTGAATTGCATTTTTATTTGTTTGGCTCTATACATAATCAATTTATTTTTAAATACATTTACAATACATAATACAGTACTGTACTCTGCTAATCTTCAGTACTATACTACCATATACTACATATGTATATATAAACTGAAGTAATTTGTTTTCTCCAGAAATCTATGGCAATGCAGTTATATATACAATGTACAATATTTTCTGCACATAAAAAGATGACTAAGTCATAACTTTGTTAGAGCCATTGCCATATACATCATTAATTACCTCATTAATACAACTTCTAAACCCACTTGAATAATATAGTTACCTTCAGTTTTGTAATTATTTATCTATGTTTTTACACTCAATAGATGTATTCAAATAACATTGCACTACCTGTTGATGTTACAAGGATGACTGCTCAGGTTTACTTACATAAAAACCAAGTAAAAAAATATGGTTCTTTCCCTGAAGAGGTTTAACAGAGTTTTAACTGTATAGAGTAAAATGCACCCCATACATCACTCAGGAGAGATATGATTAAGTTTCTTTGGCAAGTAAATATTGATTTTATTGAGCCTCTTTTTTTTTTTATCTACCATACTAGGCAAACAGTATTATGAGGCTAAATCAGCATACCATATGTCACCACTGCCACATTAGCCACAACAGTCACTGTACTCTGCTACACGTACATAATAGATCTGGATGCCTTTGTGACAAGAAAACACAAGTATTTGTAACAGTTCTGAAATATTAAAGAGATCACACTAAGGAATGTTAAGAAAATATACCTTGTCCAAGGATAACAAAGCAAGATGCTGGTAAACCATCGCCATTTTGGCTCATGACACAAGTTTAAAACCTTAAAATAATAAGCATTGTTTTTCTAACAAAATATAAATAAGCCGCATTCATAATGAGCTCAATGCTGCAGACTTGTGCAAATGATACTGCAAGGAACTTTGCCACTGTCCACAAAACATAAGGTTCTTGTGCTGCAAGACTTGCAGGCCAGATTATGGCCAGCACTGTTTAGCTTCCATAAAACAGCTGTGTTGTAAGCAATGTTCGTTGTTGTTAAATATTGCCAATATTCATTGTTATACAGATCAATAAAAATAAAATTTTTAGTTTTTATACCGTTTAAGTCAGTATATATATATATATATGTATATATATATATATATATATATATATATATATATATATATATATATATATATATATATATATATGAATGAATGAATGATGTACACATTTCTCAAAATTTATAACCGAGTTGCTTACTATGTCCAGAAAGAAGAATTCCGAAAAATGCCCAAATGATGCAAATATTTGATTATACAATACAGTATGTAGCTTTTTATATACTACATTAAATATATATTTAACATTTATGTAATTAAAAATAAATAAAACATGTATACTTATCATCAGCATTTCAATAACTGCCATATACTTGAGGCTTAAGTTGTACAAAAGCTTTCATTGAGGCTACTGGAACAAGCACGTCATGCTCATTGCTGCATAAATGCTGATTGCAGAGATCTTTTATTTTATCTTAATTCATCTCTACTTACTGAACCTTTCTGCTTGACATTCCATGGGTTTTTCTGGATATTCCAGAAAATGCCATGGCCACATGCTCACTAGCACAGGTAAAGGATAACAATAATGCGGATGATCTTTGTGACGGTCTTGAAGTGAATATGAGTGCCTCTTTATCACAGCCGTTTAAGTCAGTATTTTTGTGGATTTCTTTAAATAAAGAACAACCACAATAGAGTCAGCAATGGTTGGTTTAACCCATCCAAACTTAAATTTACATGATCACTTTAAACAATATGCACATAACAAATCTGACAAATTACCTTGTATATTGTCATATAAATAAGCTGTTTTCTTATAAAAAAAATGTTATAATACAGTATAAGGTCTTGATATAAAAGGTTATAGAGGGACATAATGGGACTTAGGAACTGAACCCTAAAGTTCATTTAGCTAAGCCAGTTAGTCTTGATAAGCTAGTTACACAGTTTAATGCATATTATTATATCAACAATGGGTGTGAGAATGACCACAAGTACAGTCTCTAAGCTAAGCAACATACCATATGTGGTGAACTAGTTTCATAATGTGATTTGCTTATCAAGCACACCACCCCTCGTCTAGTGTTCAGCGATGGAAAGGTTACAATCATCTGCATTTACTACCTATTAATATCCCACTAAAGTGGGATATTAGGCTAAAATTTCTGGTAGTAGATCATTTTGAATAAATATTGGCACATTTTTTGAACATTTGGTTAAGAGCTACCTTTAAATTCATGTATGTTTTCAAACTCCATCACATAGTGATGGAATGGTATGCAAATAATTTTGCTGACACACATGTTGAACCCTGGTTCCAGTCTTGCATTGATCATAAAAAATTGTTATGGTGACTCTTTTTAATCACAGGTCAGTGTAAGATACTATTGGTGGGCACCGGTGGTCTTGCTCTTTGGGCAATGAGAATTGCTCGCTTTTACTGGCCAGAGAAGAGAGATCGTATCAACTCAATGTGGCGTGTCTTAGAGATGAGGGAATCTCTATTGCACAGGAATATTTAAAGCAAGTATTGTTAATACAATAATAGTAATAATAATAGTACCTGTAATAACATATTTTATTTATACAAAATTACAGAGGATCTGAGTACAATGAGTTCATTGCATAATACTGTTAGATATTTGTATTTTTATAAAGCCACTAATCACATGTAGCATTTCTGGCATAGCTTAAGATTAATGTAAAGGCTTTAATTAATTAGTTCATATTCAGTCTAATAATATCATTAACACTCGCTTCCAAGCATCAGAAACAAAAATTATAAATAAAACTTGTTAGGATTTGTCACATCTGATCAAAATAATAAAATAGCAAAATAATATAAATACTGTACTGCAAAGTACTTACTGTACAGTACTAGAAGAAATTAATTGCAATCATGTACAGTATAGTATCACAGTTTAAAATCAATTTTATTTGTTGTTGCATTTGAATTTTAATATAGAGCATTTATAACATTTAAAAGTTTTCAGCTGACTTTCATTTACTATTTATTGTTACATATCACAAACTTTTATATATATATATATATATATATATTATAATAGTAAACTTATTTACTGTAATGAGACTAAACCTTAACATATTTGCTTTGCTACCTCAGGGTAAATGTTGTCCAGTGGAATGAAGATCTTTATGAGGAGCAGCTAGTAGAGCGTACTAAGGATGCATGTGGAGGACCTGTCGACATCGTCATTGACTTCAGTGCCACTTCACGCTCCGTTCGAAGGGCTCTCAAGTGCCTGGCTCCCGTAAGTGCCTATGTGAATTAAACTGTGGCAACAATACCAGAAACTATGAATGTGTGTATCCATATTGTTGTCCTTTCAGCCCTTGCATTAAGAATGAGTGTTTAATGAAACTCAGAGCTTTATACAAAAATACATACAATCTTTTTCCATTTATTACATTATTTAGTATACCTCCATTAAAACAAATAGCCATCTTCATATACAGTACTTTACACCAAAATAATGTTCAAAAAGATGTATGGATTCACAAACAGAAAATGTAGCCATTCCACTCATAATATTTCACTTGTCCTGTACAGTATATTGATACAGATTTTAGTGAAGAAAAAAAAGACTAGTTTTTCTTATGTAATTTTGTAAATCTTGCAGGGTGGTGTAACGCTCATGAGTTCAGAGCATGCAGAGGGACTTATATCCCGCTTTGGAGCTGTTGCTGAAAAAGAGAATCACCACCTTATTCCAATCGAATTTGGTACCTTAAATCAGCTCCGGAATCTTGTACATCTTGTTTCCACAGGGAGAGGTAAGAAAAATATTATACTGTATTTGTTTATGAAAATGCATGTACTGCAGGGATAGTAATTATTTATTTATTTATTTATTTATTTATTTATTTATTTATTTATTTATTTATTTATTTATTTATTTATTTATTTATGTTCAAGAAGGTACATTGAGTTTATGAGAGTACAGAACATGGAAAGTTTTACATTCTTGTAAATTTGTTTTAAAACATGACAGGTAGTGTAAAGCAGTAAAGTTATAAAGTACTATACTATATATACTACCTCTTTTGTCATAGATGTCTCTCAAATTCAAATAATCTAATGAAAAATAATTCTTTATGACTATAAAGTTAATGGGTAACTTGTAAAATTTAAAATATATATATATTTGTAAGCTTGTAAATACAGAATCCTTACAAGCAGTGTATATGTGTGCACATATAAAAAGTTAACTACAAATAATACTTGCTTTCCTTGTAAGCAGCCTGGGTACAGTAATACACCAAGAACTTCAAAAAACCTTGTAGATCTGAAACAAAGTGAAATCTATACTATCAATTCCATCTATCATCATATTAGCTAACATGCAAGAGAAGTCACATATCTATGAAACATTCAATAAACTCAACAGACTCTTAGATGTTATAATTGCTTGGCTTGGCCTTTGTTATTAGTATCTCTTGGAGTTTACCTTATTTGCTGATAACTATGTGATGGAATGTAAACAAATATACGAATTTAGAGTCAGCTCTATAACAAATGTTCAAGAAATGTGTAAATATTTATTTCAAAATTATGTACCAGAAATTTTAGCCAAATACAGTATCCCCAGTTTGCTAACTGTCGGTAGTAAATGTGGGTGATTGTAACCTTTTCACTGCTGCCCACTGGATGAGGGGTGGTACAGTATGCATGCTAAGCAAATTAAATTATAAAACTAACTCACCACAAATGTAAGTTGCTTAGCTTAGAGACTGTACTTGTGGTTGTTCTTGAACCCATTGTCAATATACTGTATAATTGACAGTGTAACTAGTTAATGAAGACTGTAACTTGCTTAGTAAATGAATTTGGGGGATCAGTTCCTGAGCCCAATTGTATGTGCTTCTGTAACCTTTTCTGCTACTGCACACACACAGAATGGGTATGTGGTGCATAATAATAAAGGAACTAAACTAAACTTTTCTTGTTAACAGATTGAGCCTCCACCACACACCATATTCTCAGCTGACCAAGCCAATGAGGCCTTAGCAAAGATTGGCCGAGGCCTAATCCCAGGTCGAGCCATTCTGGAGTTTCCTGAAGATGATGAAGAGTCTGAGGAGTAACTCATTTATGAAGATTTACACAAATGTAAATATACACTGAGGATATATTACAAAGAATCTTCAAGCAACACTGACTTTCAGAGACCTTACCTCATGAAGGCACCTTCCTGAAGATTTCCTGATTTCAGGACTGCAAAACCTATTACTAGTTTCTCTCCACAGAGCACCTCAGCATTGAATTCAAAAGGTGTTCTAACCAATATCTTTTTACTTGAATATTTTGGTACTGGTGTGAGTACATTTACATTGGAATGTGATTTAAAAATATTGTTGTGGACTTCCTAATACTAATTCTGGTAGTGTTTCTGCAATGCTAAGCGACTTAGAAAGGAGAGATTATCTAGTAATGTGATAGAGGAATTGTGACTAATTTTTTTGTGTATAGTGTTAGCTGTGCTTGAAAATGTTAATTATCACTGGTTCCTAGGACCTTCACACTGGTTGATAACTTACAGGACACTTGGCAGAGCATCATTGTGAATATACTTTTTATATTATAATGAACGTGGTGTGAGAAGCATCACAAAACAAGCTACTTTTAGTCATAATTATTTAATTAAGGCTCAGGTCTTCACAAGGTTTGTTCTTCCTTTTGCCATTTGTGCATCAGTTGTACTGCAGTTTTCCATAGCATATCAAAATGAATGAAACAATGCCAAAGTAACGTACAGTAACAGTC
>WNGS01166011.1:15011637-15031668 GCA_020271785.1 Procambarus virginalis | reverse complement strand
TTACATTCTTGTAAATTTGTTTTAAAACATGACAGGTAGTGTAAAGCAGTAAAGTTATAAAGTACTATACTAAACTTCCATGTTCTGTACTCTCATAAACTCAATGTACCTTCTTGGAACATAAATAAATAATAAATAAATAAATAAATAAATAAATAAATAAATAAATAAATAAATAATTACTATCCCTGCAGTACATGCATTTTCATAAACAAATACAGTATAATATTTTTCTTACCTCTCCTGTGGAAACAAGATGTACAAGATTCCGGAGCTGATTTAAGGTACCAAATTCGATTGGAATAAGGTGGTGATTCTCTTTTTCAGCAACAGCTCCAAAGCGGGATATAAGTCCCTCTGCATGCTCTGAACTCATGAGCGTTACACCACCCTGCAAGATTTACAAAATTACATAAGAAAAACTAGTCTTTTTTTTTCTTCACTAAAATCTGTATCAATATACTGTACAGGACAAGTGAAATATTATGAGTGGAATGGCTACATTTTCTGTTGTGAATCCATACATCTTTTTGAACATTATTTTGGTGTAAAGTACTGTATATGAAGATGGCTATTTGTTTTAATGGAGGTATACTAAATAATGTAATAAATGGAAAAAGATTGTATGTATTTTTGTATAAAGCTCTGAGTTTCATTAAACACTCATTCTTAATGCAAGGGCTGAAAGGACAACAATATGGATACACACATTCATAGTTCTGGTATTGTTGCCACAGTTTAATTCACATAGGCACTTACGGGAGCCAGGCACTTGAGAGCCCTTCGAACGGAGCGTGAAGTGGCACTGAAGTCAATGACGATGTCGACAGGTCCTCCACATGCATCCTTAGTACGCTCTACTAGCTGCTCCTCATAAAGATCTTCATTCCACTGGACAACATTTACCCTGAGGTAGCAAAGCAAATATGTTAAGGTTTAGTCTCATTACAGTAAATAAGTTTACTATTATATATATATATATATATATATATATATAAAAGTTTGTGATATGTAACAATAAATAGTAAATGAAAGTCAGCTGAAAACTTTTAAATGTTATAAATGCTCTATATTAAAATTCAAATGCAACAACAAATAAAATTGATTTTAAACTGTGATACTATACTGTACATGATTGCAATTAATTTCTTCTAGTACTGTACAGTAAGTACTTTTGCAGTACAGTATTTATATTATTTTGCTATTTTATTTTGATCAGATGTGACAAATCCTAACAAGTTTTATTTATAATTTTTGTTTCTGATGCTTGGAAGCGAGTGTTAATGATATTATTAGACTGAATATGAACTAATTAATTAAAGCCTTTACATTAATCTTAAGCTATGCCAGAAATGCTACATGTGATTAGTGGCTTTATAAAAATACAAATATCTAACAGTATTATGCAATGAAATCATTGTACTCAGATCCTCTGTAATTTTGTATAAATAAAATATGTTATTACAGGTACTATTATTATTACTATTATTGTATTAACAATACTTGCTTTAAATATTCCTGTGCAATAGAGATTCCCTCATCTCTAAGACACGCCACATTGATGTTGATACGATCTCTCTTCTCTGGCCAGTAAAAGCGAGCAATTCTCATTGCCCAAAGAGCAAGACCACCGGTGCCCACCAATAGTATCTTACACTGACCTGTGATTAAAAAGAGTCACCATAACAATTTTTTATGATCAATGCAAGACTGGAACCAGGGTTCAACATGTGTGTCAGCAAAATTATTTGCATACCATTCCATCACTATGTGATGGAGTTTGAAAACATACATGAATTTAAAGGTAGCTCTTAACAAATGTTCAAAAAATGTGCCAATATTTTATTCAAAATGATCTACTACCAGAAATTTTAGCCTAATATCCCACTTTAGTGGGATATTAATAGGTAGTAAATGCAGATGATTGTAACCTTTCCATCGCTGAACACTAGACGAGGGGTGGTGTGCTTGATAAGCAAATCACATTATGAAACTAGTTCACCACATATGTATGTTGCTTAGCTTAGAGACTGTACTTGTGGTCATTCTCACACCCATTGTTGATATAATAATATGCATTAAACTGTGTAACTAGCTTATCAAGACTAACTGGCTTAGCTAAATGAACTTTAGGGTTCAGTTCCTAAGTCCATTATGTCCCTCTATAACCTTTCCAACTAAGCCCACAGGATGGGTATAGCATGCATAATAAATGAACTAAATTAAAACATTGTTTATCTTGGGATGCCTAATTAAGTTATGATGACCAAACAACACACCAGAAGATAACGTTTCAGTCCATTCTGGATCATTATGAAGTCGATTGTGATGGGAGTAAGGGAGGCATGGGTATTAAGACAAGAGTGCGGTGAGGAGCAGATAAGAGACGAAAAAATTCCTAGGAGGAGGTAAGAGTAAGGCGAAACGTAAGAACAGGAAGAAAGGTACGAATGTGATGGGTGTAACAATAGGGTGAAGGAGGGTAATAATAAGAGGAGAAAGAAAAAAGAAAAAAGGGGTAGGCTTATGTCAGATCATGTTTGTCAGGAAGTGTTCCCTAGATATGAATTACAAAAGTTGATATAGCCTCCCCCCCTCCCCCCACCGCATAAATGGTGGATCAGATTTGAGTGTGCCTCAATTAAGAATTAAAAAATTTTGACGAGTTGTTTATGGTTACTTTAGTAACCACTCTGGATGTGATGGCACAGTGCTTCAACATGATATGTGCCTTCCTTATGGCATTGCTACTAACCCGTCTCTCCTTTCTCTGCGAGGACTTTCTCAACGTGTTTATGAGCGTTAAAGACTGTGTTCATGGCCCAGAGTGCACCAGAGGGCAACATAGCAGCTGTGCTCAGACCCATGTTGTCAGGCACTTTAATCAAGTACTGCACTTCAGGCACTGCAATGTATTCAGCATATCTGTAAACAAGAGATAATTTTACAGAAGTGTACTTTGCAAACATATTTATGAGATACCTAAACAACAGACATCATTATTGTATATAATCATCAATGACATAAGCTCTTCAGCTCTACCAATAACTAAAAGAGTGCCACAAGGTAGCATCTTAGGACCTCTCCTATTTCTTCTATTTAAAAGAAGGCAGAAAGAGCCCATCAGAAAACTACTATCTGATCAGCTTGACATCACACACTTGCAAGCTCCCGGAAAGAATCCTAAGAGAGGGAATCATTCACAATCTCACAGTGACCAATCGTGTAAATCAACACAACATGGGTTTGTTAAAAACTGATCCTGCCTTACAAACCTGCTCATATTTTTGGAAACAGTAACCAGCTATTCAGACATAAGGCTTCTGGCCTTATGTCTTTTGTCTTATGTCTTATAGCTTTTGATAAGGTACCACATGAAAGATTAGCAAGGAAATTACATGCACATGGAATGAATGGTAGAATACTAGATAAAACACCCAGTAAGTCTTCCCCTGGCCAGGATACGAACTCAGGACAAAGCTCTCGCAAAACACCAGGCGAGTGTCTTAACCACTGCACCACAGGGACCATGGGGAAAATTAATTAATGGGTCTTTGGGGTCGACTGCTGGATGGAATGGGCTTGGTCTGAGGATGGGTTGAAATCCACACAAATGTACCATGCAAATAAAAAAAAACTAATACTGTATATGTAACTCACTCCCTAATGAAAAGGGAAAGAAAGGAATGAGAGAGTAAGGAGATGTGAGAGAGCTTGGACTAGAAAATAGGTTGGTAAAATAAATACAGTTGGTAAAACCCTATGAATGAAGTGAACTGAATTTACTATGGGGTCCCACCTAAGTTTTGCTTTAATAATTTCTTAGGCATGGTTAAGCATAGCAATGGAAGTTTAAGCAAGGTGAAGTTGAAGAGTACGTATAGTGGGGGGCATACCCTGGTGGATGTCCCTCATATGGGTATACAATGACTCTGTCCCCCAGCTTGAGATCTGTTTCGCCAACTTCCTCTCCAAGGGCGTCCACTGTCCCAGCCACCTGCAACACACCAACATGATCACATCAATCTACCGTAATGTCACTGAAAAGAAAATGAATTCAAATGAATTAAATGATATGCAAAAAAAGCATCCTCAATCTTGTTACAAGATTCTCTTACACATTGGTAAGGAAATGAGTATGGTTATACTGTATAAGCTTCAGTTTATACTGTTGAGAAAGTTACTGACCGTCATAACGTGACAGTAGAAAACCTAGCTCTTATAATGGGGGACTTTAAAAATGAGACAATAGATTGGGTGAATCTAACATTAAAAGTAAACGGAGAACAATTTCTTGACCTGGTTCAGGACTTCTTTTGCACATAGCATGTGACAGCCCACCTGAAGTAATAGCATTTTAGATGTGCTAACATCAGAAGACAGCATAATCAATCAAATACAGATAGGAGAAAATCTCATACTTTTGATTAAGGCATGGAAGCATCATGGGAAAATTTCCACAAGGTCATCACTGAACTTGTTAATGATATGCTTCTTTCTGGAAGAGCAAACTTCGTCAAATTGTCTCGTGTCCAAACGGCCATACAGTAGTGTACTCACATCTTGTTGAGATTGCTAAACTAAAAGCTCATATCAGTTCTGTTTGGCCTACCAGAAGTTGGAGCCAGAACATGCCCCCTTCCCCCTCACAGAGGCACAGGGAATGGGTGACAATCCACAACCTCACCAGAAAAAACTCCAGAAAGTCAGAGAAGCTTTACAGACAACTGGAGGGTTTGCAGAAATGAAGCATTGAAACTGCCAAACAACTCTGCAAACACTTCCCTCAAAACAAGGGATTCATTCAAACTAGCTAAAAATTTGTTAGTACCAATTACCATTACCAGGTGGCCTGGCCCCAGCCCTCAGCTATCTCCTCACCTCAGTTCTGTTGCTGATGGGGCAGCATGGGGAGCTGCTTCCAGTCTGTCTGTGTCATGGAAGGTCCAGTCTGCAAGCCCCACTGCTTCAAGCTAAGTACCGGGAATTATTGAACTCTGTTGTCCTGCCTGACTTGAACTGACTTCAAGAGGGCCTCCAGATTACCTGTGAGTTCAGTAGAAATTCAGTTGTATAACTTTTACCAAGTTAGGGTGGTCCAGTGGTCAGCTTCAGCAGCTGGGATTCTCTCGGTTGTGGGTTCCAGTCACTTCAGAACTCTAGTTAACTTTCCAAGACTGTAATTTGCTTGGCAAAATGAATTTTGGGGTTCAGTCCCTGAGCCCATGTGCCTCTAATCCTTTCCACTACTGCCCACAGGATGGGTATGGGGTGCTTAATAAATTAGACTAAATACTTTGCACAATTACCTTCTCTGGTGTGTTCGGGAATTCACCCCCGAGTAGCTTGGTCACCAGGGTGGAGAGCCTCGCCTTGGACTAATCAAAGATGCGTGAGTCATCGTGTTTGAGTCCTTGGCTGGGGGCATTCTTTGCTTATGCTGTGGTGCATTGGGGTTCGTGTGCTTGTCTATATGGCACGCTGTGTTCGCCATTCTTAGCCTGATTATTTTGGCTGCACTTAGCGACTGTTCTTCTGGTGAGCGGTCCTGATGTCTGGTTAGCCACCTTCAGGCCCTGGGAATCCCCTACCGGTCTCTGACATGGCTCGGTATGTTGTTGTTGCTGGGTTAGGGGCGGCTACAGTACCCTACTTAGAGGGACAACTGAAAGACAGTCTATCGACATCTACTAACTCCAAGACTCAATAAAACACTGAATTATATGTTTAATAGATCTCTAATCCTGTCGATGGAGGACAGAAGAAAATGTATATACTGTATGCTGGTTAGCACTGTAAATGTGTGGTCACGTTTGTGGTAGAAAAAACTCTGGATAACAAAGCGTCAGGCGTCCAGCGGGGAGTAGAATAAGTCAAAGCCAAATGTCAAAGTCAGAAAAGCCCCCTAAACCCAAATGGGTAAAATTCACCGACGTCTTCCAGTGACCCCCCAGCAGAGCCGGTTCCATCTCCAAAGAATCTGAGGGTAATGGAGACTGGTCTGTGTCACAGACCAGTCTCAATGGTCTGTAACACAGTCGCTGGTCTGAGTCACAGACCAGCAACGCAATTGTGGCAATGTGAGGAGGCCTGGCTCTGGTTCCCCGGTAGGCCAAGCAACTTCCGGAGACCTATTAGTATGGAGCAATCTTAGCAGGATAGCTTCAGAGAGCCACTGGGGGTCCCCACAAAATGTTATAATGACTATAACGTAACCTCTGGAAAATGTATCAATCCACAAAGAGCAATATAGACTATACGATATACAGACGCGCATTAATTTCCGCCGCCCAGGAAATCAGATCAACTAAAAGAAACTACGAAAGAAAACTTGCTTAAAACATAAAGACAGATCCAAAGATCCTATGCCGAAGTAAACCCGAAGTAGAGCAGTAGTAGGTATAGTAGCTGTAGTACAATAGTAGAAGTTGTAGTATAGTTCTTGTAGTACAATAGTAGTAGAAGCTGTAGTAAAATAGTAGTAGTAGTGTATAATAGTATTATGTTAATTGTTGTAGTAGTATTAGTGTAGAAGGTAAGGTAATTATCAGGAGAGAGAGCGCTAAACCAGTATAACTATATAGGTAGTAGTGTAGAAGTAGAAGTAGTAGTAGTATTGTATAGTTCCTGCAAAAATTTTGAAACCCACAAAAATTCTAGGTCCTGTGAGGAGCAACCTATTCTCGGCTCACATCAAGACGAAGCAATATAACTATTATTGTACATAAACACTAAGTTTGCCGCACTTGATGATGACCACTGAACTGAAGGGAATGACTTGAGGATTCAATGTTCCATCATGTTTGTGTACTTAAAGGGTTAACTTGGTGGCGACTGCAGTCCTATAAATATCAGCGACTATCAACATCAAACCAGGTTCGTCAATTAAGTGGCTGACCTTGAATTCAGGCATGTATTAATATAGATAATATTCTGAAATAAAATTGGCATTCTCAGAAAACTATATTTTTATGCGTAGGCTTATGTTAGGTTAAGTAAAGAGGTAAGAATAGGCTATTTTCAATGGAAATTCAAAGATATAGTTTCCTTGCGTAGATGCAACGTATGTGTACTAGATAACTCGTTGGAATGTAGGTCAGCCTACAATTGCCAGTTGTGTACGGACATAAAGTGAGATGACTAACCTCATAACCAGGGAAGAGTGCAGTGTCCCTGACTGAGTGATGCAGTGGTGACCCGCAGTGCAGTGCTTCAATAGACTTGATACTAGAGGAAGATGACGCCGACCTCAGGCGGTAACACACACCAGCATTACGAACCTGCAACACGGAAATGTTTGCCTCAGTTGGCACAGTGGATAATGTGGCTCACTCGTTCAGGCTAAGTACCTTTGGGTCTGGCAAGGATTTTGATAGGTGGCTGTACGGACAGCCTTTTTTCGGTTGTGGGTGACAATATCTCTAAAATTTATTCATAATTGTAATATTTGTTATCCTTAACTGTGCTCAAAATACTTAGGTTAGCTCCTCCTAACCCTTGCACAGGAGCCCTTCAGAATTTCTTTATTGAATGCCAGCATTGTTCAGAATGGATAGCTAAAACTGGAACTGAACTCAGAATGTATCAGATTCAAATTAAAGATCAGCCCAAGCTTCGTCTTGAGGCAAAGTTCAATGCCTTAAGCCATATTGATGCTCTGACCACAGAGCATTCTCTCTGTCTCAAATCATATTCACTGATAATTGAAATTGAAATTGAAATTGAAATAAGTTTATTGATGTAAAATACACACAAAGGGATGAGGTAGCTCAAGCTATTCTCACCCCGTTCAGTACATCGTGTTAATACATACATATACACACATCACAAACAATAATCATATTACCAAACATTCTGAGAGATAAACATATACATTTCCTATATTCACTGATAGTTCCCTACACCGCCCCAACGGGTGCAGCTGGAAGTGCACTTGTCCTGACAATAATTGATGGATTACATTTTGAAAGTTGGATCCGTATAAACAACTAGGCCACTACCCCTTAAATCGAACTAATTTGAGGAAGGAAGCCAGAGTTTATTTATCGAGGTCTGCTTCCCCCATTATGTGCCTCTGTAAACCCTTTCCACTACCGCCCACGGGATGGGTATGGGGTGCATAATAAATGAACTAAACTAACTCCCCCCCCCCCAGACCGAATTACTGACCCCGTCCAGGATGCAATCCCACAACAAGCAGACTAACTCCTGAGTACCTACTCACTGCTAGGTGAACAGTGCCATTAGGTAAAAGGAAATGTGCCCAACCATTTCTGTCCCTTCCGGGATTCGAACCCGGAATTATCGATTGCGCGAACCTGAAATATCTGACAGATATACTGTATTAGTAACGGACACATGATTGTCTCATATACGACTAAGCCCAAAGGTTTATTTATTTATTTATTTATTTATTTATTTATTTATTTATTTATATGCAAGAAGGTACATTGGGTTAGAGAGAATACATAGCATAGTATTTGCAATCTTGTAAAGCCACTAGTACGCGCAGCGTTTCGGGCAGGTCCTTAATCTAACAGATAATTTTAATTAAGTAGGTCCATTAGGAGGAGGTAAGAGGAGTACCATTTGAACTGCACATTTACTTGAAGAATATTTTCCGAAGAGAAGATAATAATAATAATTCAATGTGTTGGAGGTCAGGCAGCCATTATATACATACAGAACATGTTAGGCATCAAGGTCCCCCCCCCCCACCAAGGTTGAATTATTGACCCTCCCCAGGATGCAACCTCTCAACAAGCTGACTAACTCCTGGCACCTATTTAATGATAGGTGAACAGGTGCATTAAGTGATAGGAAATGCACCCAACTATTTCTGTCCCCCCCCTCCCCACGGGATCCGAACCCGGAATAAGGATGAATTTTAAAGAAAAAGGATTCAAAGGAAGATATATAATTAGGTTAACTGATTAGTCAATAATTGACATGAGTGGCAGAACGAAGATACCTTGACCCTGGCTCCTGCTGGTGGGATGTCAGGCATGGGAGTCTCGAAGCTGAATATACATTCCTTGAGCGTGTGGCTGGGACTCTCGATGCTCACTTGCTTCATGAGGCGCGCCATTTCCTCCTCACTCGTGCCGCTCGCCCTGCACACACATAAACATGTATTTAATTACCTATGTTTAAATTGGCTGAAATTTCATTAAATTTATGTACAGTATATTAATCCCTACCTAATTTGTCGGGAACAATTTCTCATTATCCTCAACATGAGACATTAAAACTGAAAAAGAAATCGCATTGGAAGTTCAGTGGTCGAGCCTCGTGTATTGAGGGGTTGAACTGACTACCATAAACCGTAGTCGTGTGTGTGCGCGCGTGTGTGTGTGTGTGTGTGTGTGTGTGTGTGTGTGTGTGTGTGTGTGTGTGTGTGTGTGTGTGTGTGTGTGTGTGTGTGTGTGTGTGTGTGTGTGTGTGTACTCACCTAGTTGTACTCACCTAGTTGTGCTTGCGGGGGTTGAGCTCTGGCTCTTTGGTCCCGCCTCTCAACCGTCAATCAACAGGTGTACAGTTTCCTGAGCCTATTGGGCTCTATCATATCTACACTTGAAACTTGTGTGTGTGTGTGTGTGTGTGTGTGCATGTACTCACCTAGTTGAGCTGTGGCTCTTCGGTCCCGCCTCTCAACCGTCAATCAACTGATGTACAGATTCCTGAGCCTACTGGGCTCTATCATATTTACATTTGAAACTGTGTATGGAGTCAGCCTCCACCACATCACTGCCTAATGCATTCCACTTCTTAACTATTCTGTTAAAAACAGAGAAAAAGTTCTCTTTTTCAGACACTGAAAAAGTTCTTTCTAACGTCCCTGTGTCCCCATGTGTATTCACCTAGTTGTATTCACCTAGTTGTATTTGTGGGGGTTGAGCTTTGCTCTTTCGGCCCGCCTCTTAACTGTCAATCAACTGTTTACTACCTACTTTTTTCCCACACCACACACACACACACACCCCAGGAAGCAGCCCGTGACAGCTGACTAACTCCCAGGTACCTATTTACTGCTAAGTAACAGGGGCATTCAAGGTGAAAGAAACTTTGCCCATTTGTTTCTGCCTGGTGCGGGAATCGAACCCGCGCCACAGAATTACGAGTCTTGCGCGCTATCCACCAGGCCCCTGAGTGTGTGTGTGTGTGTGTGTGTGTGTGTGTGTGTGTGTGTGTGTGTGTGTGTGTGTGGTGTGTGTGTGTGTGTGTGTGTGTGTGTGTGTGTGTAAATCACGAAAATTAACACGTGATGAAAAATGTGACAGTGTCAGACAACGAAGGAAGAATTGAAGCAGGAATTTCTTTAAGTACTTTCGTATTTAATAATACATCTTCAAAAGGGTGAAGGTACCCTTCTGAAGATGTATTATTGTGACACAATTTACTTAAGCAAATGCATTTCAAAACTACATTCAGTTTCAGTATCAGCTGTAGTCACATTCAGTTTCATATACTCATTGAAATGGATCAATTCATTCCTAAGGCTTGATTCCGGATAAAATAAATTAAGGGTTGTTCAACCTGTTGCAATTCTTCTTCAACTGCAAAAAAGAGTTGTCAAGAAGAATTTATACTTCGTGCTGAATTGTGAGTAAACATCCATTAGTTGTGACAACGTGACATCTTTTACAACCAAGGTCCACCAAAGTCAACATTTTTGCCCCCATTGAAAGTGCCCCTCCAGTTTCACCAATCTTTTCATCTACGTCTCAGTCTCGCTCTCCATTGTCTGGGTTATGCAGGAAAATGGTGATATTGGACGTATTTTGTTCAGTACTCAATAGGGTTTGGGAACTGGAATGATATCAGCTTTCCTCCATTTTTGCATGGGAGTTTGCCCCTTTTAGACGAATTTACCGATAATGGTGAGCACTAATTGCCCGACATTCCAAAAATTCTTAATTGTTGATAATGATACCACAGCTCTTCCAGCTGTATTAGTGATTTTATTTTGGATTATTTGGAATTCGTTAATCCTCAAGGGATGATCACTTCCATTTACCCTGATCTAATCTTACCTAGCCTAATCTATTCCCACCTGGCCATATGTCCTAAGCCTAATCTAAGTACATAAAGCCTAATCTAACCTCAACTAGTCAAATCTAACTTAATCTAATCGTACCCTGTCGAATCTAATTACCAACTAGCTTAGTCTATGCCTCCACTTCTTATGTAACTTCAACTAGAATAATTTAATAATAAAGTAGCGTAATCTAACCAAAGCTAACCTCACTTGTATAAATATAAATTCACCAAGACCACTCTTATTACATAGTGCTATGTAACATTAACTAGCCTAATATAACCTCACCTAGTCTAATAAAACCTCAACTAGCATAAACAATGATTAAATTATGATTCAAATACAAAAATAACAAAACCAAAAACGAACGCGAAGATCCCGTACTGGAAACAACAAGTAAAGGAGCCGTGTGATACAGGAGTAAGGAAAGGAGTAGGGTGGCCAGCCAGACATCGCCCCACCAAATGTGACTGATGTGGCTTTAGTGAGGCTAAAGGAGATAGGAATTAGGGCTAAACATACGCCTTGTTAAACCCGGACCCCTATAATGCGTACCGTCGCTCTGGGTCCATAGTGGGGGTCGGTCGCCTGGGGGGAATGTCCATCACCAGACCTCTCCTGTCTCCCATGGTGAGGCTGTCTTCATATTTCAAAACACACACACACAAGGTAGACAAGGATAGATTATTTAACACGGGTGGTACACGCACAAAGGGACACAGGTGGAAGCTGAGTACCCAAATGAGCCACAGAAACATTAGAAAGAACTTTTCAGTGTCAGAGTAGTTAGTAAATGGAATGCACTAGGAAGTGATGTGGTGGAGGCTGACTCCATATACAGTTTCAAATGTAGATATGAAAGATCTCGGGAAGCTCAGGAATCTGTACACCAGTAGATTGACAGTTGAGAGGCGGGACCAGAGAGACGAAACCTGTTTAAGAACCCGTTACGCAACCTGTCTAAGAACCCGTGACGCAATCTGTCTAAGAACCCGTGACACAACCTGTCTAAGAACCCGTGACGCAACCTGTCTAAGAACCCGTGACGCAACCTGCCTAAGAACCCGTGACGCAACCTGCCTAAGAACCCGTGACGCAACCTGTCTAAGAACCCGTGACACAACCTGTCTAAGAACCCGTGACGCAATCTAAGAACCCGTGACGCAACCTGTCTAAGAACCCGTGACGCAACCTGCCTAAGAACCCGTGACGCAACCTGCCTAAGAACCCGTGACGCAACCTGCCTAAGAACCCGTGACGCAACCTGTCTAAGAATCCGCGAATTAAAATATGAGTGTGACGTTCGCTGTCTAAAAGTCTGTGACGTACCCTGTCTAAGCTAATTATGTACACTAACAGCCAGTGACGCACCCTGTCTAATAACCAACAACGTACAACATTTAACAGCCAGCGACGTACACCCAAGAACCCACGATGTCCACGGTATGAGAACCAGTTGAATACAGTAAGAACAAGTGACTTAAAATGTTTAAGATCCAGTTGTTGTTTTAGTTTTAGCTCCTCATAACGAAATGACCATGTAGCACGGGCTATAGTGAGCCCGTAATCCGAAGATCCAGTGACGCATCTTCTTTTAATAGATGACTGGCTTCCGGTGAGAGGTGGTCGGGGCGGCCAGCAGCTGGTGACCGTCTTGGTGTTCAGTACAGCGTGCTGCAACTGTCAGACTGAAGCACACTAAGCGCCCTTACTAACCGGACCAGTCAACCTCCTGTAGGGCGCCCACCCTCCTGCTGGTCCTGCCTTCACTCGCCCTCCTGCTGGCCCTGCCTTCACCCACCCTCCTGCTGGTCCTGCCTTCACCCACCCTCCTGCTGGTCCTGCCTTCACTCGCCCTCCTGCTGGTCCTGCCTTCACCCACCCTCCTGCTGGTCCTGCCTTCACCCACCCTCCTGCTGGCCCTGCCTTCACCCACCCTCCTGCTGGTCCTGCCTTCACCCACCCTCCTGCTGGTCCTGCCTTCACTCGCCCTCCTGCTGGTCCTGCCTTCACCCACCCTCCTGCTGGTCCTGCCTTCACTCGCCCTCCTGCTGGTCCTGCCTTCACCCACCCTCCTGCTGGTCCTGCCTTCACCCACCCTCCTGCTGGTCCTGCCTTCACTCGCCCTCCTGCTGATCCTGCCTTCACCCACCCTCCTGCTGGTCCTGCCTTCACCCACCCTCCTGCTGGTCCTGCCTTCACCCACCCTCCTGCTGGTCCTGCCTTCACCCACCCTCCTGCTGGTCCTGCCTTCACCCACCCTCCTGCTGGTCCTGCCTTCACCCACCCTCCTGCTGGTCCTGCCTTCACCCACCCTCCGGCCGACCGACCCCTGTTCCATGTGTGTACTCACCTATTTGTGCCTGCAGGGCCGAACATTAGCTCTTGGATCCCGCCTTTCTAGCCACCGGCTAGAAATGACTCCTAGCAGATTTCCCTGTCATATCTACTTTTAAAATTACTAATATGGTTTGCTTCCACAACCTGTTCGTTTCATTCATTTCATTTTCCCACTACTCTTACGCTAAATGAATTTTTTTTAACATCTCTATGACTCATCTGAGTCTCAAGCTTCAATCAGCGCCTCCTTGTTCTATTTGTAATCGTTGTGAACATTTCCTACATTTCTACTCTATCAATCCCCCTAAGTATTTTACACGTCTGAATCATGTCTCCTCCGCTTTCCCGTTTTTCTAGCGACATCTTGACTAAACATTCCCTCAGTCTTTTTCATACTCCATCCCTCGCAATTCCAAGACGAGCCTCGTTGCAAACTTCTGAACCTTTTCCAGTTTCCTTGTGTGTTTCTTTAGGTGGGGCTCCAAGATGGGGCTGCACACTCTAAGATTGGTCTCACATTGGCAGCATAAATTAAGCGGTCTAAATGCCTTCTTATTTAGGTTCCTGAATGATGTTCAAACTTTTGCTAGCATAGAGTATGCTGCTGATGTTATCCTATGAACCTCCGGAGTTGGGTTTAGTGTTATATCCACTCCCAAGGCCTCCTGCTGGAGTGGTCACAGACTGGTAGTTCCCCCCATTGTGGACTGTCCTATTGGTCTCCTGTCACCTGGTCCCATTTCCACCACTTTACATTTGCTCCTATTGAACTTCAGTAGCTATTTCTCCGACCATATCTGCAACTTGTTCAAGTCCTCCCCGAAGGATCCTACAATCCTCATATGTCAAAACTCGTCTCATTAATTTTGCGTCATCCGTGAACATCGATATATATATATATATATATATATATATATATATATAATATATATATATATATATATATATATATATATATATATTATATATATATACTCAACTCCTTTAGACATATAATTTCCGTATATGAGAAATAGTATTGGTCCCAGCACCGATCCTTGAGGTACTCCACTAGTTACTGCACGCCAGTCCGGCTTCTCGCCCCTTACTGTTACTCACTGGCCCACATGTACTGTGCCAGGTGAATACGACGGGTTCACCATAGCCCGTGCTGCTTGGAACTTTCTGTTCCCAGTAGCTGAACCTAAAACATCAACAACTGGCTCCTGCCTGTTAGGTAATCGCTTACCCATGTTTGTTACCTAACCTAACCTAAAGAATTTTTTCACTTACTCGTGCTTGCCTTTCAAGTTTGTATAGCAATATCTTGTGAGATACTGTGCCAAAGACATTTTGGCAGTCCAGAAATGCGCAATATGCCTATCCTTCTCTGACCTCTGGGAGGGAGAGCAGGAGAGTGGAGATTGCTGGTGAGTAAAGGATGGGGGCAGAGGGGAAATGGAGGGGTAGGGGGGGGGGAGGGACAATGTTGGGGGAGGGGGGGAGAAGGGGGGGGGGTTAAGCCAGGTGGCAAGTGTGAAGCACAGATGCAATCAGCTTGGGATCGCCGTTGCAAGTATTACGGTAGCTTAAGAATGTGTGTATATATGTGCTTTTTTCTTCTCGTGGCACTGTGTATGTGTGAGACCACTACACACACACACACACACACACACACACACACACACACACACACACACACACACACACACACACACACACACACACACACACACTGGTGGTAGTGTGGCAACATTACACCAGGATGACACCTCCCCCCCCCCCTCCCCACAGATGATACAGGAGCCACGCTCTCAGCACGTGTCTTCTCACTTCCCGCGCGCGACACATTCCTCACCAGTCACACCCTACACCCCTCACCACCTCTCACAGCTCAATAGATCAATCACTAGTACATCTATCATGTACGCTTGCGGGATATTCATGCCCGTGCCACCTCTTGGGTGGTTTAACCTTCATCAATAAATCAATCAATCATCTATCAGTTCCAGCCCCACGCCTGTGCCAGATAAGTCCACTACGGGCTCACCATAGCCCGTGCTACTTGCAACTTTCGGTTCCCAGTAGCTGAAGCTAATACAACAACATACACTAGTGACAATATACATGCTACCGACACTATGCATACAGCAACAGTGTATAGTCATACCTCATGAATATACATTAAATATACACCAATGTATATTTTTTTCCTGTTGCTGTTGTTTCAAGATTGAGCTACTTGAACAAGAAGTTACAAGTAACATTTGGTTCCATATTGTCATGGTGCGCCCGTAGTGGACTTAGTCCTGGAGGTTATCTAATCTCCGTGACTAACCAATCCCCGGCAACTCTCGTGGTCCAATGTGGGCACAGTTTTTCACCCAATCATGTTGTGTTACACCAGACTTTTTCAACGTTGTACTGAATTATTACCACCAAAGGCACTTTATAATCTCACTCAAGCTCCGGCCCTCTCACGGGGACATCTCCTGTCCACGAGGCTAACCATAGTCCGTGCTTCATGCCCCGCTCCTGTGCCAGGTAAGTTACGGGCTCACCATAGCCCGTGCTACTTCGAACTTGTTCCGAGTAGCTGAATCTATAACAACAACAAACATCCGGCCCTCTGAGTGAGATTATAAATTAGCCCCCCCCGGCTTCCCACCCCCTCCCACACACAAAAAAAGTTACAGCCCCGCTCCTGTGCCAGGTAAGTCAATTATGGGCTCACCATAGCCCGTGCTACTTCGAACTTTTTGTTCCCAGTAGCTGAATCTATAACAACAACAACATCCACCCCCCAATCCAGTCTACTCTGAATAAATGAATATCTGAAAGCCTGTCGTCTAGGATAAGCTTAAGGGGGATAAAGGTTACCTGCAAAATGTAACAATTCATAAATGAGGGGATTAAATGAAAGACTGGACTCAACCATATCATTCACACTGGTGCCAGCCCAACATCCCAGTTCCAGCCAGCAGCAACCAATGACTGACACAAACACAGGTAAAATGTTATTAGTACCAATTTGCACGAAGAAATAAAACGCCTAGAAAATTTAATACTAAAAAAAGGTGGCAACGCTTAAAGTATTTATATAAATCGTATTCAAATTAAATTCTATTTAAATAAATACTGACTAAAGTAAGGTAACATTATGGAGTTTAAGTTAATCACTAGCAGCGCTAAGGTCATCCTCGGTACATATACAAACTGATTAAGATACTTATAAGTGCATATCAGATGAAAAGTCAACAACAGGTACGTTGATCAAGGCCTCCACACACCAGCGGAGGGACCCCCCCCCCAGCCTCCATATTGTTGACGTATCTAGAAGTCATGATCATTTAAGCCAGGTCATATCGGCGTGCCCACAGCTAGGCGAGTATAGACACACACTCTTATGAAGCACGGTAAGTGGGAGTGTGATGTGGCATGTTATCTGGTCAGCTCAGGAGGATGTAAATAACTGATAAGGAGCTTTGCTGAACACCCGACCATCACTAGGTCACATGTGCACACACACACACACACACACACACACACACACACACACACACACACACACACACACACACACACACACACACACACACCACACACACACACACACGGCGGGCACAGATGGAAATTGAGTACCCAAATGAGCCACAGAGACATTAGAAAGAACGTTTTCAGTGTCAGAGTAGTTAACAGATGGAATGCATTAGGCAGTGATGTGGTGGAGGCTGACTCCATACACAGTTTCGAATGTAGATATGATAAGAGCCCAATAGGCTCAGGAATCTGTACACCAGTTGATTGAGAGTTGAGAGGCGGGACCAAAGAGCCAGAGCTCAACCCCCGCAAGCACAACTAGGTGAGTACACACACACTGGTGGAGGGAGGGAGATAAGGCTGGAGAGCGTTGGTCACACAGCAGCAACAAGGGACAGAGGGGGGGCCAGGCACCTCGCCCACCAGAGGTCACGTAGTCTGACAGCATTAAGTGGCAAACCCGGTAATGGGTATGTACTGTGGGTTGCACGGTGGTGGGGGGGGGGGACTGAGGGTGGCCCGGGGGGATGGGGGTGGCACTGTGGGTGGTTGTGGCAGTAATATATGGGTGCCATTTTATTTTCTACCACAGACGTGGCCAGACATTTACAATGCTAACCACTATATATACAGTTTCTTCTGTCCTCCATGGACAGGGTTAGAGATCTGTTAAACATATAGTTCAGTGATTTATTGAACAATCAACCACAAAAGGTGATTGTAGTGCTTTTAAAATGTTAATCTAACCTACAAACATAAATACACAGATTTACGTCTGTCCTACATAAACAGTGTTCGAGGTGTCTTTTACATAGTGTCATTAATGTGCGTTTACAAAGGTGAAATGCAATTCTGACCAGCTTCCACATGTTCTGTATATATATATATATATATATATATATATATATATATATATATATATATATATATATATATATATATATATACATTTGTGTCTCTCCTACTTTGATAGGGTAAAATAGCTGCTATAGAAACTAGCGTGTTATTAAGCACTTAACCAATGAAGGTGATTAAGATGCTTATACAAGCTCAGGTTATAGTTACATCACATACATTGTATAACTGATACATTACATAATCAATCTTGGGTACAAGTCCAGTATATCATCAAGTGTTCCAGTACTCAGCTAGTATTTACTTAGTTCAGCATACTTAGTTCAGCTTTGGCCCAGGGGGGCCAAAGTCAGTCAATACGGGACATTCTCCCATATAATGTAATATATGGGTGGCACTGTGAGTGACAGTAATATATAGGTGGCACTGTTGAGGTGGCCGGCCTCCGAGGCACTATTGAAGCCACTATTGAGGTTGTCACAGAGGTCTCCGTGGCACTGTCGTAGCGGACCTCCGTAACAAGCAGGAAGTTGTCAGTGAAAAGCGTCATGCAACATAACAATGTTCATACAAGCGACTGAAAGATCAAGAACTGGAGAAGGTGATGCTGCAGCGGCCAGGACACGCCTGGGGATACAAGACGAAGTTAGAGAAGATTCAGAGGTATGCCACCAGACTGGTCCCGGAACTGAGAGGAATGAGTTACGAGGAAAGGCTAAGGGAGCTGAACCTCACAACCCTGGAAAACACGTATCCGACAACTCTCCCCAAACTCATGTGTCCTACACACAAAGTATCAACTTTGTCAACAAGAACACATTGTCTTGACCACCGTATCTTAGAATATCCCGCGTTGACCGAGTTCATCCAGGTCGAGATGTGCTCAACTCTGATAATATTATCCGAATACATTTGACATGTCCTCAAAATCACCTTGTGAAGCTGTCCAGGGTAGACAGGCGAAAATTAATAAATGGTAATTAGTAGTGTTTGTCAAGTCTGTGTTAGGGACATAGACAAGTAGCAACAACTTGTTGTGAAGGTCAGCTGGAACACTGGCGAGAACAACCCGTCCCCGACTCAAGTCCATTACATCCAGCGGTCGACCCCACAGACGCATTCATAAACTTTTATATGGTGTTCATTCATAACAGGATTTTCTCAAATATAAATTAATATTATAATATATTATCATATTGTACATATATAGGTATAGGTTAGGTTAGGTTAGGTTAGGTGTTTAGGTTCTGTTGGCGATTATTTGTAGTACGTGGGTGAAGCATTTACAAAGCCATTACTTCACTATCTTCTGGAATGTGAAGCAACCAACGACCTTAGAAGAGCTTTAAGAGTTCCTGAATCTTGCAGTGGCCACCCTGAACCCATCAACAGAGCCACTCTCCTGGTCAACAAAGGTGTCCAGCAGCTGGACACCCTCATAAAGACTGTGAAGCAGTATCCTCCCCCGCGATAACAGCTTGATGATTACGGGGAGGGAGGGGGGCAGGAACAACTCGGCTGGGGGAGGGAGGGGGGCAGGAACAACTCGGCTGGGGGAGGGAGGGGGGGCAGGAACAACTGGCGAGGGCTGGGGGAGGGAGGGGGGGCAGGAACAACTCGGCTGGGGGAGGGAGGGGGGGCAGGAACAACTCGGCTGGGGGAGGGAGGGGGGGCAGGAACAACTCGGCTGGGGGAGGGAGGGGGCCAGGAACACCCTTCGGCTGGGGGAGGGAGGGGGGGCAGGAACAACTCGGCCAGGGGAAGGTGGGAGAATCCCATCATCTGATGAGGTGCCCACTTTGACCATAATTAGCCCTCCCCATCACCAGATAATGTGTGCTGCTGAAGGGTAATGAGCACTAAAAGCCAGCACACTATGAAGAAAGCTATACAGTATTCCAAAACAGCTAGATGACCACTTTATCAAGTCTCACTGTCCTCTGGTTGTAGCTTTTGCCTAATCAGTCCCTATATTATACCCGTTTTATCCACCCACCAGCTCCTCCCAGCCCAACCATTACAAGTGGGCCCCTAAATGTTTTGTATTAGTGGCTATATTTAATATGCATAAAATATTCATGTTAGTGGTTTATTTGTAGGAACTGATGTCAGTTCCTACAAATAAACCACTAACATGAATATTTTATTAAAGTTATTTAAACAAACAGTGGCCAAATACAAGGAACAGTACAAGGAAAAAAATCATCACGCATTGACTTTTTAAAATGAAGTCATGCCAATCACATAATATAAATTTTCTTCAAGTGCACCACCCCCAC
>WNGS01166011.1:14972437-14995452 GCA_020271785.1 Procambarus virginalis | reverse complement strand
AATGCAACCTCAGAATAATGAAAAGAATTACGAAAAAAAAATTGTACCACTTACGGGCTATTCATGCCCGTGCCACCTCTTGGGTGGCTTAATCTTTATCAATCAATCAATCAGCATTTACAGCGTTGTGGTTCGAACAAAAATTCGTCAGTGAAGCACTTGTTCCGGAAGTGTTCGAACGGAATCAGTTGTGAGTCATGTGTAACACCCCGTCCCCTAAACAAAGATCCAAAGTGATTCCATGCACACGCCAAACCCCCTGTTTATGCAACCCATCCTCGACTCAAGTCCATTACATTCAGCGGTCGACCCCACTGACCCATTCATAAATTTTAACATGCTGTTCATTCAAAACGGGAATTTTCTCAAGTATAAATTAATATTATAATATATTAGCATATTGTGTATAAATAGGCATAGGTTAGGTTAGGTCAGGTGTTTAGGTTCTGCTGGCGATTATTTGTATTTGTAGTACGTGGGTGAAGCATTTATAGCGATGTGGTTCGAACAAAATTCGTCAGTGAAGCACTTGTTCCGGAAATGTTCGAACGTCAGCAGTTGTGAGTCGTGTGTAAACCGCTTTTCATTCATAAACAGGGCCCTTCCCAAGCTTTAGGCTCCTGTGGGAAATAGCATAATTTAAGAATACAGTATTTACCAAGACAATCATTGACTCTTGCAAATACATAAATATTTATTACCCAATTTTTCAGCCTGGAAAATGAAAGAGGCGCAATACGGAAAAGTATTGTTACCGATATTAATTAATTAAACATTAACCATTAAAAATTATATCGCTTCCACTGTTTATATCATTCATAATACAATAAATACCAATATAGATAAAACCAGCACTACCATGATTCAGCAGTTTCCACAGTAGCCCACATTACTTCATAAGACCAAGTAGCAAAAGGGCTCCTTGTGGATTGTCATATGCACTACAGTAATTCATGTACAAATACATTCACGTTTCTTACAAACCACTTCCACCTAACCTTGTCCAATGCACATTTAGTGCATTGTTCATATTCACTCCCAGCTTCCTCACAACTTGTTCACTATGTGCGCTAACCTCACTAGCATTCCATCCTCTAACTGAATACTCTCTCCAATAGTCTACCATCATCCAATTCTTCAATGTACCTGAACCATCTCAAACTGCTCTTCACAAACTTGCAGTCGAGTGACTTGTACTCCACATGCATAACCCATTCTTCACATGCATACAACATTATGCTACCAACCTATATAAATCATTACGTAACTTGTTTATGAATCCGGTAAAAGGAAGCTTCATATCTTAAAAACAGAACATTCTAATGCATCATTCATGATCACTCTAGTTCCCACTTTTATGGGGGGGGGGAAAGAGGTTATAAATATTAGAAACAATACAGATAAAAAGGGCACCAAAACGACACGAGTAATACCATTTATAATTTGGTGACAAGTGAAAGGAAACAACCAGTAGGTCTATGTATTACAAAGCCCAGCTTGAATACCCAAATTCATTTTCAGAGCTTGATCAAGATGAGAAAACCAGTGGGAAAGATGCAAGAGCAGGGGAAAGGGGAATAAATTGGAAGTAAAGGGATGAGAAAAGGAGATGCAACTGACAATGCTAAAATTCAAACAAAATTCAAAAAAAAAATTCCACAATGACAAGTCCATATTCTATATTCATGCTCAGATTTAGAGATCCAATAAAAAAAAATATATATTGGAGGCAGCCTTCTGTTAGCGACATCTTCTTGAGGTTATCTTGAGAATGTATGCAACATGATCGCATACACGTAAAAAATTGCATCAAAGTCGATCGCGTCAAAAATTGCTGATGCACTTCTTTCAATCTCAACTCGCACTACAGTTGTGGAAGTCTTGATATTTAACTATACTGTATTTACACTAGCTTTCTGGCGATGCTAAAATATATTATCTAAAAAAAAAAAAAAATTATTAGTGTAGGTACAGCTAATTAGGAGACCATCCAGAGATCACCTTGGCCAAATACCATTAAAAACAATAATTTGCACAGAATTTTGACTATCCTTTGCAAATTACCTGCTGGAAAAGTATAAAGTATACTAGGTATTTGCTTTCTTTCTACAGAACCTGTGTGCACGTTTCCATAATCTTGACAATTTTTTTTAGAAATCCTAATTAAAAATTTCCAAGACAGCGCTGCCATGCAAATTCTATTATAATATAACAATTCTGCAAGCATTCTGACCTTGTGAGAAGTGAGGAAAAAAAGTGAGAAAATGCCCAGAGTACATGTACAGTACAGTATAAACATTTAAGTGTCGCTGAGAGGGATCCTAAGATGGCTGAAACGCAGGAACGCATTGACGAGTCAACAAAAGTGTTCAAACTTTTTCATGGTTTATGTGATAAGAACAATTTCCTGAAAATTAATAATAATAAAAAAACTTGAAAAACCAAATACACACAATTTGTAAACCAAAAAAATCATATATATACAGTATATATATGATATGTCTGGAGATCATGTAAGGACTGGAATCATGTGTCTGGGCTATGTTCTCCATTATATAATGGTAATGTCTCCATTATATAATATAATGAGTAGTTTTTGTATTATAATATTTAGTCAGTATTTTTAAATACTACTTGTATAAAAGAATTTTTTTTAACTAGAGTTGTAATGTGTAAGCTAAATTTGTTTAGCTTTCTTGTTTTCACCAGTATATAAAACTTCCAAATATGCAACAGTGAAAGGTTAGTGAGTTGAGGCAAGGAAGAAAGTCACAAAAGAATGCACCACAGAAGAGCTTATAAAAGAGCAAGGAAAAGGACAAAGAAGGCAAGAAAAAGGAATAGGTGGGATGAAAAAAACATCCAAATAAAGCCAGTTTTGTAGTTTAAATCACAAAGTGAGATTTTGGCTAATTTTATAATTCAAATAAGTATGAAAATTTTGTTTTAATACAGGCATTCACAAAATCCAAGAAATACGACAGACACAGGAACAAAAAGTCAAATGTTACTTAATCTTCATCAATCGGCATAAAGAGACAGATCTTACTCCCCCTGTAATCATTAATAAGTGAGCACCTTTTTTTTTTAAGTTATGAAAGTTATTAACGACTTTAAACTGATAATTCTCTAAGAATATCAGCCTGAGACTTTGCAGGAGTTGGGGAAAGACTATGCAAAGGAACAGTTGACAACTGTTGGAATGCAATGTGATGCCTCTTGCACCGTAAAGTGTGGCCCTAAGCAACTCCCAGAATGCCAGGATCAGTTGGATGTTAGAACAGATGGGTAGTAGAACCTTGGGTGTCACGCCCAATAAAGTAAAGATATTCCACTGATTATCTCTAGCTGTTTAAGTATACAGTATATCCACACCATCCAATACAGCAAATCTAAAAATATTACAGACAAAAGTACCACCCTAAAAAATAGTCCCCTTATACTGTTTCTTTTTTAAGAAATCTGTCATTTTGGTGAGCTTTGTGGTTATTATACACCCCAGAATCCTTGTGTGGGAAATGCAAAGATATATCACATCAATCTTCAGGTTACCAATGAAGACTGCATATCCTTACCTTTGAGCTTTACATGTAAATGAAATATAATAGTGCAAGTGTAAATTAAGGCACTTACTTCAAAAACTTCGTATCAAATGAACCATCTCGCTCAAAACAACATCCTCTAGACAAACGGTTTACTCAAATTTTGAAAAAATTATAGTACCAAGACGTGGCTCATGATATTACTCATGTTATCTAACATAATAAAAATCAAATCTAGAAGCTTTAAATATAAAAGGTACACAGTACTCGAACAAACCAATATAAACTTGTATAAATAACCGAATTAAATATTTAGAAACATGTCCTCGGCATTTGCAAACCACAGAAAACACTACATTACTGGGAGACATGAAAATATTCATTAACAAATTCATAAGAAGTTTTGTATAAAATGTATAAATATTTAACTGGTAAAGTCTTATTTATTTTCACATCTAATTATACATCTCATACAAATTTTTATATTTGATAAGTTTTGCTCATCTCCTTTAATATTTAAATTGTCATTGCATTAGCATTGCATTAGTAATCAAATTATGGAATTCATTTGGATTTTATGCAATTGGACTTTTTTAATTAACAGTAGATTAATATTCGAGTATATATTTTGCATCTCTTTACAGTACACCTAAGAAAAAAAAAATTGTGTTACATTTGCAAAAACACATTTTAAACTTAATTTACCATTATGTTTAAAGTATAGAACTTATTACAAATCAGCTTGAGCATCCTAAACATCTCCCACATAAAAACGTAGTATAGCAATGTTCTTATAAAAAGTCCTCCTATGCAAACCTTTGCATAAAATATAAGAACCAAAAATCCCCTGGAGTAATGAAGAATATTTTATGTGATTGTCAATGATAATATGGAGCTCCAGCTCTCCTCACTTTAAAGGAGTACAGTACTTGCCTTAAGTGCATCATAAACAAAATTTTAAGTCAATTACTTGATCAAAAAACAAAAATGACAGATGCATAGTTCAGCATCGATATTATTAATGATTGAAAAAATTTTGATGGCAGGATTGACAATGCACTCCATACAGTGTACTTATATTATGTACGTCTTTAAGAAATAAAAATCCAAAGCAGATTAACATCAGCCATAAGCTTCAAGGAGTTTTTTGTACAAGGCCTGACAGCCTTGCCTTGCATGTCTAGATGGCGACAATATATACCCAAGCACTTCCAACCTGTTTTCATTCAAGCTTGACCACACTGCACTTATGCAATGCCATTTACTGTACTTTAAAAATTAAATGAATCCCATTTACATGGCATGGAATGTTCTTAGCAGCATGTTAATGAGTTCTTGATACACAAATTTTTACTATATACATAAACCCAAGAAATTGTATGGGTGTAAGTATAAATCTTTAATATCTAAGTCAGGAATGTAGTAATTACGAATATCTAACTGCAGGAGTCGATTTAATATGCCCAAGGTGGCACACCACCAGCGAACAACAAATTGGCTAATAAATGTCAATTTTTTAGTTAAACTAAATTTGCATATGCTAGTTTTGATATGCTGATGGTGTATTTAATACATTTGAAAACATTAAGTTCACTGCAGAGTAACTACACAAAGTATCAGTCCACAAGACTAATTAGAAAAAATATCAATCTCTTTCAGATTTTTATCCCTCAGTATTTGATAGTCTAGTCTGTTAGAATCAATGAAAAATATCACTACTTGGGGAAACCTTCCTGATTTTTATAACGCATACTGTATAATTATGTATATAGTAGTGACATTTTATCTTTCTTCCTAACTCATGTTCTAGGTAGTTTCTTACTCTGCAAATATTTGTATCGAGGTATGGCATTTTTACTTCTAGGGCTTGTTACAGAGAAATATTGATTGGATGTTGAAAAATCTTAAGTATACAACTTGCATGAAGACAAGCTTGCATAAGCCGGCACCCTATTTTTCACCAGGGAATTTACCCTCTAAAATGAAACAGAAAAGCACATCACAACCTTAGTCAAGTACAGTTAAGAGCAGAAGGCAGTAACAAGGAAGGATACAAGGGATCATGCCTAAGGCCACAATCAATTGTTTATGAACTAATTGTGTGGCAAGTGTGGTGATTCAATAAATTTGGCCTGGATAACTAGACCTACATGATAAGTGTGCAAATGTACGTAGCTAATAAATCGAAGTTACAAAGAGTCATACAATATTATACATGCTTTTGTTATTTTGTCATGATCAAGAAATTACATTAACTCTTACCAGCCAAATGTTTTGTGGGATGCCATCTTTCTCTTCGAATTGCTGCTATCCATTCCTCTCTCCGCTGCTTTTCGGCTGGTATCCAATAAAAAGATAAACCAGATAACCTATTACAGTTGACACCGGTTAATTCAACGTATCCGTCGTTCACGAAACGCTTTATTTACGATTATTGAATTTATACTTCAGTATTTATTTGCGCATCACCTTCAATTACGAGTTTTAATATTCGTGATAACCACGCATGTGAAAGCAGCCCAACAAAGCCTGTGGCACCAATTCCTCTAGGTTTTTTATTTTTGTCCAGTCTCGGATGTTTCATACTATCGACCATCCCTTACGATACGACCCACAACAGTTGACTAACACGTGTACCTATTACTGCTGGGTGAGTTAGAGTTGCTCAATTTTAAGAAATTACTGAAGTGTGATCAGAAAATTTAAAGCTTCAGCTTTCAACTGTCTGCAAAATGAAATGACTAAATTAGCCCAAAAATGCATGGGTCTAAATGAACATTTGATCACATTAAACAATGAAAACTTCAAAAACAGCACTTTAGGATGGCAAGAAAAAAAGTAGATTGAACTAGTGCATACAAGCAAGTTATTGAATGTGAGAGTTCAGCCAAGATGGGCAAATATTGATGCAAAATATTACATCATGGAAGATGATGCAAAAACTATTTGCATATTAACAAGGTGTGAGGCTGGTGAAATTTTTTTATTACCAGGACATAATCAACTGGCAATGTGATTATGGGTTATTCCTTGAAGCAAGTCTATAAAAATATTATGACTTATTTTGTGGCACTAATTTCCTGTGATTAATGTGTGGAGGAAGTTGCAAATATCCAGAGTCAATCAGTAACTAGAAACGTTTTGTATTAAAAGTGTTCAATCTTATTTTGGCAGACTGATGAATTCTAACAACTACAAGAGCAGCAGATGGACAAACGGATCAACGAGTTAGTTCTCGGCATGTGGCATTGGGTGCACGAGTCTATGGGACGGATTCAGGTCGGAGGGGCGCACGGGGGGCAGACTTGGGTCTTAAGGGCACACAGGGGGAAGGGGGGAGGGAGAAGGAAGGAAAGGGGGGAGGGGGAAGGAAGGAAAGGGGGAGGAGGAAGGAAGGAAAGGGGGGAGACCTGGGTTGGAGATGAGCACGTAGGGCGGACACGGGTCAGAGGAGAGCACTAGTGTCGGTGGGGCGGACTAGGGTCGGCGGGGCACAATGGGGCAGACTAGGCTCGGAGAGGTACTCAGAGGCAAACTAGGCTCAGATAGGCACATGGGGGCAGACTAGGGTTGGAGGGACACATGGGGGCGGACTAGGGTTGGAGGGGCACAAGGGGGCGGACTAGGGTTGGAGGGGCACAAGGGGGCGGACTTGGGTTGGAGGGGCACAAGGGGGCGGACTAGGGTTGGAGGGGCACAAGGGGGCGGACTAGGGTTGGAGGGGCACAAGGGGGCGGACTAGGGTTGGAGGGGCACAAGGGGGCGGACTTGGGTCAGACGGGAGCAAGGGGGTGGACTAGGGTCGGAGGGGGGGCAAGGGTGTCAGCAACATGCAGGTAGACTGAGTGGGTGGTGGACAGACAAGGTGGACAACAGGGTAAAGGCAGCCGATTAGTGGGTAGGTAGACAATGGTAATGGGAAAGTAGTCGATTGGTTGACTGCTCACATGAACAATGATTTATACTGGAGGGCCTGCTTGACCCTACGGTGTGGGTTTGCTAGGGGAAATTGCGCTTTTAACCAAGATATCATTTAAGGATTTACCTCGTTTCCAAGCTAACATGGGTATTTCTTGCGGAAATATTGTGGAAATTGCTTGCAGGTAAAAGTGGCTTTAATGTTTTTTTCAGTCTTTTCAGTGCATTTCATTTGCTGACCACTCTTACAGTACAAAAAAGGCGTACATGTTCACTCAGTCTATTCCCCCCCCCCTCACTATCTTATGTAGTTATTTTCCCTACCTTTTCTCATCTAAGAATACAAGACAGTTCCCTTAACCTGTAATCATAGCCTAGTCCTCTTAATTTGGTCATAAGTCTTTGTAGGCAACCTATATTATTGTTCAAGCCTTGTGTGTGGCTTGAGGTGTGGATTCAATGCTGAAATAATCTAGTACTGGCATCACAGACTGAAATAGGCTGTCTGGAATGAGTACTGTACTTGTTTTATATGCAGATGTCAGGTGTAATGTCCACTTGAAGTATTAAAATCTACTCTATTCTCTCTCTATCCTTATGATGATTCTCTCTGGTTTCTGATTTAGTTTTCACATTATTACTTTTCATTTCTGGATTTCTAGAGTCTTAGCAGTCATTTATCTGAACATTTATCCTAATGTTTGTCAGTCTTCCTGTAATTGCCTACAATTTTTCATTTGCAATAACTTTACATCTGCAAACATTGACACATACAAGTTCACCCAACTGAGTTCATTCACATAAATCAGGGATAAGGGATGTTCAAGTACTGATCCTTGAGGGACTTCACTTGTCACATCACTCCCACTCAACACCTTTTTTCGAACTTTTAGCCTTCTTTATGTACATCACATACCCCATTCCAGTGTTTTTTCCCTACTTGACCTAGCTAGTCTCTCTCTTGTACTCAAGCCCATCATAAGTAAATGCATAATTGTTTTTTTAGTCATGTGGTTGAAAGGTGGTGGTGTTTGGTGTTCATGGTGGGAGAGGGTAGGGGAGTGATTGGTGGGAGGTTTGATAAGTGGTGGTGTTTGGTGGGAGGAGGGGTTGCGAGTGGGGGGGGGTTGTGTTGTGCAAGTGAAGGGAGTGGTGGTGATGTGTGAGTGGGGAGAGTGGTGGTGGTGTTGGGGTGTGGCGTTGTGCGAGTAGGGGGGAGTGGTGGTGTTGTACTCACCTAATGTGTAGATATTGGTAGCCAATTCATATTTTCCAGTACTTCTCAATATATGTAAATACTATACAAGTAATTTACAGTAGGCCCAGGAAGCTATCGCCATGAATTAACAGGTGTCTACTGTTAATATCTACTGTACATCTACTGAGACATCCCACAAGACATGCTTTTTAGGCATTATTTTAATAGGATTTACATGGAAGGATAAATCTCTGAATGGAGGTCACAACATACACTTTAGAATCTGCCACACATTTTTAGGTGGCATTTAATAACATTATAAACCCGATGACTTATCACATTTAGTATGACTTTCACAGCATAAGTATAGTTATTTTTATTTAGGATATGTTCGGATAGAAATTGCAATCACAATCTGAAGATCGGCAGGGGCTGATCGAAAGTATATTGGTATCAGCAAAGCGTGATGTTACATGCACACACTACTAAAGTACAGTACTGTATTTCAAAACTGAAGCAAATCTGCTGAGGTGTTTTCAGGTTATCAAATGTAAATGACACAGTAGAAAGTCCTAACTAGAAATACCCACTGTATTTAATGTAACTAAAAATACAAATTCAAAATCAGCATATATCCAACCTTCAAGTGTTCTACCTTACAGAATTTTATCGTACCTGTCAAGCCAAGCAGGCCGACGATCTCTATCACGATCACGTCCTCCACCTCCTCCACCACCGCCACCGCCGCCACCACCACCACCTCCGCCGCCGCCACCACCCCCACCACCAAATCCAGAATATCCTCCTCTTCTTGGTAGCCCTCTTGCATGTTCAACTGTGACTCTGCAACAAATTTAAAGACCTCGTAAGATTTAATTGTATGTAATGAAAATACAATGCATTTAAAAGGTAAGGAAAACTTATGATTATAATGGACTCCATCGTTTGAACATACTGTACTATCTACAGCAAAAGCATTTAGTAAAAATACAAAGTTCGCTATGTTTTTGCTAGCTTGTATAATAAATGTGATTTTGTTTTTATTACTGGAAGCAGAGAGTCCACTTTCATGCACATTAATACAAAATAATGTGGAAAAAAGAAAGTAATATCTTATTTACATAGTTAAGTTAATCAGCAGTTATCACATTCACTCTGGCACAGCAAATAAACTTTTGCTCAACCAGAAGTTTTCAATTATTTATTTTCACTGCAATCTTAGAACTGGAATCAAATCTTATAATGCAACAGACTCCTCTTAATACACTGCATTTTGTTTGAGTGGAAATCTATTGAGTAAAGCAGAACTTAACATTTGTTAAATATCAAATGAAAGAGCTTTTATTAATTATAGCAATCTTGTTCCCTAACAATCTGTAGTTATTTAAAAATTGAGCAATCTATAGTCACATACACAGCATAAAGTCTTACTCCTGAGGCACAAATAGACTTAATGCCAACAGCATATTCTATACCAGCAATATTTTGACTTAATTATAAACTTAAAGAGTTGACCTGAATAGGAAAAAAAAAATTTACCCATTTTATTATTTTTTCAGATATGACAAATAATGGTAACATTTTGTTTATCCAAATTTATAATATGCTATCATCTGACCTTTGAACCATAGAAACTTAACAGGGAAAACAAAGTTAGCACTACCTTTCACCGAGAAGCTCACGGCCATTCATTTCATACACAGCATCATCAGCATCCCTCTCATCCTCAAACTCCTGAAAATTAAAAATGGATTAACAAAATGAATGCTTAAAGTTAGCTAATGAAGATTTGATCACAAGACGAAAATTTCCATAATTAGA
Source organism: Procambarus virginalis (assembly GCA_020271785.1). NCBI lineage: Eukaryota > Metazoa > Arthropoda > Malacostraca > Decapoda > Cambaridae > Procambarus > Procambarus virginalis. The sequence continues at coordinate 14,984,973 of WNGS01166011.1, read as the reverse complement.
CATTGAACAAATTACACATGATTATGGAATACAAAATATAAAGTTTTAATTAACTTCAGGTTAAGTAATAAAAATACATTGAACCACTGAATTATCCAAGTTGTGTTGAGCTTGGGTTATTATGGCATGCTTGTGCAAGTTAGATAGATAGATATATATACTGTATATACTTTCACAAAATAAATGACAAAATCATTAGTCTCTCTGGTTTTATAATTTCTAGTGCTTTGAAATGTTAACTTTTAATTTTTTTTATTTTTTTATTTTTTTTTACAATTTGCCAGCTCTAATAATTTCAAAACAGTCAACATAAGCAGGCGATGAGTCACAATATACTAAAGTAAGTATTTGTGCTGTGTCAACATACTAAAGTTAGATGCAGAGAAGAGGCAAGTTGAAATGCTAAACAGAGATGCATACAAAAGTAAGATTCTCTTGGTAACAGATCCTCAACTTCAAGTGACATGTAGCTAAAAGCATGGTTTACAACAAAAACATACATACCACAAATCCGTAACCATTTTTTATCAAACAATCACGAAGTCTGCCATAACGCTTGAAAAACCTCTCCAAATCTCTCTCCTTACAATTGTAATGTAATCCTCCAACATACACCCTTGCCATACTTTTATCTTCACTCTGGAAATAGAAAAAAAAAATGTTTAAGTTATGGAGAATCATGCAAGTGTATAACTAAAACAGTTCACATGAACGAATAAAGAAAATACTTACCAACTTGTATCAAATCTAATTACAGTATTTACTATTCTTAACTAGGCCATAAAACCTCTAACTCCAACTATTGACCTGCATGTTTTGGTAAACATTGTTAAAACTCAATTTTGCCCTAACAAGTGGTAATCTCCATATTAAATCAATTTTTTGAAACTATTAGGATATATAATGAGTTGTTTCTACAGCCTATTCAAATCCTAAATTTTTGCAATGAAACTGCAGACTAACTAATCTGGAACTTCAGCAATGGCAAGGATAACCAGTACTGTATAGGATAAAAGTGCACTTAACCCAATACTGTATCCCAATTTTAAAAATCCTGGTTACAAAATATTTGTTGCAATTATAACTATTAGACTGCACATTGAGGCCTTTTATTCAACACAACTGTGGGTTATCTTGAGGTTATCTTGAGATGATTTCGGGGCTTTAGTGTCCGCGCGGCCCGGTCCTCGACCAGGCCTCCACCCCCAGGAAGCAGCCCGTGACAGCTGACTAACACCCAGGTACCTATTTTACTGCTAGGTAACAGGGGCATAGGGTGAAAGAAACTCTGCCCATTGTTTCTCGCCGGCGCCCGGGATGAACCCGGGACCACAAGATCACAAGTCCAGCGTGCTGTCCGCTCGGCCGACCGGCTCCCTTTTTTTATGCAACATGACCAAAACTTGATACAGTATTACAGATGGGACATCTTCCATGCCTGGCTTTCACAGCTACATCCCACTTTGCTGTAATTACTGTACACACTCCTGTGTTCTTGTGGATACCTTCCTAACCCATCAAAAATTGCCTCCGCAGGAAACTGATCACATTTTAACGAACTGTATGACTAATCATCCTTTAGGATGGGAATTTTTGTACCTAAGATAGTCATCATTGCATTTGTGTTCATAATGATAGTACAAGGGATGGTGTTTGAAGTTCAAGGTGCTGACGAAGATGAGAAAAGAAACAAGGTTGAGTAAACTTCAGAGCTTTCCTTCAGAGAAAGCATATACCCCATATAAGCTTTACCCGTTCACTGATGAAGCCAATTGTGGTCCTAACATAAAAGCAAGCTGGTAAAATAATAAGCAGCCTCAGTAGTAGTCCAGGCACACCCAGAAAAAATAAAAACATACAACTCCCTCTTGACATTTAAAAGAAATGCTTGAACTCTCTAAATAAAACCATCAGCATGAATGCCTCTTTCAAAGCAGCAAATTTGTATACTGTATTTTTACATCATTTTTACTCAAGATATCTTAAGTTTAGTATATTATACCATATGAAGTACAAGGTACATAATATACATACATATAAATACATGAAAATGTGTTCATTTACAAGTATGGCATTATTTTACTATTTCTTCTTACATTATTCAAGATGTGTTAACCTTATTAATCTATAAGGATTAATGGTAAATATGAACAGATTAGGAATTAAAACATACAGTATACTCATCAAGTTACAGAAACATGTAGATCATGAGCAAAATGACAAAACAAAAAATTAATTATCTTACTTTGGGTATGGAAGCATACTATATAAATAAATATATATACTGGTTAAGGTTGACAAGTTAGTTTCACTCAACCTCACCAACTAGAGGAACACCCTCCCACCACTACAAAGAATTTACTGCCAATCCATATTCTTTTTGAACTGGCACAGAGTTTGGAAGGCAGCAGCAAGATGGGAGAGGGCATTATATTTGCATCACAGCAGCTCTGTGAGAACTAATGACTTTTTTTTTAATGACTAATTTTTGACTAATTGACTAATTTTTACAGCACGGCCACTCAGTCCAGAGACCTTCGACGGTCACAGGCCCAACCTGATGTCGACACTTATCTCCAGTTAACCACATCTATGCGTTCATGAGCCACTGTCCGCACACGTACACAATGAACTCGCTCACAGACGCAGTTTACTATGCAAGGGTTCCACAAAATGTGCTTTGCTAATACAGTACTACAATACTAAATAGTTTAGAGACAAATTTCTCAAAATTGCTAGTATAACTATAATTAATATTACTGTTAATGACAATCAAATGTCAAATGTATTACTGTTAATGACAATCAAAAGTGGTTGTACTAAAATTGCCTTCCTCAACCCCCCCCCCCCCCCTCACATCTGTTTCTATAATTTTGATAACTCCACAAAGGTATGTTTACTCATCATGACATAGGCATAAGTGATATACAGAATATATACTGCACTGTAATTAAGCATATTGGAATCAAAGCTTAGCGATATATTTTACTCGTGTACCAGTACAACATAAATGTTTTCTTGTTCATGACTCTCTATTATGAGTACTGTACTATAAGGATTAATTAATTTTTAATAGCAAATATAAAAAAAATTATAAGAATGCTATTAACAAAAATCAAAATTTTTGGTGGTACTTTGTAATTAAAATACACAATTCCTTGAGGAGTATGATGATATTCTGTCTAAGGAACACTTATGGCCTGGTACCGAGTAACTTAGATTGTACTATATTATCTATTAGAAAATACAGTAGTCCTTAAGTTTCCTGTCCCAATAGAAAAAAAATTAATTTACTACTGCAGATGTAAAGTGTGTTCCCTTTCTTACTATAATACAATTGGTGCAGAGTGAAATTCCAGCGATTCGAATGAAATGTGACCGAGGTCAACCAAGTTACAATTGCATACCTGTGCAATAATTGTTCAGCACGGGTCCTCAAACAACCATCATATTTCCCTTGCATCAAAACTGTTCAGTAATTATCAAAGATATGTCATCTTTGTTAAATCTTCATATTTGACTTACTTTGAATTCCTTTCTGGTAAACCAACAGATTCAAGGTGGGGTAAAGGTCTGCCAAGGTGAAGGTGCCCCTCTCATCAAGATAAGTACCCCTAATTCACCTGTCATCTGTTGAGAGGTCTGGCACTGACAATCTGACGAGGAAGCATCCAAATCAGAGAAATCATTGGATGTTAAAGGGCAAACTGAAGAGACACCAGAAAGAATATTTTAGTAAAAATACTGTCAAGAGCTTTCTAATTGACAAAATACAAATATGGTTTTGACAATTTATTAGATACAGGGAACAAATTTAATTGTTTAAATACTGTAGTACTGTAACTAGATTCATTTTATCACATAGCTGTTTAGGAGGTATCCACAGTTCGTCACATCTTTGGACAAGTGAAGGGTATTGGGTAAACGTGATTCAACGAGTACACAGTGCTATAATGAATACACGAGTACTGTATAGAGCTCATGAGTTTAGACTGCTGCTCACTTCCTGGAAGGCTCTTTACCTAGATTATGAACAACAATGGTTGTTTTTGTTGACCAGACCACACACTAGAAGGTGAAGGGACGACGACTTGAGAATGGTCCAGGACGGACCAAAACGTCGTCGTCCCTTCACCTTCTACTGGTGGTCTGGTCAACATACCTTAGCCACGTTATTGTGACTCATCGCCAACAATGGTTCTTGCCAAACCCTTAAAAGGATCCCACTTTCCATTTGGCTTTTTATTTTCAGTACTAGCCATTTATAAGGGACAGTATAGTTTTTGTTGACAGTCTAGGAAGATTCACCGTGTCTAATTTTAAAATATTGTTCACCTCGTCATATATCATCGAAATTGTCAGCCCCCACCTCATTACAAAATGTATTCTCATTAAGTACACTATATTTTCAAGAATTCTTTTTTATAGAATTTTGTAAAGGAAGTACAGTATGTATATGACAATCTAATTTAAGGCTTCCCCGCTTTCTTTATACTTTATAACTTCCAGGAGCCTGAATTTCTTAAAGATTTTAGTTATTGGATAGAATCCTTGAAGCCTCTTTAGTAATGGTGCCCCAGGGACCCAGATAGCACAGTGCCACAGGGATTCCTGTACCCAGATAGCACGGTGCCACTGGGACCCCTATATCCAGATAGTACTGTACCATGGGGACCCCATACCTAAATAGCACAGGGGCCCCCCATACCCAAATAGTGCTGTTCCCCAGGGGGGTGGCCTCATACCCAAACAGGGCAGTGCCTGGAGGCCCCCATACCCAAATAGCATGGTGCCAGGGGGCTCCATACCCAAATGGCACAATGCCTGAGGGCCCTGCACACAAATAGCACACTGTCATAGTAGCCTCATACCCAAATAGCAGTGCCCCAGCAACTCCATACCTGGGAGGTCCCATTACCCAAGTAGCACAGTTCCCAAAGGGCTCCATAACCAACATGCATGGTAACCCAGGGCCCAGTACCCAAATACCTGTACCACAGGAAGCATTATCATACTCAAATAGCATTATCACTGGCAGTATCATAGCAGTGCCCCAGGGAGGGGGCCATACCAAATAGCACAGCCCCAGAGGGAGGCCAAACAAATAGTTCATTCCCAGAGGAGTCAAATAAGTAGTAAAGTCCCAGAGAAGGGATACCCCCAAACAGTAAAACCCTTGAGGGGCGGGGGGCAGGCAGAAGGACCTGTACCCAAACAGTGCAGGGTACAGGGGACCCCCCCATTTATATAAATAAGGCACGGACTGTAGGGAACTTTATTCAAATAGCACAGGGGCCCTGGGGAACCTGTACCTAAACATTACAGGACCTGGGAGGCTGGGTCGGAGACCTGTTCCCAAACAGCGGTACCCCGGTCTGTACCCAAATAGCACGCACTTGAGCCCTAGTGTGTGAAGCATCAACCAATATTCTCAGCGTACCGTGCGAGGAAGAACTGATAGTCAGGTTTTGTCAGCGTGACCGAGGTAGAGGTAAGAGGAGGACAGGTGACGGGGTGAGCGAGGCAGTGAGAGGGAGGAGGAGGGAAGCGCAAGCAAGCAACATGACGTAACGATCCTGGAAGCGTCTTCCACAATACCTTCCACTGCTGCTCTCTCCTCTCCTGCCTACCTTACCAACATCACACAAACACTTCTAGCTACCTTACCCGATAACTTCAGCGATAAAGGAACGCGCAGAAGCCGAAATTTTTCGCCCAGGACACAAGATTACGCACGTTATGCAAGCCAAGAGCCTTTATCAGTCCAACATGGCGTACCTGGACTCTAGGCCCAAACACTCCCGCCTCCAGACAACAACATCGCCACACTTACTATAGTCACAAGCACAATTAAACAAACCACAATGGTATAACGAAGCTACAACAAACACAGCAAACGGTCACTTACGTATCATTTACAGAGAAATTGTGCAGGTTATGAGCGCGTCGGTCGGGCGGTGCGGGCGCGGCCGTCCACGTGCTAACCTCTGGCGGCGGGTTCCCTAACTAACACTACTCACCCTAAACCCTTGCCCACTCCTACTTTAGTGCTTCCCCTTAAACTGTCGCTCTATTTGCAGGTTTCATTCTTGAATTATAATTGTATTCTAACGATCTGGGAAATAATCCATTTTATTGTTAAATAGGTGGAATGTTGACGTCAAAGTATTCATTATGAGTTATTGGAACGCATTTACGCGTAATCATTGCCGATCAAAAACTCTGTACACTCTTTTAAAATAAATTTGGCAAAAATATTTTGACGGATTAATATATATTAAATCAAAATCCTAATATTAAACACTTCACTTCTTTCCGATCTTATACGTTCTCATTTCCTATTTATATCGATAAAGGTTCCCAAATAATCCTGCTTTCATTAATTATAAATTGCAAGTTGTCATGAGTTCATGCTTTCGCGGAATCTCCGTATTAGCCAAATGAATTGTGGGGTTCAGTCCCTGTGCCTATTATGTACCTCTGTAACCCCTTCCACTACTGCCCACAGGGTATGGGGTGCATAATAAATAAATTAAGCTAACTTAACTGCACATCACCACAAATGTAAATTACTTAGCTTAAAGTACATTAAGAGCCAGTTCCTAAACCACGTGATTCTAGCTTTCCGTATATACATGTAAGTAATTATCAGGATTGAAGTAATTATCAAAAGAAGGCACCAAGCTTGGGAGACTGTGTAACATCATTGTCCCATATACCATCAGTGTCATTGGACAGATTGATTTTGATTGATAAAGATTAAGCCGCCCAAGAGGTGGCACGGGCATGAATAGCCCGTAAGTGGTGGCCCTTATGAGCCATTACCAGTATCGAGAGATGATACTGGAGATCTGTGGAGGTGTGATCTCCCGTCACGCAGGGTGCGACTGCACCCTGCGTGACGGGAGATGTCTCCCGGACCAAATCCAGTTATAATAATATAACCGGATTTATTAACCATAGCCCGTGCTAATTGGAACTTATGTTCCGAGTAGCTGAATCTAAAACAACAACATTCCAGAGCTAAGTTGAGGATTGAGGGCCACAGGGCTAACAACAGTACAATGGTAGGACCAATGAGCCGGAGCTCAACCCCCGTAAGCACAACTAGGTGAGTACTCCAAATAGGCGGGACATGTTGCTTCTAAACAATGCTGTTTGTTGACCAATTTGTACAATTGCTGATTAAACCATGTTCCCTCTCCCCTTTTTTAAACACAATTTATACTTTACTCCCAATTACTAAGCGTTTTTTCCCCACACCTTGCCCGAAACGCTATGCGTATTAGTGGCTTTAGGTATTGTATGTACTAGCTCTATCTATAAATCCAACATTATGTTTGTAATTCTGCATCTATATATGTACTTTTCCGGAATAAAATATTATTATTATAACCAGGCATGACAGGGCGGGTCTCACTGAAACTTATAAAATACTGAACAATTTGGAAGATGTTGTTCCGGAAAATTTCTTCAAAAGGTCAGATTTAACACAAACAAGGAGCAACAGTTTCAAGCTCAAGCTACAGTATAGAACTGAGAATAGATGCTTTTTCACCCACAGATTTATAAGCCAATGGAACCGCCTACCCGCCGAAGCCTTAAATGTAAAAAAAAAAAGACTTATATTTTAAATTACAACTGGAAAAAATCAAGGCAAATGGAGAGGGACCTTCGACAAACCGAAGGAATAAATGGCTAAAACCATTCTTAAAACGAAGAGTCGTGCTAAATGGTAATGAATCAAATTGGAGAAATGTGATAAGTAGGGTACCACAGGAGTTCATTTGGGGGCCAACCTTTTTTGTCATATACATTAATGACATAAATACGAATATTACAAACCACATCATCAAATCTGTAGATGACACAAAGATTTATGGTAAAGTGGGAAGGGAAAATGATATTGAGGCTTTACAAAGAGATCTTCATGAACTCCACAAACAGTCAGAAGACTGGAAAATGCTTTTTAATATCGAAAAATGAAAGATCTTACCTGTGGGGCATAACAACCCACATCACAACTACCAAATTAACATTACCTTGCAGCAGATTGATGAAGAAAAAGACCTTGGAGTCTTCAAGCGTGCTGCTGGTACCTCGAAGGATCAGAATAGAATAAATCTACATTCAGATGTGACTATAGAGTCAGAATAAATCATTCACTGAAAGTTGCACAAGAAGTGAGAGCGGCAGTAAGAAAAGCCAACCAAATCCTGGAAATGATCAAGCGTTCCTTTAACGTTAAGGAAAAGAAGGAACTGTAGTTATTAAAATCATCAGGACCAATGGGAGGGGACCTTTGATAAGCCGGCGGCTTCCTGTCCTCGTCGAGGCCACTAGAGTATTAGTGGCCCATTACTCTACTAATATATTATTACCTAGTATCACTAATACTCTAGTATCTAGAGTAATATTACTCAACTAATAATAATATATCCCTCAGGTAAATACCTCAGTTTGCCAACTATGGGCAGTAAATGCCAACTATGGGCAGTAAATGTGGAAGATTGTAACCTTTACATTGTAAGATTGTAAGCTGCCTACTAAGATGCCCTACAAACACAACATAATGGTCCCTATTGTTACCTTGCTGCAACTTGTTACAGCACCTTGTTGTTTTTATAACATGTGTGTATGGGGAGGCGGGAGGTAGTGCACATAAGCAAATTTTCAAATTATGAAACAACCTCTCCACATATGTAGGCTGCTTAGCTTTGAGACTGCACTTGTGCTCGGTCCTCGTGCCCACTGTTGAACCCATTGTTAATTGCAGCTAACCATACCAACATCCCCAACAAACTATAGTCGCATCCCCCCAATTAGCAATAGTAGTTTCCACAACTACCCATAGCAGTATCTCCTGCCTAACCATAACAGCATCCCCTAACTAGCCATAGCAGCATCCCAAACTAGCCGATTGATTGATTGACTGATAAAGATTAAGCCACCCAAGAGGTGGCACGGGCATGAATAGCCCGTAAGTGGTGTCCCTTTTGAGCCATCTGTGGAGGCGCAACTGCACCCTGCGTGACGGGAGATGTCTCCCGGACCAAATGGTGACCAAATGGTGCCAAACTAGCCATAACAGCATCCCCTAACTAGCCATTAGCAGCATCCACAACTAGCCATTAGCAGCATCCACAACTAGCCATAATTGAATCCCCAAACTAGCTATAACAGGTAATTACAATAACATAACAGGGTATTAGATTAAGAACAGCGTAACATAATAGAAGTAGGATCCATTGATTGTTTCAAGCGTAGGTTAGACAGATATATGTGAATGAACAGTCAGGGCAAAGATATTTCAAAGGTTCGAACGGTGTTGGGTAATTTCGGAAATCTGTGTCACCATATGGAACTGGTGGTTAATGAAGGCAAAACTAAGTTTGAATGTAGAAGTCGGAGGTTTATTATATTGAGAATAAACGGTAAAAATATAGAGAGTTAATATATATATATAAATATTTAGGCACATATGTTGGATATACCCATGAGAGCTTGGAAGCTGAGATGAACAGACTGTTGAGTCAATGTCGGAAGAGATTACAACTTCTGAAGGCCTTGGCATGCTGTGGAAAGGGAGTGAGAGTCCCTGTGCTACGAATGATATACTTGAGTACTGTAAGATCTCTTATGCTGCACCTGTCATTTCTTGTTTTGGTAAAGGTAGGATGGGCAAGTTGGAGAAGGTACAAAAAGAAGCCATGAGAATAATTTTAGGATGCCCAAGAAATGCTATGATTGAGATAATGAGGATGGAATTGAATCTGAAGAGTATTGAGGATAGAATTTCAAAGATAAATGTAGCCTCTGCCATTAGATTAAAGAGAGGTGGGGGAGCTAATAATTAATCCTCTCATTTCAAAAGGTGGCACAATGTATGTTAAAGTATAAGAAGAGATCATCTATGATCATCTTATGTTATAAAGTACGATGTTCTTCCAGAATGTATTGCTTTGCCTAAGAGACAATTCACACCACCATGGAAAGATTGTAACGTAGATGTAGTAATTATTCCCTTGCAAAAGAAAAGTATGTATGAGATAGTTGAGTTGAGGGCAACATATGATTGTATAATTAGAAAATTACCTACAGAAAACACTACATGAACAAATCCACAAGGGCCATGACGGGGATTCGAACTTGGGAAGTCCGAGAGCATCCCAGACGCTGCCTTAATCGATTGAGCTACATGGTCAAAAGAATTGCTACCAAAAGCAAAGATAAGATAAGCTCTACTGAGCTTACTTGTATATACTTGCCTCAAGCAATGAGGCAAGAATCATTGCTTGGCTTTGAGAATCCTCTTATAGCTGTCATTAGTGACTGACCGATTGTTAACAAAACTGAACTCAGAGGATAATAGGTTCCATAAATTGACAAAATGAGAGTTTAACATGGGTTTATTGAAAACAAAAATATGATATTCACCAACTAAAAGTCCTTACTCTAACACTGGCAAATGTTTAGAAATCTTACATGGACAATATCAAAGATCATACAAATTACCTTCTATGTCCTGATCCACGACCTGGGTGAGTCTATCTCCTGAGCGGCGCTTGATCACCTGCGGCCCACACTGCCTCTTGTCCTCTAGCCCTTCAGCACTCTGTCTCCTAACTATCATACAGGGGTATATATACAACCGAATCATGTGGGGTGAGGGGCGTTTTACACCGTTGTGGGAAAGTCTGGTGTGGTTCTGTCCCCAGCTGATTCAGCCTACACGGGAAAATGTGCTTTGCACACCTAAATAGTTCGTCAGCCCATCAAGGCGTCAGCTCCCCATGGTGTGCAAAAAGCACTCAAGATGTACCATTTCGTTGTTTGTCAATACTATCAGGATTATTCATAAACAGGAACAAGCTGACTAGGGTGTAGCCAGAAAATATTTCAATTAACTCTAGCTGAATCTTAGGTCACATGCTGACCGTTCCCATGGTGAGTCATGGGTGTATTTTCTCTGGGCGTTATATGGCAATACGGTGTTGATGTCAGTGAAAAAGATAAGGAGTGTAAATTATGTAGTATGTAGCACGCCCACACCTTAGATCATTATGTATTAGTGTCAACTTATTGATAACTATAGAAATAAGGAAATAAGTAGAACATAAGAACAAAGGTAACTGCAGAAGGCCTATTGGCCCATACGACGCAGCTCCTATTTATAACCACCCAATCCCACTCATATACATGTCCAATCCTCGCTTGAAACAATCGAGGGATCCCACCTCCACCACGTTACGCGGTAATTGGTTCCACAAATCAACAACCCTGTTACCGAACCAGTATTTACCCAAGTCTTTCCTAAATCTAAACTTATCCAATTTATACCCATTGTTTCGTGTTCTGTCTTGTGTTGATACTTTTAATACCCTATTAATACCCTTTGTTATGTCCATTCATCCACTTGTAAACTTCTATCATGTCACCCCTGACTCTTCGCCTTTCCAGTGAATGCAATTTAAGCTTTATTAATCTTTCTTTATATGAAAGATTTCTAATTTGGGGAATTAACTTTGTCATTACCTAGCCTCAAAACTTTACAATTATTAGCATTAAACTGTTTGAGGCTAGGTAATGATGATAGAGTTACAAGATACGAGCTAGATGGTGTTGAGATTGCGAAGTCGGATTGCGAAAGGGATCTAGGAGTTATGATTAGTAAGAATTTAAAACAAAAGGATCAATGCATGAATGTTCGTAATAAGCCAAATAGGACACTGGGATTTATTAATCGAAGCGTTAGTAACAAGACACCTGGTGTGGTTCTTCAGCTATATCTTGCTCTGGTAGGCCCCATTTAGATTATGCAGTTCAGTTTTGGTGCCGTACTATAGAATGGATATAAATTCACTTGAACGTGTCCAGCGTAGGATGACAAAGTTAATTCCCCAAATTAGAAATCTTCATATGAAGAAAGATTAATAAAGCTTAATTGCATTCACTGGAAAGGCGAAGAGTTAGGGGTGACATGATAGACGTTTACAAGTGGATGAATGGACATAACAAAGGGGATATTAATAGGGTATTAAAAGTATCAAAACGAGACAGAACACGAAACAATAGGTATAAATTGGATAAGTTTAGATTTAGGAAAGACTTGGGTAAATATTGGTTCGTAACAGGGTTGTTGATTTGTGGAATCAATTACCGCGTAACGTGGTGGAGGTGGATCCCTCGATTGTTTCAAGCGAGGGTTGGACATGTATATGAGTGGGATTGGGTGGTATAAATAGGAGCTGCCTCGTATGGGCCAATAGGCCTTCTGCAGTTACCTTTGTTCTTATGCTAAACTAGTCAACCTGTCTCATCCCCACCCACATAGACTTGTTCGGCTGAAGGCATATCTCTTCATCACTGTTATTTGACCTGTCTCAGTTTTTAATGGACCTATCCTCTCCCTAATCTTTGTCCGGTATAATTGAACATAAGAACATAAGAACATAAGAACAAAGGCAACTGCAGAAGGCCTATTGGCCCATACGAGGCAGCTCTATTTATAACCACCCAATCCCACTCATATACAT
>WNGS01166011.1:14934427-14946927 GCA_020271785.1 Procambarus virginalis | reverse complement strand
ATTTAGTTGCTATATTTTATTGTTCCCTTTTGTTCAAATTTTGAGATTTTTTTTCTGGAAGAGCCTCAGGTGGCTTCCTGCAACCCGTCCTCAGACCAAATCCATTCCATCCAGCGGTTGACCCCCAAAGACACATTTTTCAATTTTAACATGCTGTTCATTCAAAACAGTAGTATTCTCAAATATAAATTAATAGACAGAGAAATCACAAAAGTGATATATCAAATGAAAAAATCTACAAGGGCCACGAGGGAACGTCCTGTGTAGATTTGAACCCTCATCACAGCCCTTGTAGATTTGTTTAAATTAATATTTTATATTACCATATTGTACATATTTAGGCACTGGTTAGGCATTTCAGTTCTGTTGGCAATTATTTGTTTTTGTAGTCGGTGGGTGAAGCACTTATAGGGTTGTAGTTCAAACAAAAGTCGTCAGCGAAGCACTTGTTCCGAAAGTGTTCGAACGTCATCAATTGAGAATAGTGTAAACCAGGTTTCATTCATAAACAGGGGGTTTGGTGGGTGCATGGAATGGACTTTGGGTCTTTGTTTAGAGGATGGGTTGCTTCTTGAGGCTACCTCACCGAGTCACATCAGTCATAAAAGTCCTGTTTGGCCTGTCAGGGACCACTCAGAACCTGGGCGCCCCCCCCCCCCCACACCTCAAAGGCACAGGGTGGTGGGGATTATGATTATTCCTACATCAAGGAAGCATCTAGAAAGCAGTGCTGCAAGGTCGACAAACATGAAATGTCGAATAGCCAAACGAGACCAACCGATTCATTTGGAACGAGCTTCAACAACTAGTGCAAATAGCCTCCAACAGGTGGTGCCCAAGGAGCTTCATGCTTCTGCCCCAGCCAACGGTCAGTCCTGTTATTATGTCTTGGCAATTAATCTTCCCAAGTTGCCAAGGTTGCAGCCAGCCACAGGCAAGTCCCACTTCTTTTCAGTGATTATTCTTTGGACTTTTGTTCCCATTTACTGGTATATCAAGCTAAGGTGCATAAAGTGTCCAGCTCCAAAGGAGAAAGGACTGGAGTGACCCTTAATGGTATATATAATGAATGATCAGGAAGCTAGAGGAACCTTCACAAATCCTGTGAAGAGCCATCACAAACTGGCGTACCATGTTGTGAACCCTGGAAGGCTTAGCAAGCACTGATCACACAACCCTAACCCAGAGCATTGTGAATACATTGAGCAACAGGTGAGGATGGTACCTGGTTGATACCTGGTTGATGGGGTTCTGGGAGTTCTTCTACTCCCCAAGCCTGGCCCGAGGCCAGGCTTGACTTGTGAGAGTTTGGTCCACTAGGCTGTTGCTTGGAGCGGCCCGCAGGCCCACATACCCACCACAGCCCGGTTGGTCCGGCACTCCTTGGAGGAATAAATCTAGTTTCCTCTTGAAGATGTCCACGGCTGTTCCGGCAATATTTCTTATGCTTGCTGGGAGGACGTTGAACAACCGCGGACCTCTGATGTTTATAGTGTTCTCTGATTGTGCCTATGGCACCTCCGCTCTTCACTGGTTCTATTCTGCATTTTCTTCCATATCGTTCACTCCAGTACGTCGTTATTTTACTGTGCAGATTTGGTACTTGGCCCTCCAGTATCTTCCAGGTGTATATTATTTGATATCTCTCTCGTCTTCTTTCTAGTGAGTACATTTGGAGAGCTTTGAGACGATCCCAATAGTTTAGGTCTTTACCTCGTCTATGCGTGCCGTATATGTTCTCTGTATTCCCTCTATTTCAGCAATCTCTCCTGCTCTGAAGGGGGAAGTGAGTACTGAGCAGTACTCAAGACGGGACAACACAAGTGACTTGAAGAGTACAACCATTGTGATGGGATCCCTGGATTTGAAAGTTCTCGTAATCCATCCTATCATTTTTCTGGCTGTTGCAATATTTGCTTGGTTATGCTCCTTAAACGTTAGGTCGTCAGACATTATTATTCCCAAATCCTTTACATGCTGTTTTCCTACTATGGGTACATTTGATTGTATTTTGTACTCTGTATTATCTTTAAGGTCCTCATTTTTACCGTACCTGAGTACCTGGAATTTATCACTGTTAAACATCATGTTATTTTCTGATGCCCAGTCGAAAACTTTATTAATATCAGCTTGAAGTTTTTCAATGTCTTCAGCCGAGGTAATTTTCATACTGATTTTTGTGTCATCTGCAAAGGATGATACGAAGCTGTGACTTGTATTTTTGTCTATATCTGATATGAGAATAAGGAAAAGCAGCGGTGCAAGGATTGTACCCTGAGGTACAGAGCTTTTAACTGCACTTGGACTAGATTTTATATGGTTGACCGTTACTCGCTGAGTCCTGTTTGACAGAAAACTGAGTATCCAGCGTCCTACTTTACCGGTTATTCCCATTGACTTCATTTTGTGTGCTATCACGCTATGGTCACATTTATCGAAAGCCTTTGCGAAGTCCGTGTATATCACATCAGCATTCTGTTTTTCTTCTAATGCCTCAGTGACTTTGCCGTAGTGCTCAAGTAGCTGTGAGAGACACGATCTTCCCGCTCGAAATCCATGTTGGCCTGGGTTGTTAAGGTCATTGGTCTCCATGAAATTGGTGACCTGACTCCTAATCACTCTCTCAAATACTTTTATGATGTGCGATGTTAGTGCAACTGGTCTATAATTCTTTGCCAATGCTTTGCTCCCTCCCTTGTGTAGAGGGGCTATGTCTGCTACTTTAAGTGCATCTGGTATCTCCCCCATGTCCAAGCTCTTCCTCCACACTATACTGAGTGCCTGTGCTACCGGCACTTTGCATTTCTTTATAAATATTGAATTCCATGAGTCAGGACCTGGGGCCGAGTGCATGGGCATGTTTTCAATTTCTCTTTCAAAATTTAGTGCGCTCGTGTTGATATCAGTTATATTTACAGGGGTTTGAATATCCCGCATAAAGAAATTATCTGGATCTTCCTTGTTTCATGTTGTTTATTGAAGTGCTAAACATGTCCTCATACTGCTTTTTTAGGATTTCACTAATTTCTTTGTCATCCTCCATGTATGAACCTTCACTTGTACGAATAGGTCCAATACTGGCAGTGGTTTTTGCTTTTGATTTTGCATATGAGAAGAAATATTTTGGATTTTTCTTTATTTCCTGAATTGCTTTCTGTTCTAACTGCCTTTCTTCAGTTTCATACGAGTGTTTCAATTTCCGCTCGATTTCTTCAATCTCCCTATTTAAATTATTCCTTCTTTGACGGGAAATTCGTGTCTGCATAACATGGAACCAAATCCGAAAAGCCCAAAGAGATAGCCGATGACAGGCAGAGCAGAAACTCAATGGCAGCGGCAAAACCAGAGGAACCAGTATAGCACCTGGAGCCAAACCCTGCCCAAGGAAAATACCTACAGGCTGAGTTAAGGCTCCCACACAACTACTTGACCAACAGAGAAGTCACCTGGTTCTGGTCCAACACCAGATGGTGACCCCAGGCAGAGCAGAGCTGCTAGAGGCAGGGAGAGACAGACTCAACAGGGCTAAACTTTGAAACAATTAGGGGCGTTGTCAGTTCACCAGAAACCCAACCTTGGCAAGCTGGGAGATTCCTGAAAAAGGTGGCTGTTTGGAAGCCCAAAACAGCCAGTCGTTGAGATAGGCAAAGACATAAACCCCCAAAAGGTGTGGTTGGTGAACCTGAGCTAAAGTGATCATGCAGATAGGAAATGAAACTGCAATTCCAGGAGGTTGATAATACACCTTTGGCCCAGTCCTGCTTGGGGACCAAGGAGAACCAGAACACCCACTAAAGAGTGTGTGAATGTTACTATAGGGGGGGGGGGCAGCTCCTGACCCAACACCACTAAACCTAACCGATAAGGGGCGATGGGAGACCAAATTATGTGAAACTACCCAGTGAACCCACAAGTTATGGGACCAGAAATGGCAAAATGAGCTTGATTATATCTCCATAACACCATCAAAGGGACAAACCATGAAAGAGCCAGCACACGAACCCCAGAGCAGATCTACTCTTTATCAACCCGCGATTTAAATGTTGAGCAGAAGCGGCATCAGACAATGGAAGTGCAAGGACCTGGGACTCCTTATCATAGGCCTACCCTGACCAACAGCAGGCGAGGCCCCAACCATGCCAGACCACACAGAACCCTTCTGTAGAACAACCCGACTGAGGCTGAAAAGTAGCAGCAGCTACTGAAATAACAAGGACAGCCTCAAGGAAGAGGTGAAAAAGGGTTAAGGACCAGGCCAAGTCCAACAACAACTGGGCTGACACAGGTGAGCAACTTGTGAAGAGCCACTAAAGCAAGAATCACAGGCACCACCACCAGGAAAAAAATGCCAGAATATCCAGGCCATCACAGAGATGATCAAAGTATAGCTCAACAACTGGCCAGATGTGCAGAATGGCCGCCAAAGACATACAAGCCCTGCGATGCAGGCGACGAGTCACAATAACGTGGCTAAAATATGTTGACCACACCAGAAGGGACGACGACGTTTCGGTCCGTCCTGGACCATTCTCGAGTCGACTGTCAAGATTCTCAAGAAAATCGACCTGAGAATGGTCCAGGACGGACCGAAACGTCGTCGTCCCTTCTTCTAGACTCTAGAGTGTGGTCTGGTCAACAAGCCATGTGATCCTATGCATAAACAAGTTCCAGCGTGTTGCAGCTGCACATGGAGCTTCCATTTGTCTACATCCTTGAAGCACCAGAGCTAACAAGTCCTCAAGTAGCGCAAAAGCAGCACAGCACAGCAGCACAAGAACATAAGAAAAATGGCACACACTTCCCACCACTAAAGTGTCAAAAGTTAAATAGAAGCAAAGTTAAACCAAGAAAAAGATGGAGTTGTCAGTAAGCTAGAACGTGTTGGGTAAGCAAAATGGCCTGAATGAAGCCGGATTCATAAAAGCAACAAGACCCAGATCCCACGGGGGGAAACGCATAAACCGATACACAATCTAGCCAAAGACATTTCCCACCGTCTATTACGTGTTAGGGCTCCATGTGTGTAAAGTAGGAACAACAAAAGGGGAGATATTGCTAATGTGAACCATGAAAGAATGTTGCAAATGAGCCACCCTTGCAGGAAAAGGAAAGCAGCGAGAGGGAACAGGCCCGTCTTGAGAAGCAGATATTCAAAGCATGGCACAAGTGAGAGTAAGGATGTTGCAGGAACCATCGGAGGTAGCAAAAAACAGTAACTATCAAGATGATCATGTAAACAGGATGCTGGTCTCAATATACAAGCTCTGGACGGGGGATGAAAGACAATCAGAATGGTGCAGAGCTGCTTTAAGACAGTAATACAGCTCTCATTTCCATAGACGTGCTACTAAAGATAAGGTTAAAGTAATGATCGAGAATAGAGGTCATCACCCAGAAATTATTAAAATGAGCCATGCCCAGAAAGTTATCACTTGCATGTGTTTATTACTCCAGTAATCACTACACTAGTTAGCACATATCCCATGATTTCCTTGTCCATGGATACCTCTCAATTGGCTTTTAGTCAAGGCAAATTTTCAATTTTTGAAAGTAGGAGAAAGTATACTGAATACTGTGTATTTACCGATTGATCTTCAAACACTATGTTCTCACGTTTGCTTATAAAAAAATACTAGCAGTAAAACTACAGTAGTCATGACTACCAGCATCCTGTAAGGCTTTAAGCCCCACTGAAGATCTCTCTAAAAAAATAAAATACAAAAATGGTTTACTAATGTATCCACTAATTCGGAACTCCTACAGAGGACAGTACAGTAATTTATAAAATCTAAGCATATAATATATGGATTAATTCTGAAGTAACACATTGGTTCCAAAACCACAGGTATAGTTTCATCTTACCATAATAGTTTATTTTTAATATTGGACAACATTTGGCAAAACTATCATACTTATATAGGGAAATGAGTATCTAGATTCTTAAGTTATTTTCTTAATATACTTATTAATAAATACATTATTAAAAACCAGCATAGAAATATTACAAACAATACAAATCTATCCATTGTAATGAAAGATTAAAGTTTATCCTTCATAAAAGTTTTCAGTTCAAAATGAAAGGTGACCCAAACCCCTAAGTAACACGATAATTTGCCAAGTGCATCTATTCCATACAAACTTTGATGCTAATACATTATGGAAATACAAATGATTTGCCAACAAATGTTCACACAAAAAATGCCAGAAAGATGTTATTTGTACTATTTTTAGCAAACCATAGCTGAATAATAAACTTAAAAATTTAACAACACATTTTTGCTTAATGAACTTAACCATATTCCAACATTAAGAGAAACGATGAATGACACCCATTATATTCATTACAAGTTGTGAATCAATTACACAAAAATAACCAGAACAAGAATTTTTTTTAAGTGGCAAGAAATATACAAAGAACTTATCATGCTGTTTACACTAAAATGGCAAGGATTACTATCAGGTCTACCCTCATACAGTGCCTTCATGTAAACCACACACAACTATCACCATAATGGGATGAAGTACAGTATATCAAATCAGTTTCTTTGTATCACCATAATAGGATATAATACAATATGTCAAATTAGCGATCTTTTGTAATGTACCTTTGATGCATTAAACTAAGCTTTAAAAAAAAAGTTTTCATCAATAAAGATATCTTAATATGCTTATTACTTTTTGAAAATATCATCAGCATATTTATAATGATATTATTTAAGCCCTAAATGAAATCCTTATTCATTATCAGGTTGGTCGTGTCCATTCTCTTGAGGAGACTGTGATCGTGAACGACTTTCTCTAGGTCTAGGTGATCGAGATGGTGTTCGTGAGTGTGACCTTGAGACTTCCAGTTTTGCATTTACAGGAGAGCGTGATCTGGACCTTGAGCGACTGCGGGACTCATTTCGGGTTTGGTCGTCATCTTTAGATTTGCTAGTAGGTTCTGGCGACAACTTGCGTGAACCAGACCTTGAGCGGCTATCATGTTCTCTAGATTTTGATCTCTTTGCATCACTGAAATGTTAAATTATAATAACATATATTAAACACAAATTATGTAAACATGGTTTTATCATATAAAGTTTAATCTAAATACAAATAATGTATAACATATCTAAATACAAGTACTGTAATGTATAAACATTCTTTAAAGCATTAACTAAGTACAGCAAGGAAAAAACCTAATTGAATTGTGTACATACTTCAACACACACTACTATGGTCAAATACCACCAATAATGCACGCTTAGAACATGTTTGTAAATAAACATACAGTACATATGAACACAGCAACTCACTTGGATTTCGATCTTGATCTGGAGCGTGACTTGGATCTTGATCTTGAACGTGACCTTGAATGTGACCTTGACCTTGACCGTGAACGTGAATCCCTTGACCTAGACCTAGATCGTGACTTAGAGCGAGATCTTCGTGACCCACGAGAACGAGAACGGCTTCTTGTACGTGACCTGTTAAAAGAACATTTAAAGTAGTCATTATTAAAAATGCAGCAAATAAATACAAAAAATATAACAAATGGGGCCCGAGAGCTGAGTGGACAGTGCTTTGGATTCGTAGTCCTGAGGTTCGATCCCTGGTGGAGGCGGAAACAGGAAACAAATGGGCAGTTTCTTTCACCCTGATGCCCCTGTTACCTAGCAGTTAATAGGTACCTAGGAGTCAGATAGTTGCTACAGGCTGCTTCCTGGGGGGGGGGTAATAAAAGAGGCCTGATCGAGGACCGGGCCGCAGGTAAGCTGAGCCCCGAAATTATCTCAAGATGATAATTATTCTAAAATTTTAATTTATTTATTAATCAAGCTACTCCCAATGACATTTGCACCAACAGCATATAATCTACTTTGAACTTAGCTCTTTGTACATCACTGACTGAAAATACCTGTAATACTATTTTGAGAAATATAAGAATTTAAAATCTTATACCAAGTATTACATGGAAAGGCTACGCTTATAATTTAATGACCTGGAGGTCATTCATTGCCCTTGCCTTCATGTGGCAAATACATGGCTAACGAATAGGGAAATTAAGACACTCACAATGGCTACTTCAATATATAAAATATATCAAAGCACTATTAAACAATCATACCTTGAGCGTGAACGAGACCTCCTGGACCGTGACCGTGATCTTGTCCTTGAACGACGACGCGAGCGAGATCTTGATCGAGAACGGTCCTCAATCAAACGAATGCGTCGCCCATTAAGTTCAGTATCGTCTAACTTGTCAATGGCCCTCTTCATATCTGAACGGGTAGCAAACTCCACAACACTGAAAACAGGATGCAGCTTAGTAACAAACTTTAAAACTTATATTTAATATCTATTGAAAGCATGATTATATTCAGAGGACAGACAAAATTTACACTTTCAAAACACTTACCCTTCATAACGACGATGTTTGTGAGCATCAGCAAATGTAATTTCTCCAGCTTTACGCATATAATCCTTGAGATCCTGAAGTAAATCGAGAAAAATAAACAGTTACAACCTTGATCCTATATTTTACATAAGTGAAATTTTCCATTTCTAGCTGACTACCAGAAATTTAAATGAAACCTATATGAAGGGGCTAAAATTAAGTGAATGAACAGTATATATAATTCACATTAGGAGAAGGTCACTGTCTCAGTTAGGGACTCCTCTCTTTACTCCTACCTAATTCATTAATTCACTGTAGCTTCTCAGTGAACAATATCCTGACAGATGAAGAGTATCTGGCATTTACAATCATGCACTGTCAGCTTCCCTGCCTTCCTGTAAAGTGCCTTCCATACTGCTGGGTGGGCTTGTCCCCCAGCAGGAGCTTGTATTTGGCCAACATGCTCTCCCCCCTCTGTTCTAGACTGACAACTGACTTGTGTGCCTGACTTAATGGAAAGGCTAAGTGTTAAGGAGATGATGCTTCAGCTACAACACGGAACTAGAGCAAGCATTCATACAAACAATAACCAAGGAGGAAATAAGGAAAGCAAAGAATGGGACTTTCTCAAACCACTGATGATATAATCATGTATGAAGGCAACAGCAAGTAGTTATACCCTAATGTGGGCGTAACTCATGCTACGCAGAATATTGGTCAGGCCCTCGGTCCAGCTGGGTGGGACGGGCCGGCCCCCTGGGACAGTGTGGGACGGCAGGGGTACGTCCGGGTGTTCTTGGTAACCTCCCGGCCTCTCCCGTCCACCTCTACTTCTCACTCACCGGGTGTGGGGGGGCCATCTTAAAACATAGGCGGACACTTTAACATATAGCGCAGCAGGAGTCAATACTGCAAATTACTCATATAAGCTCGAAACTCATTCTCAGTAAACTCTTTAACCATTACCAGCCCTATAATACACACCAACTTATTATTCTGCCCATCCATGAGTAACCACTAAATTTAGCTATCAATATATTTATATGCAGTACAAATATATATGTACATACATACACACTCCTTTTAAAGTCACCCAGAAAATTGTGCAAGAAAATAATTTCATGGTTTATATGCACTTGTGTGTATTTATGACATTTTTGTTACATGTTACTTGTGGTTGTCATGCTTATTCTACTAAATCTCTGAAGAGACCCCTCAAATTTGCATTTTATATTAGCCGAGCTTCACAAGATGATGTATGAAGGTAATGGTATTGTGAGTTAGGTGCATAATCTTATTAAATAAGAGTTTAGAGACAAGATGATGATAATCAGACAGAACGAGGTGAAAGCATCAAAGATCTGGAAAAACCACCATGGAAGCAGTTTTATCGACTTAAAAGAGTAATGAAAGTAATCTTATGATACAAGAAGCAGTGCCACGACAGCAACATCATACTGCATCCCATTGTAAATTAAGAAAATGTTTATGGGGAACTTACTACATTGCTGTAGGACTTAAATGAAGGTGAAGGAAAGCTCTAATGTGTATAATAATATTAAAACCAAATTTTCAGATGCAACCTATATCCTTGAGAAAGGTTGCATCCAAAAATTTTGTTTATATACTCATGCACATATATTGAGTCTCTCCTTCACCTTTATAATTTATTATATAAATTAAGCTAATATACCAAAAAAACCTACTGACATAGGATAGTCATTATAGTTAGAGTAGCTTAGAGGCTGACCAAGTACAGTACCATCATTATAGTAGATAATGGAAAAAAATGGGAAAATAATGGAAAAAATCCAGGCAAGTGTAAAAATTATACAAATACAAGTTGGGCATTGTGAATAAGTTTATAAATGTAGTTTATAAGTAAGCCAAAGATAAAATCAACTGGGAAAAAGTATGTAACAAAACTACTTTTGGAAAGGGTGACAGTTAAGGCTGATCAACTTTTGAATAAAAAATTGCAATAAAGGATATTAGGAAAAAATATAATTTAGAAATGTGCACAAAAGCACAAAGACCATGCAAAGAGAGACCTTTCACAAAAATATGCAAAAACAATGAAGTCAAATTTGGTGACTAAGAAACTGAGGAGTCTAAGAAAAGGAATTTAAAAACAGATTTAATAGTGATCTTACAATAAAACAGGCAATTAATGGTATAAAAAATTGGACAGTTAATTGCCCGATGAAAAAATACTTAAAATTAGGAAGGTGGTTGACAAGATAAACAATGTATAGGTGAATAATGTAGCCAAAAAATGGACAAGTGAACGATGAAGGAATTAGTTTTAGACCAATTTTTGAATGGCATTATGGATGATACAAATGAATATTTGAAGATCAATCATGTATTACAGAGGCAGGCAAGTTATCAGCATCTACAATTTAAAATACAGATGGGGAACCTCAGCCCAAAGTCATTTGGAATTAGCACATGGTAAGAGTTTCTTATTTTATGTACCTAAAGTATTTGCTTTCCTGTGAATCATAAATATACGATTCACAATATATATATAATATATATATATTTTTATATTTCAGAAACCCCCATTGTCTAGATACAGCAAGTGTGGTCATACCACATGGTGGCATCTGAAACTTATGTTATGTCTGGTTAGACACTATTCCTGCATTGACATAATTATGCCTGAACCTAACCACTCGCAAGATGTTAACATTTAAGCACTTACTGGACTATTCTTACATACATAAATCTCAAAGTCAAAACTTGAAATTCAGCTACTGAATAATTTAAAAGCAGAGATTGTGAGCCTTAGTACATATGTACACTAAAGACTGCAGTTTAACTCATTGGCTTCAAGTTCATTAAAGGCTACAATGATCTCGCCTCCATTAAAACAACAATTTTAGTGAAGAAATGACAATTGCTTAGTGTATGCTTGTCTAGAATTTAATAACCTGTATGGGATAAATCCCTATTTATCCCATACTATTTATCATTTAAATTGAGTTTTTATTTAATCTGATTTCCCATAATTCATCCCATGTACAAATTGAGAGCATATCTTTTCCAACAAAGGGGTTGTGCCAAGCACCATATTATTCATGAATTTAATTCAGTATGAACACTAGCTTGAACCCACAATACTAATCCATTTTCAATAACACTTTGAAGGGAGAGGAACACAATCAAGGGTTTTCAGATATACAAAGTATTTTGCACGAGCACTTCAAATAAGCACAGCCATTTTACATGCTTGCTTGGCTATCAAGTTAAGCAGTTACTACATGGGAGCATTATATGACAGCTACCTTGTCAAGCAGTAACAGTATGTAAACTAATATGGCCTACGAGGCTGCATCTGGCAAAGACACATTTGGGAAAAATTTTGCCATGAAATTAATACCTTGGTGTTAATAATTATTTAATATTATTAATACATCTTATTTAATGATATCCAAGTCTCACTATATGCCTTCTTTTAGTGTTTTCATTATTAAACTATCTGTTGTGTAACGGCACAGGAAAGTGGTTCTCTCCTTTGCGGATTCAGGCCAGAAATTATGTGCGGCAAGACAACCAAACCCCCAAGTACCTCCCACCCCCAGTGTGGGGTCAACCCCCCAATTGAAGGTTTGTGAAAAAACAGGTAAAACTGAGAGGTAACTTTGGGAGTAAATGTATACAGAATCAAATGAAAATTAATGTAAATGGAATAAATGAGAGCTGGAGAAGACAATAACCGAATTACCTCATGAACCAACGAATGACAGTAACTACTGTCTATATGTTAAAAAAGGAAAGTATGGTAGGGAAAATATGAGGACAATGAGAGGAAGAAGAATGATTAGAGGCACGAATAGTAAAATGAAAGCAAGGATGTTAGTAAAGGAGTTCAGAACAATATATTACACCCAGCCATGACATGTGAAGTGAAACTTTTACATAGTGAAAATATATTAGAAAAGCAGCTGGTTTTAGTAAGTGGGATGGATTTAAGTATGTATGAGAGATATGGTATGAGCTAAGGGAGCGAGGAAATGAGATGTCAAAATGTTGAACGGTTTGAACACAATACATTGTGGTCGTATAGACATGTAAACAGAATACCAGAGAATTGTTTGAGAAAGGTGTACAAGAT
>WNGS01166011.1:14898884-14909778 GCA_020271785.1 Procambarus virginalis | reverse complement strand
ACAACAGAGAAAGTCACAATAAGGAAAACACTTACAAATAACACATAAATATGAAACGTAGCCATAAGTGAAAACTGAGAGCAGGCCAAGACAAATGAGGGAACTGAAATAAAATAAACAAAAGACGAATAAACGGAAATAGACAAACGCAAAATGTGGAACAGTAACTGAATAAGGGCAATAAACATAATGTGACACAATAGAACAAAGGAATAAATAAAAGGGGCAAGAAAAGCCGCAGGGGAAAGAATTAAAATAAGGGGAAAGGTAAAGTCACCAACACCTGAAGAGGGAGCAAGAGCGGACCCCAGGCAACGAAAATACATGATACTTCCTTCAGAACGGACGTAGGGAGTGCACAAACGAACGTCCTCTCCTCCGGCGCGGAGCGGAGGCCAACTGCACCCCTAGGGACGGGGTGGAGACGGAGGGAGGAGCACCAAGTGTGTAGGCGGAGGGAGGAGCGCCATGCTTCCACTCCTAAGCCGCAGAGCCCAGCAGGAGAGCCTCCCAGCGTCCCCTGCTGTAATCGGCCGTCCTAGGCATCTGCTGCTGGATCGTCAGCTTGCCCCCAAAGCTGGAACAGCAGCAGCTGGCCCGCCAGTGTAGGCGGAGGGAGGAGCGCCAAGCTTCCACTCCTATGCCTCAGAGCCCAGCAGGAGAGCCCCCCCCCGCGTCCCCTGCTGTAGGCGGCCGTCCTAGGCGTCTGCTGCTGGAACGTCAGCTTGCCCCCAAAGCTGGAACAGCAGCAGCTGGCCCGCCAGTGTAGGCGGAGGGAGGAGCGCCAAGCTTCCACTCCTAAGCCTCAGAGCCCAGCAGGCGAGCCCCCCCGCGTCCCCTGCTGTAGGCGGCCGTCCTAGGCGTCTGCTGCTGGATCGTCAGCTTGCCCCCAAAGCTGGAACAGCAGCAGCTGGCCCGCCGCCTGTAGGGATGACGATGCTGGGACATCCAGTCGTGTACACCAACACCTGGGCCGGGCGTCCCCCAGCGTCCGCTGGGCCACCAGCTGGTTCCTGAGCAGGGAGGTGGCCGCCAGACCAGGTTCCCGCGTGAACTGTAGGGGCCACAGGGGGCCCCGCCCGCCCCCCCCCATATCCTCCAGCCCAGGCAAGGCGCAGCCAGCTGTGGCGTCAGCACTGGGCCCCCAAACAGGGCCCGTAGGAGCTGGAACACGGCTGGGGCACGAGGCCGGGAGGCGGGGGAGGGCCCGGGGAGGGGGTGGCCTGGGGGGGGCAAGGACCACAAGGGGCACAGGGGCCCAGTAAAGCAGCAAGGCACTGAACTAGCCCGGGGGCATGCCGCTGGGCACACGGCTAACGGACAATCCTGGCCTAGGAGGTGGCCACGCTCCTCATGCGAGCCGCAGGCGGGGCCATACCTGAGGTCCTGTTGCGGGCCCGACGCCCCAGGGGGGTCGCTCTGGGAAGTTGATGGGCCTCCAAGGGGCAGTTTCATTAGAGCGGGGGCCGCAGCTGCTGGTGTTGAGTCCATATTGTGGTCTGCAGGCTTCTGTTGTTTCGTGTGGAGCGTACCATAGCTGTGTAGGAGTGAGAGGGAAACTCCTTGTGCGTTTGCTTAAATGTGCGCCCCCCCACGGCGCGCGCAGCTCTCACAGAGCGCTGCGTAATTGTTTTCGCCTCCCAGAATTCCCCCGCTTAATTTAAATTATGCAAGGGCCATTATTCAGATAAGGTAAATACATACAAGTGATGTTACATTAATGGATCGAATTATAGATAGAGCTAGTACATACAATGCCTAAAGCCACTATTACGCAATGCGTTTCGGGCAGGAAGAACATTAATATCTAGAACTTAATACTAATTGAGCATAAAGAATAAAATGTGTTGAGAACAAATACAAATAAAGATAAAAAAAGGGGGAACATGACTGAAATAGCAGCACAAATACAAAAGGTTGACAAACAGCATTGATTAAAAAAAAAAAAAAATAATAATAATAATAACAATGGGTTGACAATAGAGGGGTAAGGTAGGTTACAGGGAATTTATTAGGTAGTGTTTAGTTTTAATCTTAAACTGGTTGAGAGAGGTACAGTCTTTAACATGGTTGGGGAGGTCATTCCACATTCTGGGTCCCTTGATTTGTAGAGCATTTCTAGTTTGATTAAGCCGTACTCTTGGAATATCAAAACTGTATTTATTTCTGGTGTGGTGCTCATGGGTTCTGTTACAACCTGCAATGAAGCTTTTGAGTTCAGGATTGGCATTACAGTTCAGCGTTTTATATATGTATGATACACATGAGAGAATGTGCAGTGACTTAATATCTAACATATTCAGAGATTTGAGTAGGGGTACCGAGTGATGTCTGGGGCCAAAGTTGGATATTGTCCTAATAGCAGCTTTGTGTTGAGTAATTAGAGGACGTAAATGATTTTGGGTAGTAGAACCCCAAGCACAAATACCATAGTTGAGATATGGATAGATGAGGGAGTAATAGAGAGTCACCAGGGCAGGTCGGGGTACATAATATCTGATCTTAGAGAGAATGCCAACAGTTTTTGAAACTTTTTTTGATATATTTAGAATGTGTCCCTGGAAATTCAGCTTGTGGTCAATGAGAACGCCAAGGAACTTACCATCTAATTTGTTACAAATTTGGGTATTGTTAATTTGAGATTTATTTGATTAGAGGATTTATTGCCAAACAGAATATAGAAAGTTTTGTCAATGTTAAGGGTGAGTTTGTTGGCAGTTAGCCAAAGATGGACTTTATTTAGCTCAGTATTTACTGTGGCATTTAGAGCAAGGGGGTCAGGACTGGAGTAAATGAAGGTGTGTCGTCAGCAAAAGAATTGGTTTGAGGTGTTGGGAGGCATTTGGAAGGTCATTAATGTAGATGAGAAAGAGGAGAGGGCCAAGTATGCTGCCCTGAGGAACACCAATGTTGATGGGTAGGGTGGGAGAAATTGAATTATTCACAGAAACATACTGGAGCCTGTCAGTAAGGTAAGATTTGAGGTATTGCAGGGAGTGTCCTCTGACTCCATAATGATGTAATTTAAGAAGAAGGTTTTGGTGGTTGACAGTGTCAAAAGCCTTACGCAGGTCCACAAATAACCCAACAGGGAACTCATTTTTATCAAGAGCTGCATGAATCAAGTTAATCATACTAATAAGTGCATCGTTAGTGCTTTTTTGGGGGGTCTGAAGCCATATTGATAAGAGCTAAGTATATTGTGTTTGGCTAGATAAGAGTAAAGCTGCTTGTAGATTAGTTTTTCAAATATTTTTGACAAGTTAGGCAGGATTGATATTGGTCTGTAGTTGTTAACATCTGTGAGATCACCATATTTGTGGACAGGGGTTACTCTCGCTTTCTTTAGAATATCTGGAAAGGTTTGGAGTTTAAGTGACTTGTTGAAGAGCAATGCAATAGCAGGGGCTAAAGATCTGGAGGCTTTTTTGTAAATTAAGTTGGTATCTCATCAAGGGCACTAGACTTGGTTTTAAGGGAAAGGATTATCTCATTGACGTCAGTGGAATTAGTAGGCTTTAGGTACAGAGACTGTGGATAGTTACCTGTAAGATAGTCCTTAACATCAGTACTGGAAGTTGGAATATCATTTGCAAGGGATGACCCAATGGAAGAGAAGAACCTATCAAACTCAATAGCAGAATCAGAGGCTGAAAGCTGACCATCGTTACTGGACAGGAGTGTTGGTTTGTTATTAAAAATCTTCTTTGATCCCAATATTTGTGAGATTGTGCTCCAAGTTTTTTAATGTTGCTCTTTATTTGGGTAAATCTATCTTCGTAGAATTTAGTTTTGGCTCGTTTAATTATTTTAGATAGCAATAACGAGTAATTCTTTGAAAATTCTTTGGAGACGGTTCCTAACTTATACTTCTTCTCAACGTCATATTTTTTATTAATGGATTTAAGTATTCCCTTTGTAAGCCAAGGATTGTTAAGCCTTTTGGTTGTGACTTGTTTTGAAAGCCTAGGACAGTGGGTGTTATAAAGGTTAAGAGTCTTTTGAAGAAAAGATTGCACTGCTAGGTTGATGTCCCCTATGTTACCTAACTCGGATTCCCAGTTGACATTATCAGCAGCAGTTATAAAATTGTCTATAGCAGTTTCATTGCAGCCTAAAGCTTAATTCCCTTGACTCAAGAGGTGGTTTGATAATGTTAGTTGAGAGAAATGTGGGGTAATGGTCTGTAGTGCTATCGGTGATTATACCTGAAGTAAGCGGAGAGGTTATGTTGGTCCAAATGTGATCAAGATTCGTGGCCGTACTATCTGTTTTTTTTTTTTTTTTTTTTTTTTTTTTTTTTTTTTTTTTTTTTTTTTTTTTTTTTTTTTTTTTTTTTTTTTTTTTTTTTTTTTTTTTTTTTTTTTTTTTTAGATATATACAAGAGTTGTTACATTCTTGTACAGCCTCTAGTACGCGTAGCGTTTCGGGCAAGTCCCTGGAATACGATCCCCGCCGCGAAGAATCGTTTTTTCATCCAAGTACACATTTTACTGTTGAGTTAAACAGAGGCTACAGTTAAGGAATTGCGCCCAGTAAATCCTCCCCGGCCAGGATACGAACCCATGACATAGCGCTCGCGGAACGCCAGGCGAGTGTCTTACCACTACGCCACGGAGACTGCCAAAAAGCCTAGCCTAAGCCTATCAGTGATTCTAGTAGGTCTAGTGATTAAGGGTATGAGGAAGCAGGAATTCATACAGTTGAGGAAGCTAACAGCAGTAGGGCAATGTTTTATTTAATGTTATGTTAATTTAACATATTTAACATATTTATTTAATGTTAGTTAATTTATGTTAATATAATTAGAACTAGAGACAGCTGTGGGGAGTATATCTTCGCCAGTTTCAGAGTCAAGGGTGCCGAGTCTGTCCTGTCTGTGGGTGCAGTCTATAGAATTCCTAACACTGATGTGTCCGAATTCAATTCAAACCTTAGAAATCTAATACTCGATAACAGACTGAACAAAAACCATCTAATTATCGCTGGGGACTTTAATATTGACCTCTGCGAGCCTGAACACCCTACTGCTGTTAGCTTCCTCAACTGTATGAATTCCTGCTTCCTCATACCCTTAATCACTAGACCTACTAGAATCACTGATAGTACAGCCACGACTCTTGATTACATTTGGACCAACATAACCTCTCCGCTTACTTCAGGTATAATCACCGATAGCACTACAGACCATTACCCCACATTTCTCTCAACTAACATTATCAAACCACCTCTTGAGTCAAGGGAATTAAGCTTTAGGCTGCACAATGAAACTGCTATAGACAATTTTATAACTGCTGCTGATAATGTCAACTGGGAATCCGAGTTAGGTAACATAGGGGACATCAACCTAGCAGTGCAATCTTTTCTTCAAAAGACTCTTAACCTTTATAACACCCACTGTCCTAGGCTTTCAAAACAAGTCACAACCAAAAGGCTTAACACTCCTTGGCTTACAAAGGGAATACTTAAATCCATTAATAAAAAACATGACCTTGAGAAGAAGTATAGGTTAGGAACCGTCTCCAAAGAATTTTCAAAGAATTACTCGTTATTGCTATCTAAAATAATTAGACGAGCCAAAACTAAATTCTACGAAGATAGATTTACCCAAATAAAGAGCAACATTAAAAAAACTTGGAGCACAATCTCACAAATATTGGGATCAAAGAAGATTTTAATAACAAACCAACACTCCTGTCCAGTAACGATGGTCAGCTTTCAGCCTCTGATTCTGCTATTGAGTTTAATAGGTTCTTCTCTTCCATTGGGTCATCCCTTGCAAATGATATTCCAACTTCCAGTACTGATGTTAAGGACTATCTTACAGGTAACTATCCACAGTCTCTGTACCTAAAGCCTACTAATTCCACTGACGTCAATGAGATAATCCTTTCCCTTAAAACCAAGTCTAGTGCCCTTGATGAGATACCAACTTTAATTTACAAAAAAGCCTCCAGATCTTTAGCCCCTGCTATTGCATTGCTCTTCAACAAGTCACTTGAACTCCAAACCTTTCCAGATATTCTAAAGAAAGCGAGAGTAACCCCTGTCCACAAATGTGGTGATCTCACAGATGTTAACAACTACAGACCTATATCAATCCTGCCTAACTTGTCAAAAATATTTGAAAAACTAATCTACAAGCAGCTTTACTCTTATCTAGCCAAACACAATATACTTAGCTCTTGTCAATATGGCTTCAGACCCAAAAAAAGCACTAACGATGCACTTATTAGTATGATTAACTTGATTCATGCAGCTCTTGATAAAAATGAGTTCCCTGTTGGGTTATTTGTGGACCTGCGTAAGGCTTTTGACACTGTCAACCACCAAAACCTTCTTCTTAAATTACATCATTATGGAGTCAGAGGACACTCCCTGCAATACCTCAAATCTTACCTTACTGACAGGCTCCAGTATGTTTCTGTGAATAATTCAATTTCTCCCACCCTACCCATCAACATTGGTGTTCCTCAGGGCAGCATACTTGGCCCTCTCCTCTTTCTCATCTACATTAATGACCTTCCAAATGCCTCCCAACACCTCAAACCAATTCTTTTGCTGACGACACAACCTTCATTTACTCCAGTCCTGACCCCCTTGCTCTAAATGCCACAGTAAATACTGAGCTAAATAAAGTCCATCTTTGGCTAACTGCCAACAAACTCACCCTTAACATTGACAAAACTTTCTATATTCTGTTTGGCAATAAATCCTCTAATCAAATAAATCTCAAAATTAACAATACCCAAATTTGTAACAAATTAGATGGTAAGTTCCTTGGCGTTCTCATTGACCACAAGCTGAATTTCCAGGGACACATTCTAAATATATCAAAAAAAGTTTCAAAAACTGTTGGCATTCTCTCTAAGATCAGATATTATGTACCCCGACCTGCCCTGGTGACTCTCTATTACTCCCTCATCTATCCATATCTCAACTATGGTATTTGTGCTTGGGGTTCTACTACCCAAAATCATTTACGTCCTCTAATTACTCAACACAAAGCTGCTATTAGGACAATATCCAACTCTGGCCCCAGACATCACTCGGTACCCCTACTCAAATCTCTGAATATGTTAGATATTAAGTCACTGCACATTCTCTCATGTGTATCATACATATATAAAACGCTGAACTGTAATGCCAATCCTGAACTCAAAAGCTTCATTGAAGGTTGTAACAGAACCCATGAGCACCACACCAGAAATAAATACAGTTTTGATATTCCAAGAGTACGGCTTAATCAAACTAGAAATGCTCTACAAATCAAGGGACCCAGAATGTGGAATGACCTCCCCAACCATGTTAAAGACTGTACCTCTCTCAACCAGTTTAAGAATAAAACTAAACACTACCTAATAAATTCCCTGTAACCTACCTTACCCCTCTATTTCAACCCATGTCTGTTATTTTTTAATCAACCTGTTTGTCAACCTTTTGTATTTGTGCTGCTTTTTCAGTCATGTTCCCCCTTTTTTTTTCTTATCTTTATTGTATTTGTTCTCAACACATTTTATTCTTTATGCTCTATTAATATTAAGTTCTAGATATGGCCCCTGCATAATTTAAATTAAGCGGGGGAATTCTGGGAGGCGAAAACAATTACGCAGCGCTCTGTGAGAGCTGCGCGCGCCGTGGGGGGGCGCACATTTAAGCAAACGCACAAGGAGTTTCCCTCTCACTTCTACACAGCTACGGTACGCTCCACACGAAACAGAAGCCTGCAGACCACAATATGGACTCAACACCAGCAGCTGCGGCCCCCGCTCTATTGGACCTGCCCCTTGGAGGCCCATCAACTTCCCAGAGCGACCCCCCTGGGGCGTCGGGCCCGCAACAGGACCTCAGGTATGGCCCCGCCTGCGGTTCGCACAAGGAGCGTGGCCACCTCCTAGGCTAGGTTTGTCCGTTAGCCGTGTGCCCAGCGGCATGCCCCCCGGGCTAGTTCAGTGCCTTGCTGCTTTACTGGGCCCCTGTGCCCCTTGTGGTCCTAGCCCCCCCCCCCCCCCCCGCCTCCCCGGCCTCGTGCCCCAGCCGTGTTCCAGCTCCTACGGGCCCTGTTTGGGGGCCCAGTGCTGACGCCACAGCTGGCTGCGCCCTGCCTGGGCTGGAGGATACGGGGGGGGGGGGCGGGCGGGCCCCCTGTGGCCCCTACAGTTCACGCGGGAACCTGGTCTGGCGGCCACCTCCCTGCTCGGGAACCAGCTGGTGGCCCAGCGGACGCTGGGGGACGCCCGCCCAGGTGTTGGTGTACACGCCTGGATGTCCCAGCGTCGTCGTCCCTACAGGCGGCGGGCCAGCTGCTGCTGTTCCAGCTTTGGGGGCAAGCTGACGATCCAGCAGCAGACGCCTAGGACGGCCGCCTACAGCAGGGGACGCGGGGGGCTCTCCTGCTGGGCTCTGAGGCATAGGAGTGGAAGCTTGGCGCTCCTCCCTCCGCCTACACTGGCGGGCCAGCTGCTGCTGTTCCAGCTTTGGGGGCAAGCTGACGATCCAGCAGCAGACGCCTAGGACGGCCGCCTACAGCAGGGGACGCGGGGGGCTCTCCTGCTGGGCTCTGAGGCATAGGAGTGGAAGCTTGGCGCTCCTCCCTCCGCCTACACTGGCGGGCCAGCTGCTGCTGTTCCAGCTTTGGGGGCAAGCTGACGATCCAGCAGCAGATGCCTAGGACGGCGATTACAGCAGGGGACGCGGGAGGCTCTCCCGCTGGGCTCTGCGGCATAGGAGTGGAAGCTTGGCGCTCCTCCCTCCGCCTACACTCTTGTGCTCCTCCCTCCGTCTCCACCCCGTCCCTAGGGTGCAGTTGGCCTCCGCTCCGCGCTGAGGAGAGGACGTTCGTTTGTGCACTCCCTACGTCCGTTCTGAAGGAAGTATCGTGTATTTTCGTTGCCTGGGGTCCGCTCTCGCTCCCTCTTCAGGTTTGTGCCTTTACCTTTCCTCTTATTTTTAATTGTCTTTCCCCTGTGGCTTTTTCTTGCCCCTTTTTATTTATTCCTTTGTTCGTTCAGTCTTACTTTAGGCAGTCTTGGTCCTTTTCTTTCTATTTCTTTATTTAGCTGTTCCACTTCTCTTCGATTCTTTATTTCCGTTGTTCGTTAATTTGTTAATTTCTTATGCCATTATTCTGTTACTGTTGCTCATTTAGTCGTTTCTTTATTTTAGCCTTCAGTTTTCCTTAATTTCTTTTCATCTTTATTCTGGCCCTGCTACTTTATTCATTTTTTTTCTCCGTTATTCTTGTTATTTATTTCTCAGTTTTTCTTTTGTCCCCTGGTTCTCCTGCTCTTCATTTCGTTTATGTACTATCTTTCCGTTCTATTCGTTTCTCCCGTCTTTTCCCTGCTTTAGCGTTATCTTTATTATCTATTTTTTTCCAGTTCTTTTGTCTTCTCTTGTTTGTCCTGTTCTCATTTGTCCGCTTTTACCGTTAGGCAGTCTTGGTTCTTTTCTTTTCTACTATTTCTTTATTTAGCTGCTCCACTTCTCTTCGATTCTTCTTTTCCGTTTGTTCGTTATTTTACGTTTTCTTATGCCGTTTTCTGGTTGTCTGCTGCTCTTTTAGTTGTTTCTTTTATTTATCCTTCAGTTTCCTTATTTTCTTTTCGTTCTTCTGCAGGATCTGCTACTTTATTCATTTATCTTCCCCGTTATTCTTGTATTTACTGCTAAGTTTTTCTTTCGTCCTCCCTGGTTCTCCCGCTCTCTTCTTTTCGTTTTGTTATATTTCCGTTTTACTTATGTTTTTTCTCATCTTATTCCCCTGCTTTAGGCGTTCTTTATTTTATCTATTTCCTTTCTCAGTTCTTTTGTCTTTTCCTGTTTGTCCTGTGCACTTTTATGCGCTTTTGTTTTTTCATTTCCCTTTTTTCTGCCCTTACTTCTTGTCTGCTACTCTTTTCGTTTATTTACTTCCCTCCACGCTTTATTCTTCATTATATTATTTATTTTGTTTATTTTACTTTGACTTTTCTGGTTACTGCCTCCGTTTATTTGTTCCTCCCCGTTTCCTATACTATATGAATTTTAGTTTACTTATGTCCTTATTCAGTTACTGTTCCACATTCTTCGTTTGTCTATTTTCCGTTTATTCGTCTTTGTTTATTTTATTTCAGTTCTCTCTCATTGTCATGGCCTGCTCTCAGTTTTCTCACTTATTGCTACGTTTCGTATTTCTGTGTTATTTGTAATTGTTTTCCTTATTGTGACTTTTCTCTGTTGTACTGCTCCTATTATTCATTTATTTACTTCCCCCCCGCTTTATGCATTTTATCTTACTCATGCCCTCTTTCGGTTCCTGCCCCCATTATTCGTTTCTCCTGTTTTGTCAATGTTTATTTCAGTTACTTATGCCCTTATTCTGTTTGTTACACATTCTTCCGTTAGTTTTTACGTTTATTCGTTTTCTTTACTACATTTCAGTCTCCCTGCTTATGACTTATTATTTTAATTTATTTTTATTTTTATTTTATCTCATTTCTTTATTTTACTTGCCTACTTATTCTGTGTTTACGCCTCCCCCTTTTTCGCTGTCTCTGCCTTTCATTCTCTTATAGGTACTTATGTCCTGGCTTTAAATTTAGTTTATTTACTTTATTTTATATTCTAGTTCTTTATTTAATTAATGTTTATTTGTTTTAAATTTTATTAATTAATTAATGTTTTCTATAAATTTTTTTTAGTTTCCAGAGTTTATTTACTATTTAATTTTACGCATTTATTTATTTTATTTCTTATTTCTCGTTCCGTGTTAATGCCTACACTTTTCGCTTTCTCCGCCTATTCATTATTTGTCAAGTTTACTTATGTCCTTTTTTCTGTTTCTCTGTTACTCTTCATTATTAATTACTTTTTTATTTTCCTTATGCCTTGATTTCTGCTCGTCCGCTACCCA
>WNGS01166011.1:14881270-14898784 GCA_020271785.1 Procambarus virginalis | reverse complement strand
TTACTGTTTTTTTTAAAGAAGTGTATCCTGTGTTCGAGGCAAAGTATAGCAAAGCTACTTCACTGCTACTCTTTAAACAACCTAACTTATCCTAACCTAACCTACCAACATTTTTTGTTGTTTTTTTGCCTCGTGTGGAATATCTGTGGGGCATGCAATCTGCATGTAGTTATTTTTGGGTTGTCCCTGCAGAAACATGTCTACCATGTTTTAGCCCTTTCCTCTGCTCTGATAAAAGCATATTTTGTCAAAAATTGCTAAACTTGTTAGGATCAGATGCAGATGAGGGGATTCAAGTCATCATTCTGTTTCCAACAATAATCCACAATATAGGCTTTGTGAATACTGTATCACTTTTGTTATTCACCTAATTCACCTTGCAGTAAATAGGTACCCAGGAGTTAGCTTGTAGGGTTGCATACTAGAGACAGTCAGTAATTCGACCCAGGGGGACCTCAATATAAGCCTAACATACATATAAACTGGTTGCATGTTCTCTGACATAATGAATTATTATATTATTATGAATGAACAAAATTTATGATCAAGCTCCAAGGTAAAAAAAACTAAACTGTCATCTGTCTCTGCTATGTGTATTTATATTTAATAACAACATTAGATTATCAGACAAAAAATATCATTTTTGGTGTATTTCATTACTGTACAAGTGTATATTATTATTATTATATATACTGTATATATATATATATATATATATATATATATATATATATATATTTACAGCCTGTATACATTTTTCATAAACAAGCATAAACTATCAGTTACAAAATGTGGTGAAAATAAGCTAATAACTTTAAAGTACATTACTTTATCCACTGATTAAGGCCTTCATAATTTATGCTACATAACAATGTTTAACAGTTTTTTTTGAGCATGACATATTCACAGTCTAAGTCAAAGTATCAAGGTAATTTACTACATTTACATAACTACATACAGTCTTAAGAGGATATTTGTACAATGTGTAGAGTTGCATAATTAAGTAGCAATTGATACTGGTACACAATTTGCAAAGCAGTCATGTAGCAAATCCATTGTTGTATTAACGGCTATATATTTCTAAACCGTGGTTTATTCTGCAATTCTGGATGCTTCCTATACATCTTCATTCTCACTGACAATGGCAACTTTCTGAAAGGAAGAAAATTAATAATTTGAAG
This sequence comes from Procambarus virginalis, assembly GCA_020271785.1. Lineage (NCBI taxonomy): Eukaryota > Metazoa > Arthropoda > Malacostraca > Decapoda > Cambaridae > Procambarus > Procambarus virginalis. The sequence continues at coordinate 14,897,603 of WNGS01166011.1, read as the reverse complement.
TACAGTACAGTACTGTACAAACTTTCCCATCTTTTAATAAGTGCCTTTTAAAAATTTGCTCCACTTGTCAGGACTCTATATGGATAACCTGCAGGCTGGTGAAAATTTAAGATGCTGAGTACAAACTATTAATAAAGATAAAAAATTATTACAAATATTTGTTGAATATATACAGTATACTGTATCTGCCTCTTTCTATATGTCTGCAAGGGTTCCTGTACATAAAGATAACAGAAAAACAATCAACAGTGCATTACATATTTGGAGTCCCGGTACTGTGGTATAGTCAGGTTCATTCTTGACTCTCATTCGAGAACTATGGGTTTGAATACCGGGCAGGACAAAAATGGTTGGGTTCATATTCTATTACCTAATGCTCCTGTTCACCTAACAGTAAGTAGGTACGCAAGAGTTGTCAGTTTGTTGTGGGGTTGCATCCTAGGAAGGGTCAGTAATTCTACCTCAAGTGATGGGAGGGGGGTGGGGGCCACAATATAAGCCTAACATATATTTACACTGGCTGCCTATCCCCGAACACAATGAATTATTATTATTACAGTATTAATATTAAAGCAGAGCAGAAAATGGCAAAACTTTGTTTGAAAAATACAAAAAAATAAACACTGACCATGTAAAATAGCAAAATTAAGATTAAACTCACTGAATCATTTCTTGTAGTCTGAGATGAGATGCTTGTGCTCTTCTTGAAGAAGATCCATAGATTAAAGTTTCAACATGAAGACACTGATCAAGTGCTGAAGCTGCAGCCCTTAGATCACCACTAAGAGCATGTACGCGGGAAAGTTGACGCAGTACTCCACATACCTGTCAATATAATTGGTGGGTTAATGTTACCCACTTCACATGTATTAAAATTATATACAAGAAATTAAGAGGTTAAAGTTAAAAAAAAGGACAATGAGGTATACAAATGCTTCTTATTTGAGCAATCAATCACTTCCTTATGCCATACTCTGCTCTGCCCCCCCTCCCCCCACCATCCCAGACATTACAAACTCAAAGGCTAGTGTAACTATTCCATCTCCTGATGCAATAAGGGTCTTGGACTACTTGGCAGTGGTGGGGTGTACCAGCATGTGTGTTGTGACTGGCCATCAAGGTAATCAGCACTTCCCATCAGTGGTTATGAGTGTGAAGTAAATGGGACTCTGAGGCTTGAGTTTGATAAGACATATGGCTATTGTTATCTTGGTCGCATTTAAATTTTCTCCAGTTCCTCCCAAGCATCTTGTATGGTCTTGCAGGGATGCATTTGTCCCTGAGGCACTGTTGCCATAAGTTTTCCTAACTGACTAAGTCATGATCCTTAGAATATTACAAAGAGTTCATATCTCTGGGAACAGCAGAATACCAAGTTCAGAAACAAGCTTTTCTCAGACTAATCAGTCATTTCATTTTAAAATATAGCATGTATCTAAGGGGGTCTGCCTTCAATAATATAAAGGGCTTTTCATAAAATGTTCATGTGACATTAAAAAGAAATACACAATTAATATATACAAATAACCTGTGAGCTGTAATCTCCATATGCATCCCGGCAGTGCTTCAGTCTTGTTCTCAGCTGCTGGATGGCTTGTTCATAGTCTTCCTCCTGTACTAGCACCTATTAAACATAAATAAAATGTTTAGAAAATGTATTCTCGGTAGCTCTTATTACAATATATGCAGTACATTATATTACTGCTCAAATGTACAGTTCATACCAGACAAATTTATTTGCATTCAAAGTTTGCCATTTTTTCACTAATATGTATCAAACATTTTATGACTTTCTATGGCCATTAGCCATCCTACAAAAATAACTTACTTGAATAGTAAGACTATGTATGGCTAATGTCTTTGGACTTTGTTCTCCATGCAACCGAGAATAAAGGAGGCCAAGTTTGTGGAGTTCACGTAGAGCTTCTTTAATGTCCGTTCTTCGTAGACGTAACTGGTGTTCTACCAGCAGTCCTCGGGCTTCGCATTCTGCTACACTACCTGGTCTATTGCTAGATAAGAACAATTAACATTTGACTATATTCCTATTTAAATGTATAATTTTATATGCAAATAGATCTGAAGAACACTCAAGATAAAGAAACTGAATATGCTTTCAAAGAGAAATTACAATTAACATGTAAAAAGAATGTGAAAACAAAATGTAAAAATTTGACTGAAAATGGGATAAAAAGAGAGCAACTCTACATTTTTAAACAGAGGGGATAGAATTAGTACAATACAGTACAGTATATGCACAATTTGATGAGATTACATTGATCTATAATCCTCTTGGCATTTACCGAGTCTCGTTATAATGGAAGTTATTAAATTGTTAATTACATCACAGCATTTTGGACCACAAAACATTATAATTTCTTTCAAAAATAATACAATGATTAAATATACAAATGTAATTTCTATCAAAGCACAGTGGCTGGCTGGCTAACTGAGGACTACCACCCAGAAAAAACTGCGAGCCTCAGTACCGACCCCCAACCCAAGAGGCAAGCAGTGCAAGAGGAAGAAACAAACAGCATAAAAGGCACAAAATACCCTCGAGGAAAGGACCATCAGAAAACCCCAAAAGGTGAAACAGACAATAAAATAGGGAAGCCAGGAATGGAACATGTGTATCCTCAAAGTAACCATCTAATATTAATAGTACGGGGACAGAAGCACACTCAACCCACAAGTCAGCAAACAACAGAAGTAGGCAAGAGCTGCATACACACAAAATCATCCTAAAGCCTCATGTGGCAGAATGAAGAACAAGAAGAGGCCTCACAGCTGCTTCATATGCCAACTAACCCAACAGACAGCCACCGAGGCTCACCAGTAATTTATTTATTCATTTATATACAGTACAAGAATGTACATTGGGTTGTGAATACATAACATTGGTGTTCTTAAATTCTTGCAAAGCCACTTACACACAGAGCATTTTGAACAGTTCATTGTCTACATAAATGACCTACCAGAAGGAATACAGAATTATATGAACATGTTTGCTGATGATGCCAAGATACTAGGGAAGATAAGAAACTTAGATGATTGTCATGCTCTTCAAGAAGACCTAGACAAAAAGTCTATGGAGCACCACTTGGCAAATGGAATTTAATGTGAATAAATGCCATGTTATGGAATGTGAAATAGGAAAACATATATCACACACAACCTACAAATTACGTGAAAAATCTTCAAAAAATTCTGATAAAGAAAGAGATCTAGGAGTGGTTCTAGATAGAGGACTATCTGCCATATATGGCAATGGAAATTCAGTTTGTTGTCTATGTGGACACCAAGGAACTTCCCATCTACTCTGCTCATAATTTGGGTATTGTTTATTCTTTGGTAACAAATCCAGCAATAAAATTACCCTAACAATATGTAAAACATTTTAGCAATGTTAAGGGCAAGTTTGTTAGCAGTCAACCTCAAATGAACTTTATCTAGTTCAGTATTCGCTGTGTCCTTTAGAATAAGTGGGTTAGCATGGGAGAAAATGAAGGTTGCATCATCAGCAAATAAAATTGACTTGTAATATATGGTACAGTATATATAATGTATATGTACAGTACATATAAAAAGTAATTTCATCTACAATATTGTAAAATTTCTTAGCATATTATTTGCAACTGAAACTACAAGGATTATTTCCTGGCTTAGATGTGTAGAGGCCTATATGGCCTAATAATAATAGGAAGCTTGCACCACTATACACAAGTGTTTTATGTTTCAAATTTACCTGCAAAAGTGATCTCTACATATCACACAGACACAGCAAATTTCACGAGAAAAGTAATGAATTCAGTGAAAAAATATAATATCCCTTCAGTGTAATAACTATTAATCATCAGTTATGTCATCACAATTTTAACATTTATTTTTGCTCAGAGTAAGAAAAGCAAACATAATCTCTCATCTTACCTTACTTGTGTTATGTGAACAGCTCGAGCCAGGTACTTAAGGCCAGCCTCGGCATCTTGATCAGTCTGGCCGTGATTGAGAAGGAGTTGGCCAAGTTGTTGCAATGGACCCACAAGTCCAGGGTCATCAACTCCTGTTCCACTCGATTCTATTGTTTTTATGCTTAATTCCAACTTTTCCTATGCATTATTAAAAAATTAATAATAATCCATTACATCAGAATATTAAATTTTATTAAATGAGATAAACCATTTCAAAAGCACTTTTGGAATAAATATGGTATAAAATGTAATGTTCCTTTTGTAAAAGGTAATTCTCTAAGTGTAATTACAGGATGAGAGCTATGCTCATAGTGTCTCGTCTTCCCAACACTCTTCGTCATATAATGTTTTCAAACTACAGTACTGACGGTTTTGGCCTCCACCACCTTAGCTCCTTGAGTATTTTTAAACTTTATCTCTAGACACCTCTATGTGCTCTTTTGTTCTCTGGGATTCTTATTGTGTCTGGTTCTCTGAAGATTTCATTTTGCTCAAACACACTTTAGAACTGTTTGTTTAATCCTTCTACATACAGGTATTTCCATTTTTATTTCCGTGAATCTGTTTCCCATTTTCAACCTCTGAATATTATCCTTTACCTGCAATTTGCTTTTAATGAATTTATAGAATAAGCCTGGTTCCATTTTACATTTGTCTGCTACCACTTCTCAAAACTTCATTCTGCCTCTCTTGTTACTGCTGTGTAGCTGTTTCATGCTTCTTTGTATTGCTGATATGGTAGAATCAAACTAAAGAAACAAAGTTGCCAAAAAAACACTAGAAAATTCACTTTTGCAGAGTGGTAGATGGATGAAATAAGTGCAAAGGTGGTGGTCAAAACCATCAGTAGTTTCATAGCGTCATATGACAAAGTGTACTGGGAAGATGGGACACCATGAGCATAGCTCTCATCTTGTAACTACACTTAGGTAATTACACATACATGCACACTTTAGGTTTGTATCGAGGTCCCCGCCAAGGTTGAACTACTGTACTGAAATTTCCCAGGTGCAACCCCACAACAGTTGCAACAACTCCTACATATGTAATTATTGCTTGGTGAACAGTGGCATTAGATGAAAGGAGGTGTTTAATCATTTCTGTCATGCCTGGGATTTGAACCTGGGATTCCAGATTGTGAGTCGAGAATGAACCTAACTACTAACAAGACGTGAATGTATATTCACGACAAGCCACACGGCACCTCGGATGCATTTCCGATGGTTCCTTTCATATAAAAGGGGTGACGCCGAGGAAAATAAGACTCGCGTCCCTACAAAAACCAATTGTGATATATTCACAATTCAAATTGTGAATATACAGTCGAGAAATAACTAAAGCAGTGAATTTAATGAAATGCCCTTTCTGGTAGGCCCCCATTAACTCCCCATAAATAGTCCTTTCAGTCTTGACCTAATTATGCATGGTGCTTCTAAGGAATACATAGAGGTTAGAGCAGGTGCTTTTCCATGCAAACATCTTTCACAATTTACACTAACCCTTCATTAAACTTGGCTCATGTTATCTCTTGTTTGTATACCTCACTAGTAAGGGTCTAGGTAGCCCATATTACTTCAAACTACAGTCATGCACTTTGCTTCCATAATACGTTTCCTTCAATTTTTCTCTATTTTCCAGAACCACACACTACAGCTCAAATTCACATTATTTACTGATAAATAGAAACACAAATATCGACATACATGTATATTAAAAAAACTCCACACACACACACAAGCGGAGTACCACAGGGTTCAGTTCTTGCACCAGTGATGTCTATTGTCTACATAAATGATCTACCAGTTGGTATACAGAATTATATGAACATGTTTGCTGATGATGCTAAGATAATAGGAAGGATAAGAAACTTAGATGATTGTCATGCCCTTCAAGATGACCTGGACAAAATAAGTACATGGAGCGCCACTTGGCAAATGGAATTCAATGTTAATAAATGCCATGTTATGGAATGTGGAATAGGAGAACATAGACCCCACACAACCTATATATTATGTGAGAAATCTTTAAAGAATTCTGATAAAGAAAGAGATCTAGGGGTTGTTCTAGATAGAAAACTATCACCTGAGGACCACATAAAGAATATTGTGCGAGGAGCCTATGCCACGCTTTCCAACTTCAGAATTGCGTTTAAATACATGGATGGCGATATACTAAAGAAATTGTTCACGACTTTTGTTAGGCCAAAGCTAGAATATGCAGCGGTTGTGTGGTGCCCATATCTTAAGAAGCACATCAACAAACTGGAAAAGGTGCAAAGACATGCTACTAAGTGGCTCCCAGAACTGAAGGGCAAGAGCTACGAGGAGAGGTTAGAGGCATTAAATATGCCAAAACTAGAAGACAGAAGAAAAAGAGGTGATATGATCACTACATACAAAATAGTAACAGGAATTGATAAAATCGACAGGAAAGATTTCCTGAGACCTGGAACTTCAAGAACAAGAGGTCATAGATATAAACTGGCTAAACACAGATGCCGAAGAAATATAAGAAAATTCACTTTCGCAAACAGAGTGGTAGACGGTTGGAACAAGTTAGGGGAGAAGGTGGTGGAGGCCAAGACCGTCAGTAGTTTCAAAGCGTTATATGACAAAGAGTGCTGGGAAGACGGGACACCACGAGCGTAGCTCTCATCCTGTAACTACACTTAGGTAATTACACTTAGGTAATTACTAGGATTTAACTATGTAATTAGTACAGTATACCCGAGCCTTGAGGTATTTTCTCCTCTTGGAATGGAGGGTCGCTTGAGCACAAAGTACTTTCACTTGTAGGTCAAGTGCGCGGTCCATTGTCAGAGAAGGGGTCAGCTTTTTTTTTCGTCGAGATACCTGTTATGGTTAACAACACTAATATAATAAGCTACCATATATATATTACAGTATATGTAAACTTCAATAAGAATATTGAACAATGAATATACTTTTCAAAACAAAAGTAAATATTAATTGTATAACAATGTATAATTTGCTAACTTTACATGAGAAATGGAAAATTTTTAAATCCAGTAATATTTACACTGTATATCATTAATTTCTTCATGCATTATCTGATCTCAAAAGTGGAATTTTTTTTTTATCCACTTTTGAGATCAGATAAAAGTGCCTTATTTTAAAATAATAATTTAAAAAATAAGGCACTGAGCGTAGATAAAAACCAGCGTTGAATGTAAAGAAACACCAGTTTCTGGGTGAGACCCGGAGGCTCCCTGAAGCTATCATCATGGATTAAGTGCCATACTACCAAGTGTCATCTGTTGCAGAGTCCTTTTGCCTACCGGGGATCTTGAGGCAAAACCTGGCCTCCCTCAGAGAATCGCAGAGTGTGATGGCCTATGATCACTTTACATATAAAGGATATCACCTTTGTTATCACTAGGGAAGGCACCCAGAAAGATAGGCAAATTAAAACAAATGACCAAACTCCCCAAATTCCAAAAGAACTACTTCAATAATAATGAAACAACAAAATTTAGTGAAACTAGCCCCCTGCTAGTTAACTCCACCTCCCACCTCGCTGGGGGAAGGGGGAAGTCAGCCTAGGGCGCCCAGGCCGACCAGCTTCAGTACTTTACTGATGTGTTTTCCAGATGGTCACATTGCTCTGTCTCCGGTTTGCCATTTTCTTTGGTGTTCTTTTGCCTTTATGGCAATGTTTTACATGGAAGTGTTTGTGAGCCAAGAGTTTGTGTACCAGAGCTGTATGTGATCAGGTTTACTTCCTTGTTCGCTCTGTGAGTACTGTCCTTGTGTGGTTAGGGTTCTCTTCCCTGGGACATTCAGGGAACACTTCCTTTAGAACGGCCTCCTCCCTGAGGGTGGTCCTTGCCCTTAAAGTAAACCAAGGGGTCTCGGGCTTTCTGTCTTGCCTGGTGTTTGGAGACATTTTTGGCTGGTAGGGCGCAGAATGCTCTCGGCTATGTGTTACAGTGGGCCAGTGTCTTCTTTATCCACCTTGATCTTTATCCCTGATGAAACCATTTGAAAGATCCTTAATAGGCTTTAGGGGAAAAAATCATAGTGGCACTAACCAAAGGTCCCAATTGCTCCTAGCTCAAGAAAGTACAGCACAGTATCTAATGTGCTTTAGCTCATAAAATCAGAGAAGGTTCAAAGATACGTGAAAAGATGGGTACGAGTTATTAGGAGAGAAGACACAATATTTTAAAGTCATATACTATAATATGTAAGAATAAAGGTAACTGCAGAAGGCCCACACGAGGCAGCTCCTATATATAACCACCCAATCCCACTGTTTTTTACATCACTTTTTTTTACATAAAATTGTTAACACATTATTTGAAATACTTTACATTATTTGAATTACATGGTTAACAACAAAAAATAATGAAAGATACATACCATTCGTGAATATATTCGAGTATGATAAAGTGCAAGACTCAGAGCCTCCTGGGCCCCAATAAACTGATCTAATTTAATGCGTGCCTCACCAGTGATCAGGTATCCCCACAATAAGGTATGATGAACCTGTAAAAAATGCAATATGATGAAATATACTACTGTATTATGTTTGTAATTATAAACTTAAACACAATGTAATTACTGTATATGCAAAACATAATATTAAAGGAAACACCTCTCTCCAAGTGGGAAATACTTGTGAGTGCCAAGAGTCACTCACCAGGCCACTATGTTAATTAGAAATACCAAAGAATGTGTAAGAGTAGGAAAAAATACAAGAATTTTAATAGCCTAAGACAGGGTTGTGTAATGTCTTCCTTAAACTTTAACAAAATACATATTTACAAAGAACTTTATTGTGGCAGGCAAAATGAATAGCCACTACCTAACAAGATTAGCAGAACCTCTCTGCCAGAGGACCCAACTGAGGGGCAAAAAGAAGCAGCTGCTGCCAAAAAAGACCAAAGAAACAGCCCTCACAGGGAAGAAAACATACACAAAAAGGTGAAGGCAAACAAAAGGGGTCAATGCCCAAATTGATCCCCATGACTGGGACAGCAAGGGTGGCTCACCAATATGCAAGACGGGCTACGGATAATGCTGCCGCTGCCACCTGAAAAGAGGGGTGCAAGCAATAAAAGCAGAGCCATTGAAGTCAGAACCATTAATAAGGCAGCCATACCAGGCATAGATGCCAGAACATCAAGACTGCCACAGAGCTGATCTGAGAACAGTTAAATAACTGCCAAGATGTGCAAAATGGCCACCAAGCAAGCAAGAGCCCTGCAGTCACCCCAAAAGTGATGACTCCAGAGAGAAAAGGCAGCCAAAAATAGAGCTTTCAACTATCCATGTCAGAGCCAACACACAAATCCCAGGCAATTCAAATGAGCACTGCCCAAGAACACCTGAAAGATAGAACCCACTCCCGTCACAGCAGTGTCCAGGCAAGCAAAAGCCATGCAAAGCCCCCAAAGAAAACTGAGGCCTGCCAGCAAGCCAAGATGAACCAGGTACAATAACTTGAAACAGAGCCAGAAGGCAAAATCAAAACCAAACCCAAAAGATTTTTACCTGTGGTTTCTTTGAAGGTGCAAGATCCGTAGAGAGATGTGTATTAATGGTGTCTAAAGCCTCCTGGGCCTGTGCCTCTCCTTGGGGAGCATAATCCTTCAATAATGAAAAATAATAGTGTTAATATTCCTGTACTTTCTGTCAGTGAGAAATGTGGCCCCTCACATTTCTCACTGTCAAAATGACACTATCACATTTTGAAGGCCACTGTCACATTTTGAGACAATGGCCCTCCGGTAAATTCAAGCAATTCAGATATGTATAAATGAGTCACTGCAGCATAAATATAATACAGTGCTTTCAAAAATGAACAAAATCTAGTTGGTGTAGCAACAAACAGCAGACATTTTTAATATCAAACAAATGACATAAATACTTGAGCCTGTATTATTTGCAATAACTGCACAGTGTACTACAAAAATATAATTTTAGTCTTTCCGGGGTCTAAAACACTTAGCTACTCTACTACTTTATACATGTAGGGTCCTGTACTACAATTGGCTTTGTCTTCAACTCACAATCGGAGATACCGGATTCAATTCCTAGGTGGAACGAAAATGATTGGGCAAATTTCCTTTTACCTAATGCCTATGTTTATCTAGTAGTAAATTGGTTCCCCATTAGCCAACTATTGTGAGGTTGCATCCTGGGAAAGGTCAGTAGTTCAATCTTGGAGGAACTCAATACAAGCCTAAAGTACTGTACTGTATACATATACACAGGCTTTGGGCCAGCCTTAGGAGCTATGGGAGCCAATTACAAACATTTTTGGTGAGGCCCACATGTTCACAGGAAAGATCTGTTTAGTGAAATGATTTATTAAAAATCTTAATTATATGTTTTGTTTTGAAAAACATTCAAAATGTAAGTCGGGAACAAATCTTTTTCCGGATTTCTAAAAACTGACTTATTATAAAATGTTATCTTTCTTGTGTCTTTCTCTGCAAAGTCTTACAATTTTATCTAAATTAAAACTCCTGCTAATTTGCTGCTTAAATATTTTCTATCAATGTCACTTAATCTTTTACTCATATCTAAGGTATCCTGAAAAAATCAATAAAACATTAAAAGTGGCATTCATCACTGAACTGATTAAAAAACAAAGCATACTTTACCTAATGTCTGACTCATATCTGTATCTTGTTATAAAGAATTCAGGAGACAAATATTAGCTTGCAAGTTTGTGTTGGTTTAAGACAAGCCTTTGGAAGGAAGTTTTACACAACAAGATTACAGTAGATTACCATAATGTGGGGCCCAATTAGAGGTACAGTACGTGGTCCAATTGGCTTATAGAGAGCACAGCACAGGCTTCCTGTCCCCTACAAAATTCTTTAATTTTAAGTAGCACACACATACTCTATTTTAACTTATTCTTACCTTTAAATACAAATATGTTTGTGCTAAAAAGACTTTGCATCGACAATATCTCCAATGCTGGTCACCATGAACAATTCTGGCAAGAGCCTGAGCCCGAATAAATTCTCGAACAGCACCGTCAGCCTCCTTTGCAGCCAACAGTTTTCTACCTCGGTACAGAGCTAATTTAAGTTTCTGTTGAGGTGGAAGAAGGTACTCTTCAACTAGCCACTGTGAATCTAATGAGAAAAAGAGGAAAAGAAGCAGTGGATTTACATAATTATGGCAGGGAAAGGGAATTATCAGGGAAAGATGCTTCCATTAGTGCTTAATATAGTACACAAAATGATTCTTTATAACTTCACTATACACAACCAAGATTTGAGTTGTAAACCTGATAAATGCTTGATATAATGGCTCAGTAATTAGCTATCATATACGTTAAGCAGTTAAAGCACTTTTAGTACTTTAGTGTTCTGATAAAACTAAAATTCATCACCTCAATCTAAAACATAAGACAATACTCTGCTCAGCTTGTGAGAATTTTCACTATGCTTTGCAAATTATATTCAAAGAAATTATTTAGACCAGCCAGGTCTGACCATTACTTCCTTGATACAGTGGAAATCTTTTCAATCCATTCCTGCCAAGCCATGAGTGGGGGATGTGAAACACTGCAGAATCTTATTCAATCCAGACCAGAATGGCCCCCAAGGGGTTCATCTATATTCAAAATACCTCCTCTACATAATACTTGGTTTAAAATATGCTGCCAAGTATATTGGCAGCATATATTTGACACAAACAGAAAAATACTTACCAGTCTCTTTGAATCCAAGTAGTGCTTGAAAGAGTTCAGATGAATGCACCTTCTGGCAATGACTCAGGACTGGATTGAGAATTCTTCAGTGTTTCAATCTCTTCAGTGGCTGGAGCTTCACTATGTCCCTGGAGGACCAGAACTTACCTATGATAGTGGCTGCGTGGTTCAGCTCAGAGTATACTGTACTGGTATACCCAAATCAGGGGACAGAAGCCTGTTAGGCTTATTGAGTCCCCCTAGCCATGTTATGAGGCTATTGGCATTATCATTCATCTATTTACTAGCCAGACCCAAAGTTGTTTAACTTGAGTGATCAAGCTACATGCTCATCATTCACTGTGCCATGCCCTTGGCATGCCAAGATAAAAACTGTAAATAATCTCTATATATGAAAACTAATTACTGTAAAATAAATACCTTTATTTATGGACACTATAATTACAGTTGTAAATCTCCACTCATACTGAATAATCAAAAATATTTACACAGTACATACTGCCCCAAAATGGTATCAATGAACACCGTGCACTCTAATATAGTATCAACATAGTCAAGATATTTACCAATACCTGAGCATTTAGAACTTTTTGCCGATTCATCAGTCAAGGCAGCATCTTTTGGGGAGTCGTGAGGTAAATCTGAACCACTAAGAAGACTGGTACGTTTACTCGAGTCACTGCTGCTTCCACTTCCCTCCTCTCGCTCTTTCTGCTGAGAGATCCTTTCAGATTCATTCAAGTTGTCGGATTCTTCTCCAGTGCTTGCATCATTCTCCCTCTCATTATTACCACCCTCCCTATCTTCTTCCCTGTTTCCATGTAATATATTTTGTCTTTCTATTAAATCTTCATTGTCCTTTTTTTGTCTGGCTCTCTTATTCATAAATTCAGGGACCTTCACTTCTTCCTTATCATTTATATTAGGGAGAACATCACTATTTTCTTTATTTAAATTATCAGAGATATTTGGAGGAAATTTAGGAAATCCTTTGCTGGAGAGAGAAAAGAAATTCTAAATATTAATATCTTACTCATATATTCATCAACATCTAAAATATACACAAATTTGAAATTAATGTACAGTATCTTCTAAAAATTGTTAATACTAAACAGTGTATACAAATGAGTACTGTAAAATCAACAATTAATACCCAGCCACATTAAGCCACAGCTGGCTCGATATAGGCAATAAACATGGAAAACAAGTAGACACAACAAAAAGAGGTCCAGTCAGGTTCATTCTTAACACATAATCAAGATTTTAATGACACACAATTCCGGGTTCGAATCCCAGGGGAGACAGAAATGGTTGGGTTTGTTTCCTGTCACCTAATGAACCTGTTCACCTAGCAGTAAATAGGTACCCAGGAGTTAACTTGTTGTGGGGTTGCATCCTGGGGAGGGTCAGTAATTTGACTCTGGGGGACCTCAATATGACCCTAACATGTATATATACACTTGCTGCCTGTCCCCTAACATTATGAATTATTATGATTACATATTATAATTTATTATATAAAATCTTGGCAGAAATATAGTAATATACAGTACTGTAATAATAATAATAATGAAAATATTGTAATAATAATGCACAAAGAAACCACATTAACATGATGTATCAATCAGTAGGAGCCATGATGAGGATTCGAATCTGCACACCAGGTACTCCGGAGTGTACGTGGCCATGTTAGCGCATATACTTCGGAGTACCCAGTGTGCAGGTATGAATCCTCATCATGGCTTCTACTGATTTTCTCAAAAATAACAATAATACACAGAGTAATCACACTAACGTGATGTGTCAATGAGAAAATCCGTAGGAGCCATGACGAGGGTTCGAACCTATGCGATGGGTGTTCCCACGTACACGCCCTAGTCAACTAGGCCACGACATGGTCTACATGGTCAACAATAATAATAATATCAATAATAATAATAATAATAAATAATATTGTATTAATAATAATAAATAATAATATTTTATTAATAATAATAACAAATAATATTTTATTAATATACAGTACAGAGGATCAGATTTGAGTCAGATAGTCTGTATTTTGTTAGTTTCTGAATGTTTGGCAATACCTTGCTGGAATAGGTAATCTGGAAGAAGTTTGAGTGTTTTAAAGAGTTTCTGTGTGGCATATTGGGTGGAATCTTCGTGGTCAATGACTGATTTATGATCTCTACATGTTCTACACCAGTTTGCAGGCAATAAGACATAATGGAAAAGATACTTGTTCTTGTGGGCAGAAAAGTCACCCAGAACCTTGGCATACTCATAGCATTCTAGCAGTGTCAGTGCTTCATGTAAAGGGATGGTACTAAGCATGACTCAAAAGAAAAATTGTAAGCAAGTTCACTAGCTTGTGGCTAAAATTTGTACACATCATATGACCACATATAGAGAATATAGCCCTTAGTATCTTTAATGATAACATATCTCCCAATTTCACTCAAACATTTTGATAAGAAACGCCCAACCCAAAAATTACTAAAGTAATCAAATTTAACACAACAGTGAATAAGTCACAGGATTAAAATAAATACCTTTTCTTCAGTCGGCCTCTTTTTCTATGAGCTGTCTTGCCACCACCATCTTCTCCCAAGTCCCAAAAATCAGGATCAGAATCACTTAAGCTTCCCATTTCTTTACCTGCCAGGTAAAATCAGCTACAGTATTTGAAAATTTAAACATGAAAGATATGGATAAAATTTTGCACATATTATTCAGTACCGTTAATTCATCTACCCTAAACTTATTTAAAATCAATGAAACAGATTTTAAATAATTTATTTTAATTGATTTTTAACTCCTTAAAAATCAATAAAATTGTTGAAATAATTATGTAAAGTGTCTGTCTATCCTGGACCAGGATAGACAGACACCAGGACCAGGATAGACACAGCAACCAGGAGGCCTGGTCGATGACCGGGCCGCGGGGACGATAAGCCCCGGAAGCACCTCAAGGTATCCTCAAGGTATCCTCCAGGCAACTACTGTATGAAATTAATAACCTCCCAACATTGTGTGAATATGTGAGTGGGTAAATCTGAAGTGACTGCTTGAGATCTGCACATTCAGCCTCCTTCACCTGGATATCTAAAATGTGGGTCACATTTTCTCCAAATATTAATTTATGGATATCTAACATATTGACATTTTCATATATGCAGATGAAAGTGTTTTTTTTTTGTGTCGCTTTACTAGATACTTAACTTAAACAGCTACTAGGACCAAACAAACAAAACAACCACTAGGATCAAATGAACAAAATGACTTCTAGGACCAAACGAATAAAACACCCTGAACATAAGTGTAAGAGGCTCCCCCAATGCTGCACGATAAGAAGCGACAGTATTCTGCATGAGATGCCAATCAAGGAAAAGCCAAATAAAGACAAAAGAACCCAGTCAGACACAGAAGAAACCCAACGAAGAGAATGAAAATGGCAGAAAGCCCACCAAGAAATCTCATACTGTCGCTGAGAAGAAGACTGCGAGCGGCACACCATTAAACCTGCCACCTGATCATCGTACAAAAGGTGATAAACATATGTCAGAATGTCCAGACATGTAAGGCAGAAGAGAAGGCTGAAACAGCGTAATACCTCACCTGTCTGACCTGCTGATAAAGGTGGAGCCACGGAATAATGCCCGGATTCGGACACTGAGCAAGCAGCGCCTGAAACCAAGACTGGGCCAGCCACCAAGGAGCCAGAAGAATCACTGGCCACGGGGGAACAGTCCGTGTGCCCCCGATGGCTTGTCCGAATGGAGCCGGATCATTGAACCCCTAAGGAATCCGAACTCTCTTAAAATGTAAAGTCCAACTGGAAATGATCAAGGCAAATGGGGGGTATCTTAGACATACCGCCGGCTTCCTGTCCTCGTCGAGGTCACTAGTGTTAGTGGCACTCAGGTAAATTCAGGTAAATATCATAGCTCTTTATACTCGTGCTTTCTGGCCTTTGTGTCACACTGCTCTTCTGCCTTCCCTAATTTCCTTATATAAGTACTGCAGCTTTTACAACAGAGATTGGAATGTCCACATCCATCCTAATGTATTGTAATATACGTACCAAAACCTATAAAACCCTAAGTAACTTTCTTGTGAATAAAGGATAGAAATTATACATTGACGTGGCCAGAGCAGTCCAAGGTGGGCGACGCGGCCCTAGCAACACCCTAGCAACCACGCACACCTTCACAGTAAACAAACACCATGTTAACTTAACACCAATTTTAAACATACATATAAACATAAACATTTTATTTAGGTGAAATTACATATATACATTTTTTAATTATTATTAACAGGCTTAACGTATCCTTAACATTATAATTGTGCTGCACCTAACATAACATAAGCTTAACATTCAATTCATATTCAAATTGTTATAATTCAAAAGAATGTGTGTACCAGAATTTACCTGAAACAAAGAACATAGGAGTAATGTTCAATTATGGGGACAGGAGTTACACATACTAATGAACAGGGTTGCCAGATTGGGCTACAAGTAGCGAATTGGGCTACTTTTGAGAGCCCCACGCTCCCAAATTTTAATTTCGCTACTTGCGACTTTTTGGGCTACTTTAAACGCAAGTTGGGCTACTTTGGGCTATTAATAGTAAGAAACTCAATGATGATTATTTATGCTTTAA
>WNGS01166011.1:14839719-14880270 GCA_020271785.1 Procambarus virginalis | reverse complement strand
CATTAAATATGCCAAAGCTAGAAGCAAAAGAGGTGCTATGATCACTACTTTCAAAATAGTAGTGGGAATTAATACAATTGATAGTGAAGAATTACTGAGACCGAACTTCAAGAACGAGAGGTCATAGATTTAAACTAATTAAAGAAAGCTGCCGAAGAAATATAAGATAAGATAAGATATTTATTCAGGTAAAGATATATACATTGAAAATGAGTTGCAAACATAATGTCGGTTTAATAGATAAAGCTAGCACATACTATGCCTGAAGCCATTATATTACAACATTTATTTACCTGAATTTACCTGAGGGCCACTAACTCTCGAGTGGTTTTGATGAGGACTGGAAGCCAGCGGCTTGTCAACAGTCCCTCCATTTGTTCTTGATTTCAATTATATATATTATGCATGTTGGGTTATCAAGTGCTGAAAGAGCTCGGAGAGACTTTGAGTTACAGAATATTACTCAATTTATTGTATGATATAATGAAACAAAAATATATTAAACTTTGCTAATGTTCATACTGATTTTAAAATGAATGTGTTACACATTTAGGAAGATTTTCAGTGAATGTCTTGAAAGAAAAAGAGGAGTGTAGTATAAGATAGTATATGTTATTAAATATGACCGAAAAAGTAATAGTGGATGATAGTGGACCGAGTGTATCGAGACCCGGCCTTTACTCCCCTTGACATGCCAGAAAATATCCTGAGGAAACTACTCCAAACTTGTACTAAGGAGGCACCCTTCTTGAGCCCGGATGGGCACATGTATAAGCAAGTAGATGGGGTCGCTATGGGTTCTCCCCTAGGCGTCCTGTTTGCAAACTTCTACATGGGTACTATTGAGGAAAAAGTCTTAGTCGACTTGAACTTGAAACCGGCCATATACTGCAGGTATGTTGACGACATTTTTACACAGGTACCTGATGTCAGACATCTGCAGGAGCTGAAAGAAGCGTTTGAGCAGAATTCTGTGTTACGTTTCACTTACGAGATGGAGAAGGATGGGAAGCTGCCCTTTCTAGATGTAACAGTCATGGAAAGGAGCAGAGGTTTCCACACTGCAGTCTACACTAAGGAAACAAACATAGGAATGTGCCTAAATGCCAACAGTGACTGCCCAGATAGGTACAAGAGGAGTGTTGTTAACGCTTATGTCGACCGTGCTCTCAGCCACAGCTCAGAATGGAAGCAAGTCGACGAAGAACTCTGTAGAGTAAGGCAGGTCCTAGTCAACAACGGCTTCTCCAATGTTTTTTTTTTTTTTTTTTTTTTTTTTTTTTTTTTTGAGATATATACAAGAGTTGTTACATTCTTGTACAGCCACTAGTACGCGAAGCGTTTCGGGCAGGTCCCTGGAATACGATCCCCACCGCGAAGAATCGTTAGACATCATTGAAGACATCATAAGAAGGAAAGTGAAACGCCATGCAACCTCTGAAGATACAACTAACACAACACCTATACCCCCTATTAGACTATTTTACAGGAACTTCTTCTCCACAGCTCATAAAACGGAGGAAAGGGTCCTGAAAGATATTGTTAATAGAAACGTTATCCCTACAGACAAAAATCAGAAGATACAATTGACGATTTACTATAAAACCAAGAAAACTGCCAACCTACTCATGAGAAACTCTCCAGACACAAAGCAGAACGCTTTGAAAGAGACCAATGTCGTCTATGCCTTCAAATGCCCACTTGGGGACTGTAAGCCCCAAAGAACTCAATATATAGGCAAGACAACAACATCTCTTTCCAGGCGATTAACGATGCATAAGCAACAGGGCTCTATCAAGGAACATATAATCTCTTCCCACAACCAAACCATCACCAGAGAAATCTTAACAAACAACACAGAAATCATTGATAGATACAGCGACAACAGGCGGCTTGACATCTGCGAGGCACTACACATCAAGAAGTCAACACCAGCAATCAACAGCCAATTAACGCACAACTATATTCTACCCACTTCAAGACTCCGCTCCAATATAGAAACATCAAGAAATACGGGCCAATAGGCCTTCTGCAGTTACAGATCTAGTCTTCCCTTTAGCTTATACCCATTGTTTCGTGTTCTGTGTTTGTTCTCACCTCACCCCAAACCATTGTAACATGTCACCTTACCCAAATGCAGGTATAAAAAAGAAAAGCTGTTTAAACTCAGACTAAGAAATAAAGAATGAATTTTGGAGAATTGATTTTTCATTTACCGTCATCAGTAAAAACAAACATAAGGAAAATTGAGAAAATTCGTGTTAGAATTATTAATCTTACTTTTTCGGTCATATTTAATAACATATGTCTACAGGAAAGACTGCTACCAAAATATACTAATATAAGATAGTAAGATAGATAATATAAGATAGATAAGATGTTGCCCGAAACGCATTGCGTAATAGTGGCTTTAGGCATTGTATGTACTAGCTCTATCTATAAATTGATCCACTTATGTAAAATCTCTCTATGTATGTACCTTTCCTGAATAAACATATTTATATTTATTTAGTAAAGAAGGTAGACAGTGGTGGGGTGGGGGGCAGTAGGTGCTTGTGTTTACCTGCAGGAGGAGAAACATGTGCGGCCCGCCCGACCCTCGCTAGGCTCCCTCACTACCTCATACACGGTATATCCCTCATACCTCTGTTGTTATGGTATCTTATGCTGGGTATACCTCATACACGGTATAGCCCTCATACCTCTGTTGTTATGGTATCTTATGCTGGGTATACCTCATACACGGTATAGCCCTCATACCTCTGTTGTTATGGTTTCTTATGCTGGGTATACCTCATACACGGTATAGCCCTCATACCTCTGTTGTTATGGTATCTTATGCTGGGTATACCTCATATACGGTATAGCCCTCATACCTCTGTTGTTATGGTATCTTATGCTGGGTATACCTCATACACGGTATAGCCTCATACCTCTGTTGCTATGGTATCTTATGCTGTGTATACCTCATACACGGTATAGCCCTCATACCTCTGTTGCTATGGTATCTTATGCTGGGTATACCTCATACACGGTATAGCCCTCATACCTCTGTTGTTATGGTATCTTATGCTGGGTATACCTCATACACGGTATAGCCCTCATACCTCTGTTGTTATGGTATCTTATGCTGGGTATACCTCATACACGGTATAGCCCTCATACCTCTGTTGCTATGGTATCTTATGCTGGGTATACCTCATACACGGTATAGCCCTCATACCTCTGTTGTTATGGTATCTTATGCTGGGTATACCTCATACACGGTATAGCCCTCATACCTCTGTTGTTATGGTATCTTATGCTGGGTATACCTCATACACGGTATAGCCCTCATACCTCTGTTGCTATGGTATCTTATGCTGGGTATACCTCATACACGGTATAGCCCTCATACCTCTGTTGCTATGGTATCTTATGCTGGGTATACCTCATACACGGTATAGCCCTCATACCTCTGTTGTTATGGTATCTTATGCTGGGTATACCTCATACACGGTATAGCCCTCATGCCTCTGTTGCTATGGTATCTTATGCTGGGTATACCTCATACACGGTATGGCCTCCCATCTCTATTGTTATTGTATCTTATGCTGGGTATACCTCATTCAGGGTATAGCCTCCTACCTCTATTGTTATGGTATCTCATGCTGGGTATATCCTGCTAGTTCTAGCTAGCAAGACATCTAATTTAATCCCTATCTAACATACAGTAGAAAATTGTTCAACCTATACCTTATTCAAAAGTAAAACCAAAAAGTACCTAATTTTATCCTCATAGTTTCCCACCAGTATGCTATTCACTCACCTAATTTAGTATGTACCTAAGACATTCAACTTCATCAGTATAATCTATTGTCAGTTTGTAATGTAGTTATGTTGCCCAAATTCTGTTACCTTTATTGTTTAGCATAAGGACCTGCCTGAGGTGTCATGTGTGTTAATGGCTTTGCAAGAATGTTACACTCAAACCCCAATGTACTGGTATGTACTTTCTCATCTCAATGTACCTTCTTGTATATAAATAGTAGTATGAAATCTCGCGCTAGGTATGGCTTGTTAACTCTAGTGTTAGGTTGCGCTACCTGTGTGGCTGCTCAAGCCTTGGCAGGTTGGCAGCAACCTCACATGTAGTATATCGCAGCAAAAATCTTGCAAAGGCGAGTAAAGGTATTCATATTATAAAGACGTAGCCTACATTTATTTGAGCTAGTGCTTGATTTAAATGGCAGTGTTAATGTCTCAAGTTTTTTTTTTAACAGGTGGGAACAGGAACAGATGACTGGCAACTCCTGTCACCAAGCTGAGAGCTTACTCTTCCCATTGCTCAAGGTAAGCCTTACCCACTGCTGTAGTTTCCCTAGAATATGACCAACCAATTGGTTAATAACTAGGCACACAATTATTGAAGTTAACTTTACCTGAGAACCACTAACACACTAGTGGCCTCTACGAGGACAGGAAGCCGGAAGGTCGTCAAAGGTCTCCCCATTTGTCCTGATTGCTCAGTGAACAGGGGAAACAGTTAAGAATTTGCATCTAGTCAGTCCTCCTGACTAGAACTTGAACCCAAGACCAAATCCCTTGTGAGGTGTGGGCCAAGCATGTTATCATTGTGCCACTACAGATTTTAATTGTACAGTAACTGCAACTGTTTTATACAGAATGATGTTATTGGTAATGTTGTTGAAAACCATATTAACATTAGAAGCTTCCATTTCTGTGTGTATATTGTGTTTGTTATTCAATATTTCCCATTGGCTCCTGATGCACCATTTATGGCCCTAGAGGTGTTAAATATGCCATAGCTAGAAGATAGAAGAAAATGAGGTGATATGATTAGATATGACATGGGAATAAAATGATATGATTACCACTTGAAAAATAATAACAGGAATCTATCAAATTGACAAAGAGGAGTTCCTGAAACTGGCAGCCTGAAGAACAAGAGACCATAGATTCAAGCCAAGAAAACAAAGGTGCCCCAAAAATGTTAGAAAATTTTCTTTCACAAACAGAGCAATAGATGATTGGAACAAGTTAAGTGAGGTGGTGGTGGAAGCCAAAACCGTCAGTAATTTTAAAGCGTTACGTGACAAAGTGCTGTGAAATTGGGACACCATGAGTTAAGTTAACAAGCGTGTTGTAGTTCTCATCCTGTAACTACTAACTTTAGGTCATTAAACTTTGGTAATCTCACACACACTTCTCTTCTATTCCCTTTTTTTGCATATAGTTATGTTATTGCATGATATATTATTTTGTTGTAATGGTATGGTCAATTGAACCTCATTTATAGAAGCATTCAAATTTTTTCTAGGTAAATGTCTTGGCTTGACCGAATTGCAGGCCAAATATTAGAGCAGATGGTCTATTTGGCATGGCATCAATTTGTGAGGAGATTTTCCAAAAGATTGTGTCAAATATTAAGAAAAAACTCGGCATTAATGTGTCTCTAAGAAACACAGATTTAGAGGTAGGTACTGTATGTTGCTTTTACATAAATTATAAATACAGGTACTGGTAAATAATTTATATGTGAAATGTAGGATGTTTAATTTTGAATTTGTGAATGATAATAGTACAGTAGTAAAACATATTTCAACAGTAAAATAAATTCATTTTAAATTACTGTAATCTTCCCTTTTCTACTTTTGCACATGGCAATAGCTTTTACTTGCAGTACGAATAATTGGTATGAAATGCAAAGCTTTACAAATAGCAAAATGTTACGTTTTGTTCTAACTCCATCAACTCCTTATTGGATAAAGAACAAAAGAAAAAACATAGAGGTGATCAGTGGTGTCCGTCGCTCCAGCTTAGGGGTTAGTAATGTGAAATGTTATTTATGGATAAGCACGAGCAGCAGTAGTCAATACGAATGCTTACCACATCACTTTGATGCTCACTTATCGTGCGCCATCAAGCATATAAAACTCAATGTGCGCATCTCTTTAAACAATAAAACTGCAGTTGCTTGCGTTATCTACACTATATCAAATGTCATATAATTATGACAGTTAATGTCTACATTGTCTATTGCACTCATAAAGAAATGGCCAAACCGGCATGTTGTGTGGTGGTGTGCGTAGTGAAATCAACAGAGCACAGCATTAGGAGGCCACTTACACTCGTATCACTAGGTATGCAAGCAACCCTATGCAGGCAAAATCCGCCCTTCCAGAATAATCCAGTACACATATGCAAAAAGCCACAATCTTGCTCATTATCCGACAATTCCTGGTCATATACAATAATATATATGAACTAATTGTTTCTCTCACAGTTTATTTGTCTAAGGGCAATGTTAGATCCTGTTGCATGAATTCATAGATGCATCAATGGACTTAGTAGGCTAGGCTGCACTGCGGTGTCTTGCCTCATTTGGGAAATGTTGTCCAACCAGCATTAGGGTTACTGGATACCTGAAGCACCTATTGTACTTATGTCTTTATCCTGTCACAGTGCTCTTTCTACAGTATGTCCACTATCAATGAAATGATTGCAAGAAAACTATTTATTTCATCATCATTAAGTGATGGTGTGGGCATGAGGATGCATGCACTACATATGGTTGCTGTGTAGTACTGTGGCCCCTCATACCCACAATTTTTTCCAAGATGGCATCTGTTTACTGGAGACCGAAGGAAGTGAATGTATGCCCTCGTGTACCTGTGACGCGTTTTATTCTTTTTTTTTTTTTCCTAGGCTAACAACCACCCTGGTTAGTGTGCCACACCATCGATGAAACAACCCTTGTTGTTATGTGCAGCTGAAGGTTTAAGGAATAAGTTTGCAGTAGGCGATGACTAAGTATAAGGCAGGCAAGAAGAAAGGAATGGACGTTGGATCTTCTTATCTTGAGGTTATCTTAAGACGATTTCAGGGCTTAGTCTCCCCGGGCCCAGTCCTCGACCAGGCCTCCTTTTTGTACTCGTCCCAGGAAGCAGCCCATAGCAGCTGTCTAACTCCCAGGTACCTATTTACTGCTAGGTAACAGGAGCATCAGGGTGAAAGAAATCCTGCCCATATTGTTTTCCGCCTCCACTGGGGATCTAACCCGGAACCTCAGGACACACATCCGAAGCGCTATCCACTCAACTGTCGGCCCCTTTATACTAATAACACTAATAGCCCTTAGGATAGCACTAATAGCTCAGGACATTCTATATATCGGATTAGAAAAACTTTAAATAGCTTTGGATATGTATCCAGCATTTAACCCTTAAACTGTGCAAAACCTCGTATGTGTGACATTGAACTCGGTTTTTTAAATTTTCTGAAACACTTTCAAATATTTTGTGAATAATTACTAGGCAAATGCTCCAACTTTGTCTAAATGATACCAGTGTAACTTAAAAAACAGAAAATATGTTAATGTATAATGAAATTTATTTCTAAGTATGACAACACTAAGTCCCAAGTTCTGAGAGTTGTAACTGATTTATTTGTTGACCAATTTAATTCTGGCTTTACATAGTTAGGGACGAGTATGCATTCTTCAGGATGTAAACGTTAAAACAAATTCAAATAAACAAAGAGGAAAAACCTAAAAACCGAAAAAAACAAAATTTCCCCTAAAAAAATTTTTTTGTTGACATTATTGAAAGTAACTGATAATAACATTGGGCAATATATTATATTATATATAACAAAATAGAACATAATTTCTATATTTGTGTTATTATGTATTACAGGTACTCACCAATGCTATAACGGCACCAGCTGTACATCCACTTTGTGGACACTTCTTACTACTATTCTTCTTGTGCGTCGGATAGATGCTTGCATCTCTTTATAATTTCATTATCCATCAGTTCCAGTTAATAGAAGCTGTTCTCTTTATCAACAAAATGTTTTTTTTTTTTTTTTTAAATATTCGTCTAAAATCAATTTCTGAAAATATTTTGATGAAAGTTTCACGAAGCTGAAGCCAATAAGTTGGAGATTTGTTTAACATTTTTAAGCAATTTTTACATAATTCAAATATTTTTTGAATTATACGCCCTTCAATGTCACCATCATGTGACGTTTTGCGCAGTTTAAGGGTTAATACTATTACTTTAGGCATTTTTCCTGATTAAAACATGTGCCCTGCATATTTGCTAAACTGTATGTTTAAATGGTTCTGTATTCTAGGTCTTTTGTGATAACAAATATTAGCAGTAAACTTGACAATTTCAGGTTATTCATCAGAGTTGTCATTATATTATAGTTAACAAATGCTATGATGTCCTCATCAACAGTAATTCCTCAGAAGATGAGGTAAGACTTCAGCATTCTTTGTACTCTTGTTGAAATCTATATTTTATAATATTAATTTTTACAGCATGTGTGTACTCACCTAATTGTGCTTGCGGGGTTGAGCTATGGCTTTTTGGTAATTACCTAAGTGTAATTACCTAAGTGTAGTTACAGGATGAGAGCTACGCTCGTGGTGTCCCGTCTTCCCAGCACTCTTTGTCATATAACGCTTTGAAACTACTGACGGTTTTGGCCTCCACCACCTTCTCACTTAACTTGTTCCAACCGTCTACCACTCTATTTGCGAAGGTGAATTTTCTTACGTTTCTTCGGCATCTGTGTTTAGCTAGTTTAAATCTATGACCTCTTGTTCTTGAAGTTCCAGGTCTCAGGAAATCTTCCCTGTCGATTTTATCAATTCCTGTTACTATTTTGTACGTAGTGATCATATCGCCTCTTTTTCTTCTATCTTCTAGTTTTTGCATATTTAATGCCTCTAACCTCTCCTCATAGCTCTTGTCCTTCATTTCTGGGAGCCACTTAGTGGCATGTCGTTGCACCTTTTCCAGTTTGTTGATGTGCTTCTTAAGATAAGGGCACCATACAACCGCTGCATATTCCAGCTTTGGTCTAATAAAAGTCGTGAACAATTTCTTTAGTATTTCTCCATCCATGTATTTAAAAGCAATTCTTAGGTTAGAAAGTGTAGCATAGGCTCCTCGCACAATGTTCTTGATGTGGTCCTCAGGTGACAGTTTTCTATCTAAAACCACCCCTAGATCCCTTTCTTTATCAGAATTCTTTAAAGATTTCTCACATAATTTATAGGTTGTGTGGGGTCTATGTTCACCAATTCCACATTCCATAACATGGCATTTATTCACATTAAATTCCATTTGCCAAGTGTTGCTCCAAATACTTATTTTGTCCAGGTCTTCTTGAAGGGCATGACAATCATCTAGGTTTCTTATCTTCCCTATTATCTTAGCATCATCAGCAAACATGTTCATGTAATTCTGTAATCCCTCTGGTAGATCGTTTATGTAGACAATGAACATTACCGGTGCAAGAACTGAACCCTGTGGTACTCCACTCGTGACATTCCTCCAATCCGATACCTTGCCTCTGATTACGGCCCTCATTTTTCTGTCAGTTAGGAAATTTTTCATCCATGTTAGTAGCTTACCCGTCACCCCTCCAATATGTTCCAGTTTCCAGAACAACCTCTTATGGGGAACTCTGTCGAAAGCCTTTTTTAGGTCCAGATAGATGCAGTCAACCCAACCATCTCTTTCCTGTAAAATCTCTGTTGCTCGATCATAAAAACTGAGTAAGTTCGTTACACAGGATCTTCCAGATCGAAAACCATACTGTCGGTCTGATATTATATCATTTCTCTCCAGGTGTTCTACCCATTTAGTTTTAATTATTTTTTCCAATATTTTGACTATTACACTTGTCAATGATACAGGTCTATAATTAAGGGGGTCTTCCCTGCTTCCACTTTTGTAGATTGGAACTATGTTAGCCTTTTTCCACACATCAGCTACAACTCCTGTAAACAGGGATGCCTGAAAAATCAGCTGAAGTGGAATGCTGAGCTCAGGTGCACACTCTCTCAGAACCCATGGTGAAACTCCATCTGGACCAACTGCCTTGTTCTTACTTAGCTCCTTGAGCATTTTTTCCACTTCGTCTCTAGTCACCTCTATGTGCTCTATGTTGTTCTCTGGAATTCTTATTGTGTCTGGTTCCCTAAAGATTTCATTTTGTACAAACACACTTTGGAACTTTTCGTTTAGTGTTTCACACATTTCCTTTTCATTTTCCGTGAATCTATTTCCCATTATCAACCTCTGAATATTATCCTTTACCTGCAATTTGTTGTTTATGAATTTGTAGAATAGACCTGGTTCTGTTTTACATTTGTCTGCAATCCCTTTTTCAAAATTTCTTTCTGCCTCTCTCCTCACTGCTGTGTAGTTGTTTCTTGCATCTTTGTATCGTTTGTATGTTTGGGGGTTTGGCCTCTTCCTGTATTGATTCCATTTTTGTGTCTTTTGGTCTCTGGCCCTCTCGCAATTCCTATTGAACCAATCCTGTTTCCTAGTTCTGCATCTCTGTTTTGGTATAAATTTGTTTGTGCCTTTATCATATATTTCACAAAACTTGACATACATCTCATTCACTTCCTTGCCTAGCAACAAGTCTGTCCAATTATACTCACTAAAAAAATTTCTAAGGTTGCCATAATGTCCTCTCTTGAAGTCAGGTTTTTCAACTGCCTCATCCTCCTTATTTTCTTCCAGATTATAACACATTGCATACTTTATTCCCAAAAAGACATGGTCACTTTTACCCAAGGGAGGAAGGTACTGAATGTCAAATACTTCTTCCTCCTTCCTGGTAAATATCAAATCTAGCATGGAGGGAACGTCCCCTTCCCTCATCCTCGTAGCTTGTTTAACATGTTGATACAAGAATGTTTCCAGGATGAGGTCTACAAATTTACAGGTCCAAAATCTTCTGTTTTAGCTTCATATGCTTCCCAGTCTATGGATTTCAAGTTGAAGTCACCAACTATCAACAGTCGTGACCTATGTTATCCGCTCTCGCTATAATCTCTCTCATTATTGTTATAAGACCTTCTCGTTTACTATCTAGCTCCTCCTTTGAC
The DNA here is from genome assembly GCA_020271785.1 of Procambarus virginalis. Taxonomy (NCBI): domain Eukaryota; kingdom Metazoa; phylum Arthropoda; class Malacostraca; order Decapoda; family Cambaridae; genus Procambarus; species Procambarus virginalis. Next base: position 14,869,349 of record WNGS01166011.1, on the reverse strand, counting down.
CATGTGCTGCTTGGTGGTGGACTATATGCATTTATGACCATTAGTTTATCATCTTCATGGCAGATCTCTAGTGCTATTATGTCAACCTCTTGTGGATTGGCAGTCATTATTTCCTTCACCTTTATGTGTTCTTTCACCAGCACAGCAACGCCACCGCCTTTCCTAATTTTTCTGTCCCTTCTCCAAATTGAGTAGCCCCTTGGGAATATGACCTCATTTAAAATATCATCTTCAAGTTTTGTCTCCGTGAGTGCAACAATGTCTGGTGTCTGCATCTGTATTACATCACTTAACTCCAATATCTTCGATCTTACTCCATCTATGTTGGTGTATGCAATCTTCAGGAACTTGTTCCCCCTCTCCTTATTCTTCACTCCCCCTCTCTCTATTGATTGTGTTGGTTTGCCTTTATGTACCACTTTACTGGTCTGCCTACCCCTAACACTTTGTAGAAAAAAGATTTGATTTCTTCTTCATTCCTGCTCTCATTTAAACGTTTTGCCTCAGCGAGGTTCAGTTTCAGCTTCTCTCTGTCTTCTCTTGAAAGATCTCGTCTTTGGTCCCAGAACCAAAGTGTTTGTGTGTGTGTGTGTAATTACCTAAGTGTACAGTAGTTACAGGATGAGAGCTACACTCGTGATGTCCCGTCTTCCCAACACTAAAAATTAATATATAAATATAAATACAGTAATAAATATATAAATAAATAAATAAATATAAAAAATATGTAAATAATAAATAAATATAAAGTTTTGTGTGTGTGTGTTTTGGATCTAACTAGTTTTGTCTTATAATATCTTGTACAGTATTAGGTAGTAGATAAATTTGGCTTCATCATTCTTAAAAGTCTTGAATAGGCTGGGTTACTATTTCTCATACGTAATTTTCTCCTTTTGGCCACATACACAGCAGTGCCACGTGGTGGCCTCGCACATATTACTCACTTCCATGTTGCTCCTTTTGTAAGTAGTCATATACACATTTGTCTTTCCTTTATTATTTTTCATCTGTTAGAAGTTCTTTCTTATAACTTTATCATATTTATCTACTTTGGGAGGGAATCATTTTGTTATGCATTCTTATTACCTAGTGGTGGCAGGAGGTGACTGCTTCATTTTTCCAATAACAAGTCAAAACATAAACAATTTTGAAAGGTGTTTCAGGAGTTTACTCAAGTCTTCAACACCTGAAAGCTTTTGAAATGCCGAAGATGATTTGCACTTGGTTGCCATATCACAGATGGGCAATACCCAAATATAAAGATATAGATAGTACAGTATTGTACTTTGAATTATATATCTTACTTTAAAGAAGAGTCTATAGTGTATATTGTTAAAATCAGTTTTTGATATAAAGGACTCTTTTCCAGAAGCACTATTGTCAGTTACTGTGTAATACTTTTGATTGTTGCTTTGATTCTTTGTTAATATACAGTATGTGTAATTTTCAGGTAACCGTACAAATGCAACTGCGACAGCATTTTCCTGCCTTGGCCAATCAAAACCTTGGACATGAATTTAGATTTGCTCATCGTCTCGACTTTGCTACTAGTGGACTGTTGTGTATAGCACTTCACAAAAAAGCTGCAGCAGCAGCTGTAAAGTGTTTTGTTCATAAACGAGTTGACAAGTACTATTTGGCTCTTGTGAGGGGTCATGTCTCTAAAGAAATGTTGGATATATATCTTCCGATAGGTAAGTTAGCTTGTGATGTAAATATTATACAGGTTAAAATAGACTAAAGGTTCATATAAACTTAGATGATCTTCAGTATATGTATGTACAATATTAACATTGAACGAAATTATATTTTCGGTATAAACAAATTTAACTTTGGCATGAAACATATTAAAAATATTAAATTTTTGCCAAGACAAACAAAACCACTGAAGGTTAGTGAGAATAAGTGCCTGTAGCCCTGAGATGACTGAAAAGGAGGCCATTGCCACTGTCATAACAAAACACTTAAAAGGAGTAAATAATTGTTTTAATTATTTATGGAATAATTTGGAAGCCGAAGCTGTAAATGCCAAAACACACTATACTTTTTTAAAGTACAACTGGAAAAGATTAAGGCAAATGTGGGGACCTTTGACAAGCTGCCGGCTTCCTATCCTCGTTGAGGCCACTAGCGTTAGTGGTTCTGGTAAGTTCAGGTAAATTACCTGTAATGAGGATATTCTTGTAAATCTTGTGGAATTTTTCCTTGCTATAGGTGATGATACACGTCCGGAATGGCATGGAATAAAAATGGCCACACCACTGAGCCATCATGCTAGCCACTGTCGGACTGCACACACACGACTTTTGATACTTCAGAGGGGTTTATATGATAGTAAGTCTCCACTACTTGCTTGTTCTCACCTTCTTGCATTTAATACTAATACTATCTTTTTCCTTAGTGTCCTCATTTGAAGGAAAAGCACTTGTCTACCCATGGACAAGTCTACTCTGCCAGGTAACTACATGTCAACAATTGCTAGACCAATATGACGTGTCCTTAGATACTAAGAACGACAAGAAAAACACTGATGTAATATACACAGATTTCATGAAAGCTTTCAACAAATGTGACCATAATGTTATTGCATGCAAAATGCCCACAAAAAAGGAATTACTGTACTGGCAAATTAGGATGATAGGTCCTTAATTTCCTAACAAACAGAACTCAGTGTAATAGTGAACTGAGTAAAATTAGGGTTAGGTAAGAGAGTCACATGGAAAGTGCAAACCCCACAGGAGTCTGGGTTCTAGGTGTCTTTGAGCCAACAGGTGGCATGGCGGTGGCAAAACGAATAATTGTCACCCTGTAGCACAGATAACGAACAACCCTCAAATTTACAGAAGGTGAGAATAGGTTCGGAGGAAATATCCATTAGCTACACCAAACCTGTAGGGGGATTCCCAGGGCTTGAAGGGTAAATTAAGCATAAGCAGGACACCCAGGCACTGCTATGTTGGACCTAAAATTAAGCCAACGCAAGCTGGGCAACACAGCTATGATGGCCGACCTCGACGCACCTTATATCTTGAGAGAGAACCAGTCAATCCTTGATCCAGACTGGTCAAGAGAGAGAGAGGGGCAACAACACCCCTGACTCGCCCAAAGTAAAGGCCACACCTAGCAGGAAGGACCTCTAAGAGAAACTCACAAACATACCAGAGAAGAGAACTGTCACTGCAGGGGCAGTGCTTAGGGAGCGCTCGGGGAAGGTAACCTTGAGCACATGCAGCCTTAAATACTCTGAAAGGCCAGGCCCATGTTGGTGGAGTTGGAGTTAGAATTAACTTCCCCAACAATGTTGGGGGAGTTAATTCGGTGGGTTATGAGGCTTCATTCTCTTTTGAATCCAGCAGTGGTTCACCAACTTTTTGGGTACCTTCCCTGGTGAGGTAGCGGAGTGTCACCTGCACCTTGCATCTCTTGTGAGTTGGGGGCCAGGTTCTGACTCTAATCCCTGGTAGGCCGAACTGAACTCAGCAGCTGATGCGATCTAATAGTTGGGAGCCATCTTGATGAGATAGCTTCAAGGAGTCACAAGGAGCTCTTCCCATAAAAGTTGTTTTAACTCTAGAATTTGTGTGCCCATAACCTTAAATTTAAATAGTTTTCTTTATTTATTTTCACCCCTTTTCTAATTGTCTATTCCATATTTATGAGTTTCTATCATCTACACACAGGTAATAGATATGCAGAACCAGGCAGCAGAAATACACAAAATTTGGTAGATTTATTCTCATTTATTTAGGAAAACCCTCAATGTAGGAAAGGGTGGATGTTCTTCCACAACATTATGATTAGTCTCCTGAGCTATTTCCTGAACTTTAATATTGTATTTTCTGTTTTATTCCAGATTATCCAGCAACTAAGTTGCTCCTGAAGCCCATAACAGGCCGGCGCCACCAGCTTCGGATACATTTGTCAGAATCTGGTCATACCATTGTGGGAGACTTTACTTATTCAAATCGTCACGATCTCTCTCCTTTTCGCATGTTTCTTCATGCATATAGACTAGTACTGCCCTCTGAATTTGAATACATTGATGTGAAGACTGAAGATCCATTTTCTGAAAGTGACCCAAGAAATAAATGGGTTCCAGTAGAAACATTACATGAATTAATTGATGAAACCTTTGTCAAATTAAAATTAGGGAGGAAGTGGTACCAAAAAAATGTTTCCTAACCCTAAATATTGAATTTATATAAAATACAGCACAGTATATGCTAGACACTAGTACACAAGAACAGATTTACCCGATAGCCAGAGCATATACGTATGTTTATTTCCTTATGTCTAGTTATGCTTGCAGGGGGTTGAGCTTCATCTCTTTAGTCCCACCTCTCAACTATCGATCAACTGGTGTACAGGTTCCTGAGACTATTGGCCTCTTATCATATCTAAATTTGAAAAGACAGGGTTTATGTCTGCTGAAGAGTTCAGTGAAATGAATAGATTTTATTTATAAAATAATTACTAATTTACCTAATATAGGTAAAACAAAGCCTAGAGTTTTGGAATAAAAGGTAAGCAATATTTAGGTTACATCATCTACATCATTTCCCCGAGAATCTTGTAGGTAATAATCATGTCTCCCATAACTTTTCTGTCTTCCAGGGACATAAGGTTTAATTCAGGTAGTCTTTCCTTGTAGCTCATGCCCCCTCAGCTCGGGTACTAGTCTGGTGGTGTACCTCTGAACTTCCTTTAACTTCATCTTGTGCTGCTTCACAAGGTATGGACTCCATATTGGGGGGCTGCATATGCCAGGATTGGTCTGACATATGTGGTATACAGTACAAGGTCCTGAATGATTCCTTACACAAGTTTGTAAAGGCAGTTCTTATGTTGGCCAACCAAGCATATGCTGCTGCTGGTATCCTCTTGATGTGGGCTTTAGGGAACAGAACAGATCTGGTGTGATGTCAGCCCCCAGATCTTTCTCTCCTAGTTCCTGAAGGATTTCATCTCTCATATGATATCTTGTATCTGGCCTTCTGCTCTCTACACCTATTTTCATTACTTTACACTTGTTTGAGTTAATTTTTAGTGGACATTTGTTGGATGACCCCATTTCTTTGAATCCCTGCTCCATGACTCATATTTCTCAGATTCCCTGTGCAGTGCCATCAAGTCTAGCCAGCCTCCAGTCTACCCTCTCGCCCAAGATGTTCATAAATATGTGGCTTAGTAAAACTGTATTCTCTACCATGTCTGGTGCTGATATTTGAGCTCAGAGACTTTTGACATTCTAACAGGGTTTTAGCAGCCTGGTATTAAGTCAATGTTCCTGGTTCCAATTGGTCATGTGCTGCTTTGGGCATGTCTCCCAGCCCAAAGCAGGTTTGGGTTTTCTTCTTCATCCTAGTGCCTGCCACTACTACTTCCTGGTGTGTCCCATTTTTGTTCTCTATGGTTAGCTTGAGCTTCAGGAAATCACCGAATGCCTCCCTCCAGAAACCCAGCATTGATTATAAGGAAACGTCTCCTGGAGGAGCCTTGGTGGCTCTCTCGATTCCCGCTCCCTCCAGGATCTTCAGTTTGCTACGGGTTTTTCATCACCTCCAGAAATGAGATTGGGAGTCAATTCGGGGCTGGGGCCAGGCTGCCTGGTAGTAGTAATTGATTCCAACAATTTTCGAGCTAGTTTGGGTGAATCATTTGCAAAGTTGTTTGGTGGTTTTTAGGCTTCATTTTCTGTGAACCCTCCAGTTGCCTGTAAAGCTGTGCTGACTTTCTGGAGGCTTTTTCCGGTGGGGTGGCGGATTCATTGTCACCCGCTCCCCATGCTTCCCTGAGAGGGCCAGATTCTGACTCTGGTCTCTGGCAGGCCAAATAGAACTTCCATGACTGATGTGACCTTTTAGCATGAAGGAATGTCAGCTTCAGAGTTTCCGAGCCTCCACTGGAAAGAGGTGTTTCATTACATTGAGCACTGGGCTTTTTCCACAATTAATCTCCTTATAATACAAATGATTAAGCATTTATACATAAAGTATTTTAATATTGACACCACAAATTTGATGAGTGGTATTCTCAGCAATCTGAATACCTAAACCACTGCACCAGATATCAACAGCATCAGAGTCCTTCTGCTGTATCAGATTTGATATTGAGTCAAGAAATGAAGTCCAGATGTAACACTAAGACTTTCTATTTCTGCCCACACTCCTAAAATGGAAAATACTTAGTAACCATGTGGTCGATTGTACATATGTTGATGTGATGGACCAATAGAAAGTAGACTTGTATTAATGAATTTGGACAAACTGGAAAAGTTTTTCTATATATTGCTAGTGAAGCCTAACATAATCATCCTAGGCCTAATACTGTTCATGCTATGAGGCCTAATATAGTACATATATATATACTCTACTTGGTCTAGGAATATTTAAGTTTGGTTTTTAGTTTGTTTTTCTGGACTCTCTAAAATGAATACTGTAGTACAGTACCAAGTTCCTGCCAGGGCCAGATGCTCCATTTAGTACATCTCCTCTCCATGCAATTGCAATAAGTGTTGGAAATTTTAACATGGTCCCATGAAATCCATTAGTGAGATGTTGCTTTTTGCCCCCTTGTGTGGAGACCCCTGATCATTCTAAGACAATGCTTTTCTCCCCAGGCTTGCTGCATTAACTGCGATGAGGCCCATCTCCACACATGCATGCACTAAATTTGAATAAACCATCCTCAATTTAAAACATCATGAACGTATATCTTTCCTGAGGCAAGACATCAAGTCCGCTGTCTTACCCTTTTCTCTGACAACGTATGCTCGTGCATTATGTTGCACTTCCGTTTATCAGTCCCACAGTCGTTTCCAAGCCTTAAACCCTGATACTTCCTCGCCATCTTCAGCTACTCAGCAATCTCATGCTAAGGGCCGTTTCTCGTGGTTCACTGACGGGTATCTATCTCCACCTTTCCAGTCTTCTGCTATCCTTCATCTTATTGTAACTACTCAAACTCCTCCATCTTCACTATCCACCGTGGCCTTAAACACCTGTTGGACTAGTTACTGGAGCTTTTTCTCCTTTTTGGATGTTTTAACTGTTCGCATGCTCTCTGGGGTAATTATTTGACAAATACCCGTGGCTGCCTTCTTGAAGCTTTAGTCCTTTCCTGAATTCTGAGGAACATACTCGCATTAACTCATGTACTTGCACCCTTTCCTGTCTTGATCTTTCTCTCTGCTCCTCTTATGTTTATATAAACCTTACATGGAGGGTCCTTGATGACCTTCATAATCATTTCCCCATCCTTATAACCTTTTCTTTTCCTCTGTGGCAGTTTGAAAAGGCTGCCTGGAGTCTATTCAAACTCAATGCTGCTCTTTTTAACCTATGTGAACTGCCTCTCTCCCTCAAACTCTCCTCCCTTTTCGACTCTGCCCTCTGTTCTATTCCTCTCGTGGCATGCAGAAATGTGTTCCCTGGTGGAATCTAGACTATGCTCGGGCTGTACACTGTAAGTGTGCAGCCTAGAAAGACACAGATACAGACAGAAACCTAATTCATTTATTTTGTTTCAGAAGGCGATTACAGTGGCCCAGGACCATCCGTACAAGTAAGCATGGGAGTTAGAAATCTTGCGTCACCACCATTATGGCCGACACCCCTCTCACTCAGATTTGGAAGAAAATCCGTAAGATTGCAGGTAAATTTGTTCCAAACATTGAGCTTGTCCTTTAGCACCGTGGTTCTGTTATCGCAGATCTCGTGTTGGTCGCAAATGAACTGGGTTCGCATTTTTCAACAGTTAGCTCTGGTACTCATCTTTCTCCTACTTTCCTTACTTGTAAACCAGTTATTGAATACCTTCCCTTAGACTTTAGCACCCACCTACAGCTCCTCTATAATGACTTTTCTCTTTTTCTGAACTCCAGTCTGCCCTAACCCTTTTGCAGTTCAAAGGTGGCAGGCTTGGGCAGCATTCATTATGTCATCTCCTCCAGTCAAATTTTCAGCTTTTGCTGAATATTTATAACTGTATTTGGTAGACATCATCAGCCCTCGAGGACTAGCTTGAGGCAGTTCTTCCTGTTTGAAAACCTGGTACTCGAGGGACTTTCCCTAAAGATTTTCACCCCATTGCCCTGATGAGTTGAAATTGCAAACTTTTTGAACATATGGTCAATGTACATCTGATGTATTTCTTAGAACACTATCACCATCTCTTCCCCCTTGCAATTTGGCTTTCACAAGTGTTGCAGCACAACTGATGTTTTAGTGGACTTAATAGGTCTACATTCATACTGCTTTTGCTGTGAAAACCTCTGTGGTTGCAGTTCTTTTTGACCTAGAAAAGGCTTATGACACCACTTGAAGATAAAATATTTTATCCCAACTACGCTTTTTTGGCCTTCATGGTAGCCTCCAATTTTCCTTCAAAGCTTCCTTTTCAGTCATACATTTAAAGTGAGACTTGGTACCACTTTCTTGTGACTCCTTTCAATAATATGAAGGTGTTCCCCAAGGTAGTGTTATGAGCACTACTATTTTCCTAGTTCACCTAAATGGTCATCCTTCCTATCTTCCATCTAGTATTTTTTGGCCCTCTATGATTTTCACTCTCTGCTGTCAGGGTGATGAATCCACTTGACTCCAATGACAGTTTCAACATGCAATGGATGCAGTGTCATCTTGAGCCATCATTTATGGCTTCAAATTCTCTCTGCTAAGACTTGTGCTATGACTCTTACTTGGAAGCAGGTCGTTCTTTGTCCACCAATGTCGTCTCCCTTTCTGTATAATGATTCTGCTAAAACTTTTGGGGTTGATTTTTAATTCCCTGTCGTCTTGGTCACCTCATATATCATACCATTGAGTTGAATATTCTGATGCCCTTGCTTTACTGGAAGACTTGTCCAGTTCTGTACTTCATGGGGAGCTGATACACACACTTCTATCTGCAGTGCTCTCTCGTGCTGTCTGAAGTCGATTATGGCTGTCCCGCCTACTCCTCCATCTCTTTGTCGTCTTGATTTTCTGCACCATATTAGGTTATGCTTCAGCTCTGGTGCCTTTTGTTAATCCCCTACCCTGAGCTAGTATACTAAAACCTGAGTTCTGTCTACAGGATCGTCATGATCATTACCGTCTTCACTGCCTTGTGTGCTCCCTGCAACATCCTCACTTTTGCTTATGTCATGCTTTGAGTGTTATCCCTCATGTGGGGTCTCCCTTTCACCACCTTCCTTTTTCTGAATGAATGTTTCATTTGGAAGATTCCCTCTCAGTTCATGTTAGCAATATCTCTCCTCGTGTCATTTCGTCTTTGCCACCATGAATGGTCCCACTTGCAAAACCTTGACCCTCATAGCAAAGGCTTCTACACCCCCTTCTCTGTGGTTATGAAACACCTTTTCATTGAACTTGTGCTCTTATCACCCTTGTCACAGATGGGTCTTTAAGTGTGCCAAGGGTGTAGGTTACTATGGTGTCTTTCCTGACTAAACATATACGTGCTGCCTACCTCCCGAGACTAGCATCTTTACGGCTGAACTTTTTGTAATTTTATATTTACTTTGTCAACTGCTTTTCCAACACCAACATTACTTTGTCATTGTTCTTGACTCTTGCAGTCATTTAACCCTATGCTTCCTGTGGTTGTTGAAATTCAATATTATTTCTTATCTAGCAGATGAGTTGAGCTTATCTAGCAGGCAGTTGAGTTTTGCTGGGTTCCCAACCATATTGGTATTACTTTAAACGAGCATGCGAACACTGCCACTATGGGGGATGTCCACACTTGTCCTATTTCCAAAAAAGGTATACTTTTTGCAGACTTCTACCTACTCATTCCACAATCTGTGACTGTGTAACTAATAACAAACTGTACATTCTTAAAAGTAACATATCCCGTTTGACTGGGTTACGTAGTGGCCATACATGGCACTTAATGGAATTCTGCCCTGCTCCTTTTTGTCTGAACTACATGTCTTGCTTTCCTAATGTCTCTTGGAAAAAATCCTTTAATCTAATCCCTTTAATATTGCTCGCCGTGTGTGTTTTTATTCTCGGCATTATCAGTAATATTTAGCCACTTTTGAATATCCAGACACTGATGATGCTATATACAGTGATGCTAAGTGCTTCCCATGTAGTCTTCCCTGGCTTGGTGCCTTCTTTTGATAACAAATATTCGGTTCCAGTAAGTAATTAAGTATGTGGCAGATAAAGAAGTTTCACTGTAAATATTTGCAGTTTTTTCAGTGGATTCACAGATTCATAGTACAGTATACCATGAACTTTACACTGCAGTAAACAAAAATACTCAGAAGGGATGGCCAAAATTTAATTTATAATAAAATACAGGAATTGGGAAAAAAAGCATCATGATGATATTATAATTTTATTTAAAAAAATTATAAATGCATTTCACATGTACAATACATTGGCAAATCTACTGATAAATTGATCCCAAATCTGCTGCAAAAAATTATGCTGTTGGTGAAATGTGCTTTCACTTCTAAAAATAATATAAAAATACTGATGAAACCAATTCTTCAAGATCTGATCTCTGATTATGCAGGAAAATAACCTGAAAGAAAATTTAAATTTATTAATTTTTTTTGCAAGTACAACACTGTAAATTTGAAAACAAAATAATTTTTGGTACATAATGCATAATCATCTAAAATGTAATTTTGGTACATTTATGCATAAAAAAAGTAATGTCTTTTTTGCACAAGCCCTGGTGACTCTTAAGCCATATCACTGAGATTGCCCATGCAAATGTGTTGCATTGAACACAGGTGTTCTGTCCTGACCTTACCCTCACAGAGCCAGACGATGACAATTTACAACCACACCAGGAAAGCATTTAGAAACTCGGTAAAGCATCACAAACTGGAGGTTTAAGGTCCAAATACTGTACTAAAAAATGCCAAACAACTTCCCCAAATGATTCATATGAAAGTAATCATCAAAAGAAGGTACCAAGCCAGGGAGACTATGTAGCACCATCAGTGTCGGTGGATATTCAAAAGTTGCTAAATATCACAGAGGATGCCAAGATGAGACTTAAAAAGAACACAAGGCAAGCAGTATTAAAGGGATTAGATTCAAAGAACTTTTTCAAGACACATTAGGAAAGCAAGACATACACTTGTCCTGTAAATTGGGACATTCCACAAGGTGCATGACTAAGTGGGACAATATAGCCGAGACACGAAGGAGCAGGGTGGAATTCCATCAAGTGCTGTGTATGACCACTACGTAACCCAGCCAAAGCTGTATCCAACCATCGGTTACAGTGGTAGGAGGAAGGCCAAGGGGATATGTTACTTTTGAGAATGTAGTTTGTTATTAGTTACCAACAGTCACGGATTGTGGAATGAGTAGGTAGAAATCTACAAAAAGTATACCTTTTTTGGAAATAGAACAAGTGTGGACAGCCCCCTTAGTGGCAGTGTCTGCATGCTCATTTAAAGTAATACCAATATGGTTGGGAACCCAGCAAAACTCAACTGCCTTTAATCTGCTAGATAAGAAATAGGGAATGTTGAATTTCAACAACCACAGGAAGCATAGGGTTAAATGATTGCAAGAGTCAAGAACAATGACAAAGTAACGTTGGTGTTGATACCTGGTTGATGGGGTTCTGGGAGTTCTTCTACTCCCCAAGCCCGGCCCGAGGCCAGGCTCATTGGAAAAGTGGTTGATAAAGTAAATATAAGATTACAAAAAGTTCAGCCGTAGAGATGCTAGTCTCGGGAGGTAGGCGGCACATACATGTTTAGTCAGGAAAGACAAAGGAGTAGCCTACACCCTCGGCAGACTTAGGCCCACCTGTGAAGAGGGTGATGGAACGTGCGTGTGAAGTATTAAAGGAAAAGGCATTTCATAACCATGGAGAAGGGGAGTAAAAGCCTTTACTATGTGGGCCAAGGTCTTGCAAATTTTTGCAAGTGGGACCATTCATGGCAGCAAAGACGCTAACAACACGAGGATAGGAAACGAGAGGGAATCTTCCTAGTGAGACATTCACACAGAAAAACAAAGGTAGTGAAAAGGAAAAGGGTCCACATGAATGGCAACAGTCAAAGCATGGCATATGCAAGAGGGTGTTGCAGGGAGTGCATAAAGCAGCGAAGACTTGGCTCAGGGTAGGGGATGAATAAAAGGCACCAGAGCTGAGGAATAACATAGTATGGTGCAGAGCATCAACATCAAGACGATGAAGAGGCAGAGGAGTAGGCCATAATTGAGTTTAGACAGCATGAGAGAGGACTGAAAGTGTGTGTGTGTATCAGCTCCCCAAGAAGTATAGAATTGGATGAGACTTCCAGTAAAGTAAGGGCATCAGCGCATTCAATTCGATGGCAAGATGACCAAGACAACAGGGAGTCAAAAATCAACCCCAAAAGTTTTTAGCAGAATCTTTATACAGAAAGGGACTACCAGAGTGACATAGGCGGACGAAGAATGACCTGCTTCCGAGTAAAGTCATAGCACAAGTCTTAGTGGAGAGAACTTGAAGCCATGATTGATGGCCGAAAACGAAATGGCATCAATTGTATGTTGAAGCCACCATTGGAGGGAAAGTGGAGTTATCACCCTGACAGCAGAGTGAAATAAACATAGAGGGCCAAAAAATACCAGAAGGAAGAAAGGAATGATGACCATTTAGGGCAACTAGGACAATAGTAGTGTTCAGAACACTACTTTGGGGAACACCTTCATATTGTTGAAAGGAGTCAGAGAAAGTGGGAAGTCTCACATTAAATGAATAACTGAAAAGGAAGCTTTGGAGGAAATGTGGGAGGCTGCCATGAAGGCTACAAGTAATTATCAAAAGAAGGCACCAAACCGGGAAGGCTATGTAGCACCATCAAATGTGCGGAATAATCAGAGGGTGCTAAATATCACCAAGGGAAGGCTACAAGAGCGTAGTTGGGATAAAATATTTTATATCCAGGCAGTGTCATAAGCCTTTTCTAGGTCAAAAAGAACTGCAACAACAGAGGTCTGTATAGCAAAGGCAGTATGAATGTAGACTTCTAGTCCACTACAATATCAGTTGTGCTATGACACTGAAAGCCAGATTGAGAGTGATGTGTGGCAATAGTGTTTTAAGAACTACATCAGATGTACACTGACCATGTGTTTAAAAAGTTTGCAATTTCAACTCGGTGCAATACAATGAAAGTCTTTAGGGAAAGTCCCTTGAGTACCAGGTTTCCAAACAGGAAGAACTGTCTCAAGCCAGTTCTCGGGGACTGATGATGTCTACCAAATACACTTACAGATATTTAGTAAAAACTGAATAGTTGACTGGAAGAGATGACATAATGAATGCTGTCGAAGACTATAGTTTAGTAAAAGGCTGTTGTAGGTGGGTGCTAAAATCTAAGAAGGGGTTTACGAGCGAGGAAAGTAGGAGAAAACGAGTACCAGAGCTCACTATTGAAAAATGCGAACCCAGTTCGCTTGCGACCAACACTGGAAGTGAAATACAAGCTTCATGTCTGGAACAAATTTACCTGCAATCTTAATGATACTCATCCAGATCAGGGGGGGGGGGGGGGTCAGCTGTAATGGTGGTGAGGTAAAACTTCCAACTCTCACACTTGTACAGATGATCCTATGGGGCCACTGAGAACACATTTCTGCATACCATGCAAGGAAAGGCTTGTATCAGGTCACATTTGTTAGAAAGGTTAGATCATTTGAGTATGTACTGTGAAGAGTCGGCAGCAACAAAGCCAGGACTAAGGTTCTTGTGTATCAGAGCCGATTCAACAAGATGACATCTGTAAAGAGTAAAGGCAGGAAAGATTATTTGAGGAAGACTAATCAATAGGCTGAGCAGAATCCTTACCATGGCAGAAGAGAGCATAGTGTCTGCAGACTTAGACTTGAACACAAAAGTGTTGTCATTTAGTGTATGGCCAGTTTCCTTAAAGTATTTGAGCAGACAAAATGAACAGGAAATAGAGTAGACACCAGCAGCATTAGAAGCAGGAGCAGCAGTGTGAACCAGATTACTACAATGAAGAACTAATGCTTTGTAGTAATCTGGTTCACAGCGCCGCTGGTGTCTACTCCATTTCCTGTTCATTTTGTCTGCTCAAATACTTTAAACTGGCCACACACACTAAATGACAACACTTTTGTGTTCCTCAAGTCTAAGTCTGCAGACACTATGCTCTCTTCTGCCATGGTAAGGATTCTGCTCAGCCTATTGGTCTTCCTTAAATAATCTTTCCTGCCTTTACTCTTCACAGATGTCATCTTGTTGAATCGGCTCTGATACACACGAACGTTAGTCCCGGCTTTGTTGCTGCCGAGTCTTCCCTTTCACAGTACAGTACATACTGTACTCAAATGATCTAACCTTTCTAACAAATGTGAACTGACATAAGCCTACCCCCCCTCTTTTATTCTCTCTCCTATTATTCTTACTTTCCTTTTTTCCTTCACCCCATTGTTACACCTATTCCATCTGTACCTCTTGCCTTAATTAATGCCCATGCCTCCCTCCCATCACAATCGATAAAAGTTCAGGACGGACCGAAACGTCATCGTAGTCTCATCTGCTGGTGTGTGGTTTGGTCATCATATTTTTCACATCGTTGACCCAGAGAGCATGCCAACAGTTAAAATATTCCAAATGGAGCAAAAGCTCCAGTAAAGAGTCAAACAGGTGTTTAAGAAGAAAGGGGAATATGTGGAGAACAAACTATGTACCATTTACTCACAAAGATACAGGCAGCAGAGGAATGAATGTTTGAATGAAAGAGCAGAGGGTCAAAATGAATTTCATTTCGAACCAAGAAAGCAGTAGAGTTAGGGGTCCCAACATAACTGGAGGGGAAGAGAGAGAGGAATAACTGCCGAAGTGACCAGGGTGAGTGCCTAGCATCAGCTCCTGGAGACACACAGTGAAAACAGATCAGAAGTTGGAGTTTATGGAAATTGGCATAAAAATGTATAAAATAGACAGTCAAGAACAGATAAAACATTAAAAAAGAAAAAAAAAGAAAACTAAGACAAATAATGGTAAATTAGAAAGGATCAGCAGGAAGTATATAGGTAAATCTAGCAAAGACAATACTGTATGGTCGAGAAGGTGGGACAGTTGGAAGTGGAAAACGGGTGTGGGAAGGAAGAAGTGGAGGAACAAAGCCAGTGTTTCTGACTGCGGGAGACATGGGTGTGCCAGTAGTGGTCTCGGGTGGCGAACTAGAGTGGACACAAGGACGTCTCAGAAAATTATGTACCAAATATTGGACGGATGTCAGAAAAAAGTTGGACATTATGGGAAGGCTGAGAAGAAAAATGGGGACTAAAGCTGTAGGCCACAATGGATGGAGGAGGTGGAGTAATTACACTAAGATGAAGGGTAGCAGAAGACTGGAAGGGTAGATACCGGTCAGTAAACCACGACAAACACCCCTGGCGTGAGATCGCAGAGGAGCTGAAGATGGGGAGGGAGTGTCAAGGTTCAAGGCCTGGCAACGACTATGGGGGCTGATAAAGGGAAGTGCAATGTAATGCATGAGCATATGTTGTCGGAGAAAAGGGTAAGACAGCGGACGTGACGTCCTGCCTCAGGGAAAAATATACGTTCACGATGTTTTATATTGAGGATGGCCTATTCACACTTAGTGCATGCATGTGTGAGGATGGGCCTCATTACAGTGAATGCAGCAAGCTTGGGAAGAAGAGCACAGTCTTAGAATGATCAGGGTCTCCACACAAAGGAAAAAATGACATCTTGCTGGTGGATTTCATAGGATCATGTCCAAATTTCCAACACCTCTTGCAATGGCATGGAGAGGAGATGTACTCCTGAACAGAGCATCTGGCCCTTGCAAGAATTACAGAGGACGATTGTAGGGGTTTACACCTTAAACCCTTACAATCAAAAGTGATCTTAACAATAACAAGAGGACAATGACCATGAAGGGGGTCAAGTGAAGGAGTCAATATGGATAGAGAATCCCTGAGCTGGATATATTTAATATCCTCATAGTAGTCTTTGAGGTCGCGATCGCCAGTTGCATCATGGTGCAGGAGAACAACAATGTCAATGCTGGCATTAAACGGTGTTTTTTGGACACCTGAACCGAACTGGGGTTTCACCAAGGAAGGTCAAAGTAGCAACACGAGCAGCTGTTTACATGTGTGCCAGTCCGAGTGGGGTTAAAAGTAACCTGGGAATCCCAAGTGTCTATGGATATACACATCAGAGCAGATATGATCGCCGGGATGAAGATCATAATACATAGACCATGTAGAGGTCTATGTATTATGCCATACAAATCCTGGAATGTAGCAGCATAAGCAGGAAGCAATCGTGCGCGAGCATGGTAACTGTGCCGAGGACCTCTGTGAAGGCGAGGGATGAACGGTGCACCCATAGGAGCAAGGTAGTCACCACAAGGGGGTTGGAGCACAACCCAGCCACAGAAGTGGGAAAGGAGCGTGGAGTGTCAATAGGGATATTCAGAGATGTAGCCGGGTCTGGGATCAGCGTAGTCAAGGCTAAGGAGCATCTTGAGGTTATCTTGAGATGATTTCGGGGCTTTTAGTGTCCCCGCGGCCCGGTCCTCGACCAGGCCTCCACCCCCAGGAAGCAGCCCGTGACAGCTGACTAACACCCAGGTACCTATTTTACTGCTAGGTAACAGGGGCATAGGGTGAAAGAAACTCTGCCCATTGTTTCTTGCCAGCGCCTAGGATCGAACCCAGGACCACAGGATCACAAGTCCAGCGTGCTGTCCGCTCGGCCGACCGGCTCCCAGCCGGCATCCTTCCATCACAGACCAACTCTGGGGCCTGGTCACCCGCCTTACTTGTCTTAGAATGGGAAATAAGAGGATTTGAAATCATAATAGAATGAACACAAACAAAATTACCCTCAATTAGAGAACAGGGATCCTGACAGAACGGGGTCTTCCCAGGGGGATGCATTGTGGATATACACCCTGCAATCGTTACCTTAAGAACTGTCAGTTTGTAATGATCAAGTTTAACAATGAAGCATGTTTGATGTCAACGAAGGTTTGACATAAAAGCTTCCCTTGCTCGAACACGTCGGGTACCCCAGTTCCATGGGTGAGTGTGTGCACCATCTTAACTCACCCTCCATCAGAACATATGTCAAACAAAAGAATATTTGAGATCGAAACCGAATCATCAGGAAGCTTCATTCAGAAAGTAGAACTGGCAAGGTAAGAAAGAAACAAGAGAAAAAGGTGTCTAGCAAAATTAGTAAAGAAGACTGCAGGAGCACATGGCACAAAAAGGACAGCCCCCTTCCAATTAGTAACTATCAGAAGTAAGCACCAAGCCTGAAGACTATTTAGCATCACCTGTGGTCCCCCTCCCTATCCAGCCTGCTGTCATCGTGAGGGGGTCAGTGGGCGCCTGTCGGAGTGTGATGCTCCATGGGGCAGCATGTCCTTCGTCCTTTTGATGCCTTATGCTTCTGCTGCTGTCTTCACTAATTGTGCTGGATGCTTTTTCCTCTTGTTTCATATTTTCTCCCCCACCTCTTCTCCTTTCCAATTGTTCCTGCCTGCCGACTTTTTGCCATTTTTTAATGTTCTTTCCGATGTCTTGTTTTGCTTCGACGCCAGGTGTTTGGGGAGGCGCACACACTCGCCCATAAAACTGTGGCACCCGACACTGTCGAGCGAGGGGACACTTTTATTGTTAAACTTTGCCTTTGTTGCCGAGCCCAATCTCAATGGACTGACTGTTTTAAAGGAGACAATTGCAGGGTGCATATCCATGATGCACCCCTGGAGGGGCCCCCATCTTGTCAGGTGTCCTATTCTCCATTGTGACTCCATGGTGGGTATGGAGCCACAATTGGCTCATTCGTGGACAAAATTCTATTCCTGTTCGTTTCTATGCCAATATCTGACCCTCATTCACCTTCTTAGACTTGTGAGGTGGGTGACCAGGCCCCCGAGTCAGACTAATGGAAGGCTGGACTCTATAGCTCCAGCTACATTGGGCCCAAAGCAAGCTGCTTCTCTGACTCTCAGCTCCCTTCCCACCTCTGCAACCCCAAGTCCCCATTGGTGACCACCTTGAATGGCTCCCTCTCTCGTTGTAAAGACTACGTCTTTTAACTCCCCTCTCCTCCTCACTGGGGGTGCTTGGCACCGTCACCTCTGCACTCGCATGATTCCTTCCCAATCTAATACATTCCAAGCTTTGTTTGGTCCAGCTAAGTGGGCTAAATATGTAGGTTATGTTGATCCTACACATCCTGGCGATGTATTATCCATAAACCCCAAATTGATTCAGTGGATAACTTTGTCACTAACTCCAACTTTACTGGTACACATGTTGTTGCAGCCCCTTCTTGGGAAGCGTCTGAATGCTTGGCTTAGTTCTACGTTGGAGGCCTTCCCCCTCCCCGCACTGTTCGGATCTCAAAAAATGCCCAGTTAAATGCCAGCATTGGCACAGTTATTCTGCACCATGTTGCGATTGGTGATAGGGAACCGAGACTGCCATGCGGATATTAAATATATCCTCAAGGCCCAAGGCAATTCTATCCTCCAGATTTTTTTTCACACACTCATTTGACCCACTCTGCGGTCGTGGTTGTCAGCCTCTTCGCATAGTGAAAATCACTTTTGATAATAGGTCCCTTCCATCTTATGTGATTCTTGCTGGTGCCAGATTCTCCATATAGGGAGGAGCGAGGTAGAAGGGATGTAATCAGATACCTTTGATATTGTTCGCCTTACGCACTTTTTGTTCTAGTATTGGCATACGTAGTGATATTTAGTGCCTTTTGAATATCTCGCACATTTGATGGTGCTACATAGTCTTCCCGGCTTGGCGCCTTCTTTTGATAACTACCGTCTTGCTATCTGTGGTGTGGAACAGGAAAATAAAAATTCATAGATATTCGGAATATTAATTCAAAAGCAAAGACTAATGCTGTCAATGAATTGGGTTTTACAAGGATTTTATTAGTGGACAAGTGACTCAAAGGGACATTTAAGTAATTATCAAAAGAGGGCACCAAGCTGGGGAGACCATGTAACACCTCCAGTGTTGCTGCATATTCAAAAGGCACTAAATATCACTGAGGATGCCAATACGAGAACAAAAGCATGCAAGTCAAGTGATATTAAAGGTATCGGATTCGCCAAGGATTCTATAGAGGGACAAATGACCACTAGGGACAGTAGGGAATCAAGATGCATGAACATCCTGAAAATGAGGACATTTAAGAAGATGGATTAGTGCATGCCATCCGGGCCCACTGCTATGGATTCGTGCATTAAATATAGCGACAAAAGCATTGAAATATTAGTTTTGCTAAATTTGTAATGTGACAAAAATCTGAACACACACCATTGGTCATAATAGTAAATGTTATTTCTAATGTGGCAGAAAGCATCAACACAGCATTCTATCCACAGTGCTAAATTATGTATAATTCAAGCTGACATGATCATATATAAAGAGTACTATACATTCTGGGTTTTATTAATCATACCTGATGTTGCATTTCATCAACTGTGCCTACTCTCAAGCTAAACGAAATTTCTTTCATCCTAAACCTGCTTTCAACACTAGTAGCACTGTACTATGCCTTCCCTTCATATCTGAACTCGAAACTTTTACCAATACCTTTCGTCCTCTTGACATTAAGCTCGCCTTTCGACAAACTAACACACTTCGTAGCAATCTAGTTCACACACTACTACTCCTGCTTCTAATGCTGCTGGTGTCTACTCTATTTCCTATTCATCTTGTCCTCTCCAATAGTTTGGCGAACTGGCCGTACACTGAATGACAGACTTAAAGAACACAAGAGAAGTGTAAAGTCTGCAGACACTAACAATGCTCTCTTCTGTCATGTGAGGGATGCTAATCATCCTATTGATTGGTCTTCCTCCAAAATAATCTTTCTTGCCTCTACTCTACACAGACGTCGTCTTGTTGAATCGGCTCTAATACACAATGTACCCAACATGAACTTGAGTCCTGGCTTTGTTGCTGTAGGCTCTTCCCTTTCACATTATATACTCAAATGCTCTAATCTTTCTAACAAACGTGACCTAACATAAGCTTACCCTTCCATTTATCTTTCTTTCTATTTCCTTTTATTTCTATCTTCTCTCTTTTTTGTTCATTGTCTTCTACGTTCCCTTGCTATCCTCTTCTTATTCCTATTACTATCTCCTCCTCATCCGGTGGTTATAATAGGAGCTGCCTCGTATGGGCCAATAGGCCCTCTGCAGTTCTTATTCCTACTACTATCCCCTCTACTACACCTTACTTTGCTTCTCACCTCTCCTCTCTCTTGCCTATTGCCTTGCCTTGCCTGTCTCTACTTCCTCATCACAATCAACTTGAGAATGGTCCAGGACGGACCGAAACGTCGTCGTCCCTTCACCTTCTAGTGTGTGGTCTGGTCAACTTACCTTTCTCTTCAAATTTGGCTCTTAGTGGATGATTGTCTTTCACGGTGAAAGGTAACACAGCTGTTTCATAGTAGTCTCCACACGTTTCCAAGTTGCTGATCACAGATGACAGGAGATGTGCTTTACCTGCCCATGTTCCTAAGGAAAGTACAAATGGTAACAGTATTTTACTATAATTTTTATAGTCTCCATCATTCCCTTGTTTCCCACTTTCAGTGGGGAAAAACAAGGGGTTTTCTCTGAGAAGATTGGAGAGTAATACAGGAAAAGGGTGTTAAAAGATATTTGAAGTGATACCCATTCATACAAATCACTTTTTCACATAATACACCATCTGCACTGGCACGGCAGGAATCTTTTAAACTGCCTTTGCTGGGTTAAATTAGTGCTAGAGAGACTGGAGAAGCTACCTGGCATCACAGACTGCCATGCAGTGCTGTTGCCATCTACCAGTTGGCCAATCTGGTCATCTTCCCCATTTGTCTCCAGTTAGATCTTGCACCACAACAGGATCCTCTTGACTTAAGCCTTCGCACATTCTTCCAGACTTGTGTCTGTGCCAGTTTTGAGCAGGCTAGAGGCCACACTTTGGTAAAATGAATTCTTGTCTATCCTTAGAAACATTAATTTCATTGTGCAGTTGGCCAATGCATAAGTGAATACCTGTACTTTTCAACTGCTAGATGTTAAGTCTTCTCTTCAAGAGTTAGTCAACTCCTCTTCATTGCAGACAGATAAGCAATTCAGCAGTGAATACTGTATCTCCTATTGAGATTAACACTGTATTTGCAGGTCCCTAGAATTATGTTCCATGATGTAGGTGTTTACACTGTGCACCAATTTATTATCGAGAGCACATTTGCTCATGACACCATCCAAGTGAGAGAACTTAGTGAATTTTGTTTATGCCCTGGTAGTGCCCTCACAATTTGTTTGTTGTTACAGAAGATATTGTCAGATACAAAGATAAAAAAAAATTAAGTATTAAAACTAAAATAGTTAACACTGGATTACATTACCCAGTAGCTATATGAAAGTTAGGTTTATAATAATAATAGAGTAGGCTAGTAAATTTCAAGTCTATATGACTTAAGGTCTAAAGATATGACACAACATCATGACAAAAAAAGTTGACTAGACTACAATGTTTGATAATAGAAATAATACTCTGCTCAAAATATGTATTTCAAGTATACACAACTAATGTAATAACAAATCAAAACCAATTGGAAGAAAACATACAAAATACTGTATAGTAAAAATCAAACTATTTGTACTGAGGATACCTAATTAAGTGAATTTAAACTTACCTGGAGCTTCAAAGGAGAGGGCTGTAAAGTGAACGTGTAGATGATAGAATGAAGGCTGGTAATGCAGGTATACGCGCTGCTTATACGATGGCAACCCATACTTCTCCTTGATTGCTTCCTGTAAAGAAATGCTTGTAAATTTCTAAATCTTCAGCAACAGACACTCGTATACCTCCATCTATTTCAAACTGCTCGCTCATTACAAAATTAACTCTTATGAATGCACCACTTCCTACATAGAAACTTAACATTTAACAGAACTTTATACATTCTATACATGCTTATCACTTTCCAAAATGTTTCTATATTAATTTTGTTATATGCTTTATTTAAATCCATAAAGGCCATGTACACCTCACAATCCTTT
The DNA here is from genome assembly GCA_020271785.1 of Procambarus virginalis. Taxonomy (NCBI): domain Eukaryota; kingdom Metazoa; phylum Arthropoda; class Malacostraca; order Decapoda; family Cambaridae; genus Procambarus; species Procambarus virginalis. Next base: position 14,847,265 of record WNGS01166011.1, on the reverse strand, counting down.
TCCTCATAGTTTTACAGCTGTTTATTGGATTTTTTTCACATTATGTTTTGCATTCATGTTCCAAAATTATTGTTTTATTGTACAGAAAAAAGAAAACAAAATGGCTTACAAAATTTTTTGAATTTTCACAGGGGCTCGTGTGTCGCCCTCAGCCAGTGTTGTTGGCTTCTGCTCCCAATATAATGCCTGTGAAGGTGCACAAGCTAATTCCACTCATAATGCATTTTTCATTGTGAATGATCCAGATTGTACTCTGTTGACTATTACACTCTGGGTTCTGTTTGTTAGAAAATTAAAGATCCATCTCCCTACTTTTGCCAGTAATTCTTTTTGTGCACATTTTGTGTTCAATAACACTATGGTCATATTTGTTGAAGGTTTCACAACTTTCTGGAGGCTTTTTCCCGGTGGATGGCACATTGTCACCCGCTACGAGCTCCTCTGTGAGGAGGGGGGCGGGGCAGGGTTTGGCTCTGGTCCCACTAGAACCTCCACAACTCACGGGATCCTTTAGATTGGAATAATCTTGCCTAGATAGTTTTAAGTAGCCACTGGGGCTCATATGAGGCATTTCATTACATTCAATGCTGGGCTGTGGTAATGATGCACATCCAAACAGTCATTAGGATAACCAGATGAAGCCATTCTATTAATGCAACTCTTCAAAAGAGAAAAAAATTATGCACAAAAATTTTTTGTGCATAATCTACAAGGAAAACACTCCAACTCTGTCTAAATGAACACCAACATAACTTGAAAAACAAGAAAATTAAAAATAACTATACAATTTAATATTGGATATATCAGATTTTCAGATCAGCTGCAAAAATGTTAAATATCACCAATTGTTCATTAAATGTTATTATGCTCTCAGAATAGTATATGATCTTCATTTTAATAGATTTTCAGTTTAGTTAACTGTAATATGGCATTTGAAATATGCACCTAATTCAGACAACAAAATATACAATTCAAAACGTTTAGAATTTATGAAAAATCCATTCTAATAGGATTGTAGAACAGACAGCGGCACACACCATATGTAAAAATGGTGAGAATCGGTCAGAAACTGGATTTTTTTAAGCTGACTTAATGTTGAAACTCTAGTTTTAGAGATAATTGAAGTTGAAGTTATCGACAATGTATAAGGGTAGTTCTAATTCATTAATTTACTTGTATGTTTTAAAAAACATTGTTTGGCATTCGTATTCAAATATGTGAAAGTTGTAGGTCAATATGTGTTGAAATGAAGTCAAGAAAAATACCCCCACCCTAAAACAAAATATAGGGAAAATTATAATAATTATAATGAGCTAGGGGATATATTTAGGGTATACTTTATACAAGTCAAAAAGCCCTAATCTGACCCCTAATCATCAAAACAATCTAAAGAAATAAGGAAAATAAGAGTTTGAAATCTGTGAAAAAATCAGTAAAAAAAAATTCAGTCCAAGTTCTGCCAGTTATAACTGATTTATTTGTTGACCAATTAATTTTATCTTTACATAGAGACGGGTATGCACTCTCCAGGATGTAGATGTTACAACAAAATCAGATAAACCAAAGGAAAAAATAAATCAATAAATAAAATAAAATCTCCCCTAAAAAAAAATTGTGGAGATTGGTGAAAGTAACAGGTATTACCTGTGGACAATGTATTTGTATGATATACAACAAAATAGAGCATAACAACATACACTATTATTATTTGTGTTATTATGTATTACTCAGCAATGCTATAAAGGCACCAGCTGCATATCCACTCTGAGGGCACTTCTAACTACAGTACTACTATTCTTCCTTGTGCATTGGACAGGGCTTGCATCTATTACTTCATTATCCTCAGTTCAAGTTAATAGGAGCTGTTCTCCTTATCAACAAAAGTTTTTTTTTTTTTTAAATTGTCTAAAATCCATTTCTGAAAATACTGGAATGAAACTTTCACAAGGCTGAAGCCAATAAGTTGGAGATTTGTTTAGCATTTAATATTAATTTTTACATAATTCAAATATATTTTTTGCCCAGCCCCAGCTTATACCCCCATTTACAGCCCAGGCTGTAGCAGTGTAAGGGTTAATGACTCAAAATACTATAATGAAAAGAGAAAAATAAGGCGTTCTTAAATTTAGGAAAAATTAATGATACAAAAAGTCTAAACTTGTCAGTGCTAATAATGTACTACACAGTACATGGAAAGAATATATATAATAAGATGTGTGAAATAATGAAGGAGATTAAAAAGTTAGGGTGCAGGTCCATTGAATTTAGAATATTCTGTACTATGTGTTATGATATTTACAAAATAATACGGAAATAGTTATTGAATGAAGCATTAGAGAATATCAAATTAAGAGGTACAGAAACTTACTGTGCCTTTATAATATATATTTTTAAGAAGAGGAATGTGATGTCCTCTTAAGTCACGCAAGCATGTGATGTCCCGCCGAAGAACAATGGCCTGCAGGTAGAGATCTTCCATTTGTTCGCCAGTCCACTTCAAGTCTGGCAGCAGGATAAAACCAAGGTCGGGATCGGGATCTTCAAAAACGATGCGGTCTGCTTCTTTTTTGTGTTCCAGGATGTTATAAATCCACTGGGGAAAGATGTCCACTTAAAAATGGATTCTCACATTTGCAATTAATTCATAGTTTTAAAACAAGTGTTTATACATGTGCCTATTTGTACATATGGGGAGTAAGAGTAGCACTAGGGCCCCCCCCCTTCCTTCTAGCTACAGTAATGGATGTATTTTATTCCCCTTAACATTTTTGTGCTCAATAATACCTATCCTAAACATCTAAAGTCAAAGTTTAATCTTTCGTCAGCTACCCCAGTGTCATGTCAGAAAAAACACAAACAAACTAAATATGGAAAAAGTGTTTAAAGAACTTGCACCATTACTTTCTCACACAAGAAGTAACCAGGTTTTTTCTCATAAAAATGCAAGTACACCTCATTTGTTTTGACAACTATGGTAGCATGCAGTATAGCAAAACAATGATTTCCACATATGCAGGAGCAAGAATAAGACCCAAGCTATATGTACCTTTTGCTTTTATGAACTCAACATTCGCACACACAAGACACATTGTCAAATGACATGTGTACTGAGAAGGAAATATGGCTGAGGTAGAAAGGCTACTGTACATGGCAAGTTGTAGTGGTGGCAACTTGTGAGGTAGACAGTACTCACCTAGTTATATGTGCCAGTAGACAGTACTACTGGTGCACGCATGCACGCACACATATGACGAAGGCACACAAACATTCTTACCAAAATTGAGATGCAGACCTAGAAAACAGGATTGGTTCAACAGAAATTGTGAGAGGGCCAGAGACCAAGAGAGACAAAAATGGAATCATTATAGGAAGAGGCCAAACCCCCAAACATACCAGCGATTCAAAGACGCGAGAAACAACTACACGACAGTGAGGAGAGAGGTAGAAAGAAATTTTGAAAAAGGGATTGCATACAAATGTAAAACTAAACCAGGCCTATTCTATAAATTCATAAACAACAAATTGAAGGTAAAGGTAGTGGTAGAGGAGGTAAAGAAGGTAATTCAGAGGTTGAAAATGGGAAACAGATTTACGGAAAATGAAAAGGAAATGTGTGAAACATTAAACAAAAAGTAACTGTTTATACAAAATGAAGTCTTCAGGGAACCAGACCCCAATAAAAATTCCAGAGAACACCTTAGAGCACATAGAGGTGTCCAGAGAGGAAGTGAAAAAAATGCTCTTGGGGCCAAGAACAAAGCAGTTGGCCTAGATGGAGTTTCACCATGGGTTCTAAGAGAATGTTCACCCAAGCTCAGCATTCCACTTCAACTGATTTTTCAGGCATTCCTGTGTACTGGTGTTGTAGCAGATGTGTGGAAAAAGGCCAACAGTTCCAATCTACAAAAGTGGCAGCAGGGGAAAACCTGTACCAGATCTTTTTTTCCATTACATTAAATTACAGGCCTGTATCATTGACAAGTGTAATAGTCAAAATCTTGGGAAAATAATTAAAATTAAGTGGGTAGAACACCTGGAGAAAACAATATAATACCAGACAGTCAGTATGGTTTTTGATCTGGAAGATCCTGTGTAACGAATTTACTCAGTTTCTATGATCGAGCAACATAGATTTTACAGAAAAGAGATGGTTCGGTTGACTGCACCTATCTGGACCTAAAAAAGGCTTTCAACAGAGTTCCACATAAAAAATTGTTCTGGAAACTGGAACATATTGGAGGGGTGACAGGTAAGCTTCTAACATGGATGAAAAATTTTCTAACCGATAGAAAGATGAGGTCAGTAATCAGAGGTAATGTATCAGACTGGAGACATGTCACAAGTGGAGTATTACAGATTTCAGTTCTTGCACCAGTAATGTTCATTGTCTACATAAATGATCTACCAGATGGAATACAGAATTATATGAACATCTTTGCTGATGATGCTAAGATAATAGGAAAGATAAGAAACTTAGATGATTGTCATGCTCTTCAAGAAGACCTGGACAAAAGTATATGGAGCACCACTTGGCAAATGTAATTTAATGTGAATAAATGCCATGTTATGGAATGTGGAATAGGAAAACAGACCCCACATAACCTGTAAATTATGTGAGACATCTTTAAAGAATTCTGATAAAGAAAGATCTACGAGTGGTTCTAAATAGAAAACTATCACCTGAAGACCACATAAAGAACATTGTGGGAGGAGCCTATGCTACACTTTCTAACTTCAGAATTGCTTTTAAATACATGGATGGCAAAATACTAAAGAAATTGTTTACGACCTTTGTTGACCCAAAGCTGGAATATACAGCGGTTTTATGGTGCCCATATCTTTTCAGAAGCACATCAACAAACTGGAAAGGGTGCAAAGACATGCCACTAACTGTCTCCCAGAGCTGAAGGACAAAAGCTACGAGGAAAGGGTAGAGACATTAAATATGCCAAAACTAGAAGATAGAAGAAAAAGAGGCGATATGATCACTACGCACAAAATAGTAACAGGGATCAATAAAATTGATAGGGAAGAATTCCTGAGTTCTGGAACTTCAAGAACAAGAGGTCATAGATTTAAACTAACTAAACAAAGCTGTCAAAGAAATATGAAAAAATTCACTTTTGCAAACAGAGTGGCAGACGGTTAGAAAAAGTTAGGCGAGATGGTGGTGGTCAAAACCGTCAGTAATTTCAAAGCGTTATTATACAGTGCTGAGAAGATGGGACACCACAAGTGTAGCTCTCGTCCTGTAACTACACTTAGGTAATTACACAAAGACACACAAACATTCATACTAAAACAGAGATGCAGGACCAGAAAACAGGATTGGTTTAACAAATTGTGAGAGGGCAAGAGAGGAAAAAGACAAGAAAATGGGTTCAATATAGGAAGAGGCCTAACCCACAAACATGCACTACATGTTTGTGGGTTACTACATGTTTTCCTACTTGCACTACAAGCAAGTAGGAAACAATTACACAACAGTGAGGAGAGAAGCAGAAAGGAACTTTGAGAAAGGTATAGTGGACAAATGTAAAACTGATCCCGACCTTTTCTATAAATTCATTAAAAACAATCTGCATGTAAAGGATAAAATCCAGAGATTGAGAACAGGGAACAGGACTACTGAGAATGAAAAAGAAATGTGTGAAATGCTAAATGAACAGTTCCAAAGTGTATTTGGAAAAAAATTTAGATTTCATAGAACAGGACCCAATACCATTTCCAGAGCAAGCCATAGAATACATAGAGGTGTCTCAAGACAAAGTGGAAAAATTACTCAAGGGGCTAAGAAGAAATAAAGCAGTTGGACCTGATGGAGTTTCACCTTGGGTTCTGCTAGAATATGCAACTGAGCTTAGCATTCCACTCCAATTAATATTCCAGACATCCTTGTGCACAGGAATCTTAACAGATATAAGAATGGAAAAAGGGAAACAGTACCAATCTATAAAAATAGTAGTCGAGAGGAACCTCTAAATTAGACACGTATCATTATACTGTAGTCAAAACACTAGAAACAACAGTTCAAGCCAAATGGTTGAACAACTGAGAGTAATGACATAATAACGGGCAAACAGTATGGTTTTCGAACAGGAAGATTTTGTGCAACAAATCTTAGTTTTGATGATAGAGCCACAGAGATAATACAAGAAAGAGATGGTTGGCTTTTGACAGACCCACACAAGAGGTTGTTTGGGAAATTGGAACATGTTGGAGGAGTGACAGGGAGACTTCTGACATGGATGAAAAACTTTCTAACTGACAGACAGATGAGGGCAGTAATCAGAAACAATGTATCTGACTGGTGGAGTGTTACTAGCAGAGTACCACAGGGTTCAGTTTTTGCACCAGTAATGTTCATCGTTTACATAAACGATCTACCAGAAGAAATACAGAATTATTTAACATGTTTACAGATGATGCTAAGATACTGGGGAATATAGGAGGCACAGACGATTGTAATGCTCTTCAAATTGATCTATATAAAATAAGTGCTTGGAGTGAAAAGTGGCAAATGGAATTCAATGTGAATAAATGCCGTATTATGAAATGTGGATTCGGAGAAAATAGACCACACAAAACTTACAAATTATGTGCAATGGAATTTCAGAACTCTAATAAAGAACGAGAGGTTCTTTATTAGAGTTCTTTATTAGACCTAAGGGAGGTTTTGGATAGTAAGCTGTTGCCAGAGGAACACAAAGAACATTGTGAGAGGAGCGTATGCATCACTTTCCAACTTCAAACTTTTTTTAATTATATGGATGGTGAAATACTAAAGAAACTGCTCATGAATTTTGTGAGACCAAAACTGGAATATGCAGCAGTTGTATGGCGCCCAAATCTCAAGAAGCACATAAACTGCAAAAGGTGCAGTGGCATGCTACAAAATGGCTTCCGGAACTGAAAAACAAGAGTTACGAGGAGATACTAGAGGCGTTAAACATGCCAAAACTAGAAGATAGAAGAAAAAAGAGGCAATATGATCACCACATACAAAATTCTAACAGAAATCGACCAAATTGACAAGGAGGAATTCCTGAAACCAGCAACATCACAAACAAGAGGACACAGATTCAAGCTAAGCTTGTTTTTCGAAACAAAGATGCCGAAAGAACATTAGAAAGCTTTCTTTTGCAAATAGTGGTAGCCGGTTGGAACAAACTAAGTGAGAAGGTTGTGGAGGCCAAAACTGTCAGTAGTTTCAAAGTGTTATATGACAGAGTATTAGGAAGATGGGACACCAAGAGCATAGCTCTCATCCTGTAACTACACTTAGGTAATTACACACAACACATTTGATGCTTATATGATCATCTGCGTCCATGTGATGACAGAGTTTATGACATCTTTCAAGACAAGTCTTGCTAAATCTTGTTCTGTATGACGATACAATAGTATGGTTTTGTATTTATTTTAGACCGTTATGTGATGAACACAAGGAGCACTATGCACTTGGATGTAGGAAGTGGTGGGGGGGTGTGATGTGGATGACTCCTAGAGAATGGGAGGAGCTTCTTTACCCATGATGCTATATATA
>WNGS01166011.1:14786521-14832604 GCA_020271785.1 Procambarus virginalis | reverse complement strand
TGCAATTGCAGGACCCACATCCTCGAAGAAGAAAACAAAGAGCATTCAGAGAAGATCTTGTGGATTCTCACTGAATTATATGTCGTACCTAGTAGCCAGAACGCACTTCTCGGCCTACTATATGCAAGGCCCGATTTGCCTAAAAGGCCGAGTGATTTTCTTTATTTTCAATAATTTTTTCCCAAATAGTTTTTGTAATTATTATTATTTTATATTAAGACCATAATTTATTGACTTAGTGTGTTAGTTTAGGTTAGGTTAAGATAGGTTTGGTTAGGTTCGGTCATATATCTATGTTAGTTTTAACTCAAATTTAAACAAATTAACTTATGCATAATGAAATGGCCAGACACAAATATATATATTCTTGGATGCGTGAATGTGGTGTGTCGGGGGGGGGGGGGGGTCAGTGCTCGCCCCAGCGCCACGCCGGCTGGACCACGCTCGACGCCGCCTCTCCGACCCGCTCTTCAGTACCAGTACAGCTGGTAGTGTACCTGCAGGCACCGTTGCTTAGCAGGTACTGAGGCCAGGATATCCTTTCATGCTGCACCATGTAAAAAAACAAAACAAAATGGCCCACTAGATACTCAAATCAGTCTGCGAAGCTTCAGCGTTGAAGCAAGCTCTCGTTCTCGTGCAATATTGTAAACAGAATTAACGTCATCGCCTTGAAGCCTGAGAGCTGGAAATTTTGTGTTGATGTAATTGTTTTGAAAGTTGATAAATACATTTGGTGTTTGTGTTGGTGCTCCATGGATAAGGTTAGAAAATGACATACTATATAGTCGAATACACTGGGGTTGATGAGTTATCGTCCGTCCCAATTCAATTCAATTTCTTTCTTTATTATGCACCCCATACCCAACCCGTGGGCGGTGGTGTAAAGGATTACAGAGGCACATAATCGGTTCAGGAACTGAACCCTCTAGTTCGTTTAGCTAAGCAAATAACAATGTTTGACGCTAGTTACAAAATTATCAATGTTGTATACACATGTACACACCCTCATACATACATATACATATATATATACGTATACACATACATATCTAATCACCCACACAAATACACACATCAAGAATCTTTGTGTCACAAGTGACACAAAGAGGTGTCACAAGTGACACTACAAGAGGCTCACAAGTCACTATACAAGGCACTTTACATCTATAGTGAGTCACACAGTTACTAGTCTTGCTGCACACCCACCCAACTGGGCGGCAGCTTTACAGTCATGTGCATGCATTACCGACAGTAAGCAAATTTTGGATACTTCGCTAAAATTTCGGGCAGCACATCATTGTGAATGAAGTACTTACACATTTCTTGGACACTATTGATGGTGTTATCTCTAAATTCCGCAATTTTTTCACATTCCATTATATAATGACGCAAAGTATGCGAATAGTTCTGCTGACAGAGTTTACATTTAGTCAAATCTACATCAGCAGATGTTACAAACTCCCAGAGGTACTTGTAGCCGAGCCTAAGCCTAGCAGTGGTAACATCTAGAAGTCTGCTAACATTATTGGATGACCCATAGACGTGCGGTTCTTCATGCATAATAGAATGATGATAGATGGAGTAACTGGTGTGAATTGCTCAACGAGACAACAATGTCAAAAGAACAAATCCACAAGGGCCGTGACGAGGATTCGAACGTAGAGGTAGAGGTAGAACGGCCTATTGACAGCTCGAGTGTATGGGGGGAGTTGTCCCAGTAGGTGTAATACATCTTTTGGCTATGTTCATCTTAATAATAATTTGAATTCATTGTGTCAAGGGACAAGCAGCCAGTGTATATAATAACATAGCCATAACATTATTAAAATAATAACCCCACAAGAAGCTGCCAAACTCCTGGGTACTTATTTATTGGTAGGTGAACAGAGGCATTAGGTGATAGGTAATGCACCCAACCATTCGCCCTGTGTTTTCACCAACCATTAATGATGATTAGACGTTGAGATGTAGATCTCGTAACCACACACTCAGACCTTGATAAAGCACTCAGGAGAGTGCGAAAGACTTGGTGTAAATTCCTTACGTAAATTTCACAAATGCACATGTGTGGGTTTTAATCCTAAATAATAATAATAATGGTTACTTAGGTTAAAGAACATACAAAATGAGTTACAAGCAGAATGTTGGATTTCTAAATAGAGCTGGTATATATTTTGCCTAAAACCACTAGTAACAAATTCTGCTTTCAGTCAACACTCATCCCCGCTGTTTAAATCCTTAAACATGCTAAGCATAACTCTTGTGCCAATTACATTTACATAACCCTGTCCTGAAACTCTTCCTGGACAGATGTAATAGAACACACAATCACCACACCAGAAATAAATATATCTTTGATATCCCCAGAGTCAAAGTTAATCTGTGTAAACACGCTATGCAAATAAAGGGACTTAGTCTATGGAACTCGCTCCCTAACTAATTGAAAAGCAGTCGAACTTTTGCCTTATTCAAAAATAAAACCAAAAAGTACCTAATTTCATCCTCCTAGTTTCCTACCTAGTGCTTGAAACTTGCAATGTATCTAGTGCTTACCAATTCCCCAATATTATGTACCTATGCCATACAACTTTACCATTGTAATCATTGCTGTTATCTTGTATCATGTTATAAACAATTTGCTTCATTATATCTTGCAATAATCCTCAAATTGTGCTAAAATGTACCTGTGGATAACCCTTAAATTTACTTTAATTTACCTACTTTTTTTATCAAATTTCTTGTACTGTACAATGTATTTTCTTGTACTTTCTTCAATGCATTTTTATACCTTCTTACAATGTATTTTTATACTTTCTTACAATGTATTTTTATACATCCTTACAATGTACCTGTAAACATTTTTTCAATTTTGCTAGAAATTACCTTCTTAAAATTTTTAGACTAAGGATCTGCCCGAAACGCTATGCGTGCTAGTGGTTTTACAAGAATGTAAAACTTTGTCTCTGTACTTTCATAAACCCAATGTACCTTCTTGTATATAAATAAATAAAATAAATAATATACGCACAGCGTTATGGCAATATATAATCAGGGGGGGACCTTGATAAGCTTAGTAGCCTTCTTGTCCTCCAGCAATGGAAAATATTGTACACAGCTTATGTCATGGCAGTTCTTGAATGGAATACAGTTGTGTAATATTTACATGAGGATATACATTGTATATTTAGATAAAAATTATTGCCCAGTAGTGAAAGGTAACTTAAATCTGGTGTGTTAAGTGTCATCACTTCTCCTAACCACTCAGACTGGTCAATAGTGGTGACGGCCTCACTACTTGCAGTGATGGGGGATCTATTTCAGACTGATTGGGCACCATTCCTTTCCACTGTCTTGGCCTAGATTTCCATGTGCTATAAGTCTTACTGGTTTAGTAAGACTTATAGCACAGTCTTAAGACTTGAAGCGCGTTGTTTCTCTTCATTTACCTTTCGGAAGAACTGTCAGGTTCGTATGAATCGGTGATAAAAACTAGTCTTCTGTGCTTGGGATGACATAATAATACATGATAGGAAGGATAATGTATTGCAAGCACAAACTCTAATAATGATTCTTACCTACAGGTACTTGGTGAAAATACAGTCAACCATTTTATTCCCCTTCCTTTAATGCCTGACAATATAAATCCATTGATATTTACTTGACAGAAATATGGCAGAAGCAATGGCTAAAGGAGACACCTCACCACCCTTTAAAAAAATGAGGTCCGATGATTCTAGTAATGCAGTTGATAGCACTACTGACAAGAGTTGTGATAGGGTGGAGGCCACTAGCGGAGAGGAGGAAATATTTTCGTCTTTTGAAAATTTTGAGATAATACGTGTCTTGAATAACAGTGAAGAACACAAATCAGTGGCTGTAGAGGGACGCCTCCAAGGCAAAGAAGGCACTGTTGTTGTCATGCTCCAGGTAATTATACTTTTCAAAATTTTTATTTAGATGAAATATTTGACAGATTTGTTCATTCCTAACTGTAGCTTTCCTTACTTTTTGTACTCATTCCCATCCATCAATCTAGTGCCGCTTTTCAAGATTAGTACTATATAAGTATAGGTTACCTTGTTAAGTGTGGGAAAAATATTCCTGGAAACTGGATCATTAAACATAGTACTGTATCTATGGCAATGAATTCCCATCATTATCATTTGTTACCTGTGACCAACACACTAAAGATTCATCGAGTTATGGGAACAGTATTAGTGTTTACAATGAATGTACCGGAGGTTCACAAACACTAGTGTCCTCGACAAGGATAGGAAGCAGAGAACGCAGACGACACTATAAACGCAGGAAAAGAATAACGGAACTGCTTATGCAGACACGAATTTCCCGTCAAAGAAGGAATAATTTAAATAGGGAGATTGAAGAAATCGAGCGGAAATTGAAACACTCATATGAAACTGAAGAAAGGCAGTTAGAACAGAAAGCAATTCAGGAAATAAAGAAAAATCCAAAATACTTCTTCACATATGCGAAATCAAAAGCAAAAACTACTGCCAGTATTGGACCTATTCGTACAAGTGAAGGTTCATACACGGAGGATGACAAAGAAATTAGTGAAATCCTAAAAAAGCAGTATGAGGACATGTTTAGCACTCCAATAAACAACATGAAAGTAGAAGATCCAGACAATTTCTTTATGCGGGATATTCAAACCCCTGTAAATATAACTGATATCAACACGAGCGCACTAAATTTTGAAAGAGAAATTGAAAACATGCCCATGCACTCGGCCCCAGGTCCAGACTCATGGAATTCAATATTTATAAAGAAATGCAAAGTGCCGGTAGCACAGGCACTCAGTATAGTGTGGAGGAAGAGCTTGGACACGGGGGAGATACCAGATGCACTTAAAGTAGCAGACATAGCCCCTCTACACAAGGGAGGGAGCAAAGCATTGGCAAAGAATTATAGACCAGTTGCACTAACATCGCACATAATAAAAGTATTTGAGAGAGTGATTAGGAGTCAGGTCACCAATTTCATGGAGACCAATGACCTTCACAACCCAGGCCAACATGGATTTCGAGCGGGAAGATCGTGCCTCTCACAGCTACTTGAGCACTACGATAAAGTCACTGAGGCATTAGAAGAAAAACAGAATGCTGATGTGATATACACGGACTTCGCAAAGGCTTTCGATAAATGTGACCATGGCGTGATAGCACACAAAATGAAGTCAATTGGAATAACCGGTAAAGTAGGACGCTGGATACTCAGTTTTCTGTCAAACAGGACTCAGCGAGTAACGGTCAACCATATAAAATCTAGTCCAAGTGCAGTTAAAAGCTCTGTACCTCAGGGTACAGTCCTTGCACCGCTGCTTTTCCTTATTCTCATATCAGATATAGACAAAAATACAAGTCACAGCTTCGTATCATCCTTTGCAGATGACACAAAAATCAGTATGAAAATTACCTCGGCTGAAGACATTGAAAAACTTCAAGCTGATATTAATAAAGTTTTCGACTGGGCATCAGAAAATAATATGATGTTTAACAGTGATAAATTCCAGGTACTCAGGTACGGTAAAAATGAGGACCTTAAACATAATACAGGGTACAAAACACAATCAAATGTGCCCATAGTAGGAAAACAGCATGTAAAGGATTTGGGAATAATGATGTCTGACGACCTAACGTTTAGGGAGCATAACCAAGCAAATATTGCGACAGCCAGAAAAATGATAGGATGGATTACGAGAACTTTCAAATCCAGGGATCCCATCACAATGGTTGTACTCTTCAAGTCACTTGTGCTGTCCCGTCTTGAGTACTGTTCAGTACTCACTTCCCCCTTCAGAGCAGGAGAGATTGCTGAAATAGAGGGAATACAGAGAACATATACAGCACGTATAGACGCGATAAAGCACCTAAATTATTGGGATCGTCTCAAAGCTCTCCAAATGTACTCACTAGAAAGAAGACGAGAGAGATATCAAATAATATACACCTGGAAGATACTGGAGGGCCAGGTCCCAAATCTACACAGTAAAATAACAACGTACTGGAGTGAACGATATGGAAGAAAATGCAGAATAGAACCAGTGAAGAGCAGGGGTGCCATAGGCACAATCAGAGAACACTGTATAAACATCAGAGGTCCGCGGTTGTTCAACGTCCTCCCAGCAAGCATAAGAAATATTGCCGGAACAACCGTGGACATCTTCAAGAGGAAACTAGATTTATTCCTCCAAGGAGTTCCGGACCAGCCGGGCTGTGGTGGGTATGTGGGCCTGCGGGCCGCTCCAAGCAACAGCCTAGTGGACCAAACTCTCACAAGTCAAGCCTGGCCTCGGGCCGGGCTTGGGGAGTAGAAGAACTCCCAGAACCCCATCAACCAGGTATCAACCAGGTATCAACCAGGAAGCCTTGGCATTTACAGCTTTAGTGGGTATGCATTTCCATGGGTTAATAACCCTGTGGGTGAAAAAGCATCTTTTGTCCTACATTACTGTATAAATAATAAGCATGATTTTATAAATGCACTCTGTGTTTAGCATCTCATATTCTTTGCATAAAAAAAATATTTCCAGACACACTAATTNAAAGCTCCCTACAGTGCGTGGCTCAGTTGTTGTGCCTATAATCTTCGGAAACTGAACGTGTCTCTTAACCCTGATAAAACTGTTCACTATATTCCCCTGGAAAGATGTGGAGGTCTCTCTGCATTATACCCCCATCAGTGTTAACAAATGTATAACACTGACATTTTGAGATGTATAACATTAGAAGCTATTGACAGTCATCTTCACATTCTCAAACCGACTGAATCCTATGCCTTTACTGATGGCTCTGTGCAGTTAGGCACTGGTAGAACAGGTTGTGCATGTGCAGTGTATAAAGGGAATGAAATGATCATGTCTACTACACAGAGACTGAACAACTGGGCTAGCACGACGCAGACCGAGCTAGTGGGCATTTATCTAGCCACTGAATACCTTAAGCTCAATGGTGGTGGAGTTATTTTCTGTGACTCTAAAAGTGCTCTGCAGTCCTTAAATAACCCATCACAATGTATATCGGACGTAGCTTGTAATATTAAATGGAATGTAATCTTTGCCAATGATAATAACTCTTGTAAAATTGTGTGGATCCCATCCCATGTTGGAGTTGGAAAACATGACTTCGTAGATCGATTGGCCAATGAGGCTTGCAGGAAAGAAAACATTGATTATGACTTTGGACTATCTAATGCAGTTATTAGAAACATACAAATTAAAGAAATTAATTCAGATTTAGAAGAACTAAGAAATGCCCAGAGACCTGAAAGCTGCAGTATTAAAAGTTATGACAAGTTTTGTAATAATAGGTATTTGTATGGTCGGCATAGTAGCCGAACCAGGCAATGTGATGTAGTCATTGCGCGAATTCGCCTTGGCTATAGACACATCTGGCAGGTTAGTGAGGCTGAGCCACTACCAGAATACTCAGATTGTAAACTCTGTGATAAACCTTTAATGCACTCACTAGAACACTACATTGATGAATGTGAAACCGTAAAGGACTTTAGACCTCCTGGCCTCTTGTACCACCAACTGTGTAACTATTTTATTGACTCAGGTGTTCTGGACGACATCCTAACAATTTACCCAAAATTGCTTGTCCATTTTAAAGAATGAAGAACAATTTTTATGTATATTACTTCTAAGCTGCATCACCTATGAACCCATCCCTGCCCTTGTGTGGCAGTGCACAGTAGAAACTTGTTTTCACATATCCATATATTAAAACATTGATTGTAACCATGATATATGTGCTTCAGCCTACAGTTTAGACCTATTGTCTTATGTATGACCCTCTGTCCTGCGTGACAGTGACTACTAGCATTATCCTCACTTTAATCAGACTATCAAAATCCTCAGATTAGGCAAAATGTAATTATTTTGTCAATAAAGATGTTAATAATAATAATCAAAGATTCATGTGTAAGCTAATATAGACAAATAATATTGGCCCATTAATAAACTTTAAAATCTGTTTATAAAACAGACCTGGAACATACTGGTTTGGTTGGATATAATAGTTGTTCCTCGCTTTGCCAATCAGTAGGCCTTCTGGAGTTTTAGATATTCTTGTTCTGTTAATGAGAACGTCACTGATCTTCTCTGGTTATTATAGGTGTGAGCAGGACCAGCCAGGTGTCCAGTAACAGGCTGAATGGTGAACTGAAGGCAAACGCATACAAATTTTAACGCTATCGACCAGTGTCAAATTGTTATTCTTCAGTTAAATACACATCCGTACTGTAATATTGACTAGAACAAGAATATGCATCTATGAACCTCCTGTACCTCTGTGTCTACACAATGTAGCTTAAGTACAAGTCGTGCTTTTTATAATAGGATTTAGGCCTGAGACCCGGCACTTAAACTACGCCTTGTGAATAGTGCTACAACCTATTCCCGGTGTTGCTACACTGGTAATATTCCCAAAATTTCTAGTGTTACGGTATTCCTAGTCAACTCCAGTGTTACACTGGGAATGTGACATCGCCCATACTCCACAGTGCCAGCGGTGAGGGAACTGTGCCCTATCGTGGTACATCCGTGGTACATCCAAGCTGGAAGATGAGCAGAGTGGACGAGGGAGTTAATCACTGCACCACATGCTATCGTCTCTAGCATACCTTGATCGGCTAATTTAAATCATTTGATTGATTAAGTGTGGCTCACATCAATCACTCTACAAATTATAATGTCGGTGTTCAACCCTGGCTGAGGGACGCTCTCCAATCCTGGAGCAACGGTCGACTCCATATCCGGCTAAATTATCAAATCACTGCATGAATAAACCACTGTATACCCTGCATTCCTTGATGCGACGATTTGTTTGCCTATATGGAGTCTAGCTATCTATACGACCAAAGCGCGAGTAAAGCGAGTTTTTTTTAGAGCATCAAAGCTAATATAAAAACAAATTTCTTAAGGTCATGACTTCTCGCTAGGCTAAATTAAAATAAAATTTCGAAATGAACAATTTGATGATTTTAGCAGACAAGTCACCGCTAGAAGAAACATTCAGATACACCCATACATTATCCAACATATAATTAAAAACTTTACCCGAGTTTCGTGGCAGTTATTAAAATTTGTGAAAATTGCTTACTTTTAACTAGATGAGAACAGGGTCATTCTTCACCAAGTATTAAGCAGCAGGCTCAGTGTGTATTAATAAGATCAGACAATAACAAGTATTATAAACGCAATTAGACTAATGTGAGCATCAGTGGGACTAGTGTTCTAGACCACATCTGCTGGCTACGAAAACAAGCAGCCTCACATAAAAGAAATCACAAGGAATATATGCGATGCAGAGCAGATATCGTGCGCAGGTAATGAGTTCAGTTATCGGGTGTGCATAACACCATCCCAGGATGTGACCAACACTTACTGCCTGCTCAAGGAGGGGGAACAGGGTGATGACGTCAGAAGCAAGCTACCACCTGGTACGAAACCAGTCTTCGCACGTGCATATAAAACCAGGTAACATCAACAATGGCCCTGTGCCAGGTAAGTCCACCACGGGCTCACCATAGCCCGTGCTACTGGGAACTTTTGAGATTTTTTTTTTTTGAGATATTACAAGAGTTGTTACATTCTTGTACAGCCACTAGTACGCGTAGCGTTTCGGGCAGGTCCCTGGATACGATCCCCGCCGCGATGAATCGTTTTTCATCCAAGTACACATTTACTGTTGCGTTAACAGAGGCTACAGTTAAGGATTTGCGCCCAGTAAATCCTCCCCCAGGATACGAATCCATGACATAGCGCTCGCGGAACGCCAGGCGAGTGTCTTACCACTACACCACGGAGACTGTTGTTCCTTGTTCGAGTAGCTGAATCTATAACAAATACAACAACCAACAATGGTGGTGGTTGTTGTTATTTAAGGTTCAGCTACTCTGAACAAAATTTCCAAGTAGCACGGGCTATGGCGAGCCCGTAGTAGACTTAACAATGGGTTCGCCCAGTCCCTATTTGCAACTTAATGAAAACGACTAAAACAAGATTGACATCAACTTTCATATATACCCGTTCTTATATCCCAACCGTTTTCATGTTCGTATATTAAAAATCACATACAAGAAATATGGTCTTAAAACACATTGACAACACTAGTTTAATGTTCCTCACTTCTTCCAACCAAGAATTACAAAAATAATCATTTAAAATTCCTTGTAATGAGTTAACTACTTATTTCACGAGCACCAAATCTTGCTTATGGAATATAGCCTAACAAGCTGGACGCATTCTTTTGATAATTACATATTAATTATGTATTTAGCCAATTTGAACATCGGCCGAGGGTGATTAAAGGGATGTTGGATAGACGGACCAGGAGATGATAGTGGGGATTATACACCGATTAAGGACTGGTCTGATATTCCATGATGTGTGATGCCCTTATTATCGTAATTTCCAATGGAGCTTTGGAGAGAAAAGGATTGGTGTCCAATTACTTCGGACGGTCGGGGATTGAACGCTGATCTGCAAGAAGTGAAACCATTGCTCTACCGCCCAGTCCAAGTGGTTGGGCAGTCAAGACCTGAAGAACTTTTTCAAATTAACCTTTGTGACAAAATTGAGTAAAATTAGGTTTTTACCTCTATTCACTCTATCCCCATGGTAAAACTGACCAGCACATGGCTACCGACGGCCCTAGGTTCATGATTGTTGGAAGAAGAATGATGAGAAAATCTTCAGCCTCTGCTCCAGGTAATTCGCCGAATTGTATAAATAGTTTCACCGCATCGCCGTTTACTGCTACTTACGGCAAACGTAAAGGAAATTGTTCAATTACCAGTTCAAAACACTGGGAGGTTGGTCGGGTTAAGTAACGAGTCCAGAAAGTTCTTCAAAGGTCAGGCGATATAAAAATAAATACCAATAAAAATAACGAGATTAACTTTTATCATTGAAAATGCGCTATTTTTAAGAAACGTGGCCAGGGGAGCAGTCGCTCCAAATAAACAAAAACAAAAGTAGGAGAATGAAGCAAGGCGAGGCGAGACCCAAGGCCTAACCAGCCAGATATTATTGTTGACGACACGGCAGCTCTCCCTATCCCCACGTTACAACTTACCCTATCTCCTAGTCCCTGATAACCACTCTATAGTAAACCGAGATAAATCCTCTCTACCCAGCATGACTTTCTCCACCCTCCCGCAATCTGACTGATACAAGGAGCTCTGGTGTCTGGGAGCTCTACTGTACACCAGTATGATGGTCGAGAGGCGGGACCAAAGAACCAAAGCTCAACCCTCGCAAGCACAACTAGGCGAGTACACACACACGCACGCACAAGAGCTACGAGGAGAGGTTAGAGGCATTAAATATGCCAAACAAGAAGATAAAAGAAAACGAGGTGATATGATTGTTACGAATCTTGCATGGATTCTAACATGATCATGATGCTTATAATACTTATTGTCTATTCTATAATTAGTATAGTATTCAGTTGTGTATCCGATTGATATTGTATGATTATAGATTATTGTAGCAGGCTGTAGTATGCCTGAGTTGTATTATTTATTATGAGGCTTGTACAAGTTTATTCCTGTTGGATGGAGTGTGGTTTCTTCCGTATGGGGGGAATAACCATATTTGGATGTGTTCAGGGTATGGACTGGTTGTCAAGCTAGCGTTTATATTTCAACTTTGATTAATTCTTATTATTGTTTGCCATTAAATTCTAGTGAGTAATGTAACAGTATTATATACTCTTAAGATTAACCAGTATATGGTTATTAGTACTGTACTTTTGTTAGTAGAGTTTCACAAGAGTTTATGTGGATGCTAAGTTGATGTTTTGGTTAGACGCCTACTCTGCGAGCGGTGATTTTAGTCAGAAGCGTGGCTGAGCTGATGGGGTGGAGACATGTACTTAAGTTAAGTCGGTGGTTATTGTTATTTTAGCTGATAACATAGTTAATTCTCTTGGTATGCCTATTGTGTGATATCCCATTTATTAATTCACGTGTTGCAGAATATTGTCTATGCTCAGTAAGGATTTAATGATATTATTGCATGCTGAAGGATATTTCTGGCCGTTATATTTTTTACCATTTATATGTTACATTTTGTCACCCTTAGCGTAGAAATTGTTTTCCCGTTTATGCAGTGTTTTATTCATACCCTAGACACTATTTGGCAAGGCCGATTTTCTTATACTTTGATCACTGCGGAGAAAAGAACCTTACTAAGTCTCAAGGGTTGTAACAATGATCACTACGTACAAAATAGTAACAGGAACTGATGAAATTGACAGGGAAGATTTCCTGAGACCAGGAACTTCAAGAACAAGAGGTCATAGATTTAAACTAACTAATCAAAGATTCCGAAGAAATATAAGAAAATTCACTTTCGCAAACAGTGGTAGATGGTTGGAACAAGTGAGGTGAAAAGGTGGTGGAGGCCAAAACCGTCAGTAGTCTCAACGTGTTATATGACAAAGAGTGCTGGGAAGACGGGACACCACGAGCGTAGCTCTCATCCTGTAACTACACTTGGGTAATTATACATACACATCCCGATAATTGTACTCTGATTCTCAGTCACATTAAATGTACTTTGGCAAAAGTACACTGACTGGTTGTTCAATAAGTTAGTCTCTAGGTCTTAAAAAAAACTTCAGAGGTTGATAGGCCTTAAACCCAATATCAAACCACAGCACACGAAGCACGAAGATTGTTTAATGAAGGTTCGTATTAGAAATCGCCAAATATTGTAATTTACCGAATCAAATTTATCAGATAAATGCGACTTTCAAGAAATTATAACTAATTTTAGAGACAATGATTTTAGAGACGAGTTAGTTTAGTTCATTTATTATGCACCTCATACCCATCCCGTGGGCGGTAGTGGAAGGGTTACAGAGGCACATAATGGGCTCGGACTGAGCCCCACAATTCATTTAGCTAAGCAAGTTACAATCTTGATGAGCTAGTTACAAAATTCAATATAAGTCGTCACATCAACAATGGGTTCGAGATCGACCTCGAGTACAGGTTCTAAATTAAGCAACTGACATATGTGGAGATGTTGTTATGTTGTTATTGATTCAGCTACTCGGAACAAGTTCCAAGTAGCACGGGCTATGGTGAGCCCGTATCTTACCTGGCACAGGAGCTGGGCAAGAAGCACGGGCTATGGTTAGCCTCGTGGACAGGATAATATGTGGAGAGCTAGTGTCCCAATTTATATGTTTGTCCTGCACACCGCCCCGCCATGCAGTGGGCAGCGGTGGATAGATTACAATCACTTAGTTACTACCTACATTTTGCAAACTGGGGATATTTGGCTAAAATTTCTGGTAGCAAATCATTTTGAATGAAATATTTACACATCGCTGGAACATTGGTTATAGAATTGTCTCTAAATTCACGTATCTTTCGCACTCCATCACATAGTGACGGAGGGTGTGCGAATAATTTTGTTGACGGTTTACATTTGGTCAGGTCTACATCGGCAGATAATGGGAATTCCCAGAGATAGTTGTAACCGAGTCTAAGCCGAACAGTAGTAACATCTAGAAGTCTGCTGATTTATTGGATGATCCATAGATGTGTGGCTCCTCTTGCATGATAGTATGATGATAGATGGAATTACTGGTCAAGAGCAGAGGAAAATCAGTAAAATATAGTTACGATAAAACTAAATATAGCTGCGGAAGACATGCAACCTTCATGTAAATCGGAGAAAATGATTACCCAGAAATAAATGTTTATGGCCTTCAACACTTGCAACTGGAATAAAGGAAAAATGATTATTACCTGTTGATTTAAACACGAAAATAAAGAACTCGTTGGAGACGATGGAAATCCGTGAATGCAATAAGAAACCAGCCATAAAGAAAGAGGGTGTCAAGAGGCTGGCCGTACTACCAGGAAGTTAGCAATAACCGACCCATGCTTCAAAGATGGGTTGTTGCCAATAGCTCGCCCCCCCCCCCCCACAATCCTCCGCTCCCTCCCCACTCTCCTCAATCTTCTCTTGAAACCTACGTGTTGCTGCTTGGGGTGGACTTCACACCATCGAGTCATATCCTATATGATTTTGTGTAAATGTTTTCTAGTATACCTCCACTACCTCGTCGTCCAGTCTCCCTACATTGCATCTGTGTCGCTACAGTGAAGAGGTTCCTCTTTATCTTGTGCAGTGATATGGTGGACTGGGGCAGACAGTGACATGAAAACAGTCCCAGCAGGGAAGAGGGGAGGGATCACACTCATGGAAAGAAGTGAAAATTTCCCTATGTTACCATGTCACTCAGTTGGTCAGCCTTCCTGATCCGTATAAACTTTTGATACAGTTATAAATCTTTTCTTATGACTCTTCAGAAATAAATAGGATGGGAAGGGGGAACCTTTGGCGATGAGAGCCTCACGTTCCAGTCAATGACTACAGACTTGTAGTTGAGTTACACTAAGGTCAAAGTGTGGGGCATCGGTCTGGTGGCATTTATTAACTTCTTTATTCTTTATGTTTGTCAAACTTTCATATGCTGGGACTGGACTCAGCAGTTGATCGTCAACCATTCATGTGGTTTGCGTCCAAGCCTCCCTGCTGGCACTCTAACCATCCTCTGTGGTGGTTCTGCTCATCTGAGAACATTAACGTGGAGCCCATCTGCCCCGCTGATGCCTTCACTACAGTGGTTAAACATGCGTGTATTGGGTATTGTCATCGTCCACAACACCCCTGTCCACTCGTCCGGGGCGAGCGTCACGAGTCAGTGGTCCGTCCTTCTGGTCATTAAGATGCTGACGTCTGCCTACCGTGTCAGCGTCTTCCCTGACCTCAGTCAGCTTATCATAAATTCCAATCAGGGTTGTGAGAGTGGATCTACCCCACTATAGCGAGCTGATGTTAGTGACGTGGTGTCCTCTTCCATAGTACTCCCACTACCTCGCCTATTGTGCCCTGTATAAATTACTTTCCGAGTTTAGGGTTACTGGCCTGCCGTCTGCACGGTAAATGTCAGGGCTACTGGCCTGCCGTTTTCACGGTAAACAGTGTTACATTTCGTCCACAGACTATTATTTCCCAGTTTTGAATATGGACATAACGTTCAATATCTCTGGTGTCTGGGAGCTCTGCTGTCTCAAATGTCTCCACATATATTTACGAAAGCTATGTGCTCAGGACTGCGGACCAGACGCCTCACTCCTACACATTTATTTATGGAGCGACAATTTTACTGCAACTGTTCAATGTCCCCATCCTCTTCCTGGCCTGGGCTGCTTGGGTTCATACGAGCGACGGTTTCGCTTCGTGCAGGTCGGCGTTCAAATCCCCCTGCCATCCAAGTGGTTGGGCACCATTCCTTCCCCACCGTCTCATCCCATGTCCTTATCTTGTTATTCCTTCCAAGAGCTATATAGTCGTAATGGCTTGGCGCTTTCTCCTGATAGTTCCATTCCCTCTCCCAGATTAGGCATTGCTCTCTCCCCCCCACTAAGTATTAAGGCTGTAATTGAACTTGCGCCTTCGGTGGATTTATTTGCAAAATTTAGTATTAAAATAGCTCTAATACTAAGACGACTTTTGAAATCCTGTTAGCAGGCCGAGAACTTTCTCTTCCTAATAGCTCATGGTAAGCCTTACCCGCTAGTGTCACCTGGAAGAGGCCTCCGCCAATCGGTTAACAACCGATTGCCCAATTACTCCTAGTTGAACAGAGGCGAACAGTTAAGGACCGACGCTCTGACAATCTTCCCTGGCCAGGACTCTAACTTGACAACTGGAGAGGTGCGGGGTGAGTGTGTTACCACTGCGCCACCGTCTTGCCTTGCAACACGTCCTCTCAACTAGTAAGTCTAATTTTGTACGTCATGGTCCCCAAGGCACTATGAACAGCAGCGGCTCACGAATATCAACGTTTTCCATGCATCGGAAGATTACGTTAGGTGGGTCTTATGGGCTATTCATGCCCGTGCACCTCTTGGGTGGCTTACTCTTCATCGATCGTTAGGTGGGTTGCTTGGGTTCGTACGTTTCTGGTTTTGTACATTGTGACAAATTCAAAATCCATTGGAAAAAAAATCCCCAGGAACAATGAAGGACCTTTCACAAGCCGCCAACTTCCTGTCCCTGTCGAGAGATGGGTGGCCCCCTCGGGTAAATTCAGGTCAAAATTCAGGACAACATTCCCCCCCCCCCCCCTACGGAACGTGTGACAGAACATACGAAGGAGAATATTGAGAAACTTGCACGAGAAATTAACGACGTTGGTACGCGCGTCGTGTCGACCCCTTGCGCCACTCCGGAGAGCGGCGGGCTTTACCAACACCTCCTCCACCATCACGCCACGGAAATTAGGTGATTATGTTTTGCCCCATCATATTATACCGTGATGGGGGAAGGGGGGTCGAGTTGGGGTTACTATTGTGGTGGAGGAGGCCGAGTGGGGGTTACTACAGTGGTGGGGGAGGCCGAGTGGGGGTACTACAGTGGTGGGGTTACTACTGTGGTGGGGGGGCCGAGTGGGGGTTACTACTGTGGGGGGGGGGGGGCGAGTGGGGTTTACCACGGTAATAGGTTGTAGGTGGAAAGCTAGTATGGGGCCTGCAGCCTTACCTAACAAGCCTCTGCTCTGACTGACATACCTCGCGTTCATCTTCGTCATCTGTATAAGAGCTCGAATATATCATCATCATCATTCTGCCATGTAAAAAAAGTCACTACCGACTGCTCAGTTATTAAGGCTCGAATAAACTTTTATTTTAAGCGTATTTTCCCCTTATCAAGTTTAAGATTGAATTATACTCTTATATACACCAAGAAGTATACTTCCGTTTTATACATCTTTCTTCAATTTTGTTAAGTCTAATATTAAAGGTTATGATATTAATACCTATCGATTTGCAGGGTCGTTCAAGTTTCAGTATACCCTAAGTTTAGTAAGCAAGTATAGCATAAATAAAGTATGTATATAATGACCGAATCACACACCCAAATGATGAAAAATACTATGTATATATACATACACACCTTCCTGTATCTACACATGTGTAGCCTATGGTCAAGTGACATCAGGCTCCTATCCCGCTATTGAATAGTGGAAAACATCGATAGTTTTGTAAATACTTTCAATGGGACCAATATTTGGGACCATATTTGGGACCAATTTCTTGCCCCCTTCACTATCACCCTCCCTCCGTCACAATCTCACCCAACTCGTCACGCCCTCTCACCGAAGACCATCTACTCGTCCTGCGTCACACCCTCCCTTTGATTCAGAGTTTGACTGACCAAGAGGACCCACATATCCACTGGAGTTATCTGGGGCTTGTCACGCGGCCATTCGTTTCCATTAAGTAGATTATATATAATGGATCGGGTTGTATAAGACTTGGCGCACCATTGCAACTGAAGGATAGACAGTAGTATACATACATACATACAGCGGGTCTCAAATTTTAAGAATTCCGACTAATGCGCGCGCCTAGAGTGACAGCAGGATACAATAGCAGTCAACACACAATAAAAGCTGTTTAGGAATGTATCAGATGATGTTTCAACAGTAAAATCTTTGAACGTATATGAAACAAGGATCTGGGATAGAACGGAGGGAAGGAATGATGCCCAATTACTCAGACCAACCGGATCGAACACCGACCGCAAGGTGGTGGTATGATTTGCCATTCCATACAAATTGGGATGGAGGGGGGCCCTGAGAGACTGACCATCCCCGGGCAAAACTAATTACTCTGCTGTGTTTAATGAGGATAACCCCATACGTCTGGCCCCAACCTGTCTAGTGTATAAATACAGATGTAGCAGGCTTATTATATAGTATTATATATAATAGGCCTATTAATTTACCCGAGGGCAACTAACACTGGTGACCTTGACGAGGACAGGAAGCCGGTGGCTTGTCGAAGGATCCCCCCCCCCATGATTTGCCTTTATGATCTTTTCCATGTGAATTTTAAAACCTAATAGGTTTGGTGTTTGCGGCTTCGGCGGGTAGGCAATTCCAGGGTTTAATAAGCATCTGTTCTCAGTCCTACATGAGGCTTTTCAGTCCTAACTATAGGTATACCGCCTCTGGTAATTAGGAGATTGACAACTTTTTTTTTAAAGTAATTTGTTTTATGTACATCACTAATTTGAGTGACATTTAATTAATCATTTAGTTACATTTATGTATATAATATAAAGCCGACGAGTGGGTAAGAATGCAGGAGCAGCCATGTCAAAAGAACTAGTGGGAACTTGTTTACTCCAGAAGATCCTCCTCGCATCCAACCTGTTAGCCAACCTTCCAGGCTTGGATCCTAGCCATCCACCCATCTCCGGGATGTCAGAGTGGACATCAAGATAAAGCTGAAGCTCCCACCTAAGGAAAGTATGATCCTTAAAGCGATACTAACTCAAACGAGGAATTAACACATTTCATAGTGAAATGTTGACCGGGAAGTTATCAGACGAACACTGTCGCTTCTCCGCGAGATTAATACTTGACTCAGAATACCCGGCGATCTTTGTTATTTCATTTTTCAGTGCAAGATAATTCTTTCTAATTTCGCACCCGCACGACGCTGGAATATATACAACATATACGAATGCATGCAAGGCTCATGCTTCCTCTTAATAAGTCGCCCTAGCAACATGAGAATGTCATCTCAATCGTTCCTATCATGCTAGAAGTGAACATAGTCGTCCTGCTCTGTACTCCCCACACACTTATTTTCACATTTTCTCTGCCAAGTCGCCTTCCCTACAGGCCCCAACCCCTCCCCTCCTTACAAGGTGTAACCTCCCTACAAGTTGCAACATCTCTACAAGCCACAACACTCCCCCATTTTAGACTACGAGATGTCCCTAGCCGGACCAACCGGGCTGTGGTGGGTATGTGGGCCTGCGGGCCGGGCTTGGGGAGTAGAACTCCCAGAACCCCATCAAGCAAGTATCAAGCAGGTAGCCAAGGAAGAGACTTTGCGCGGCCATCCAATCAGTTAAACTTGCCAGACTAAACGGCTCTTAACCTGACTGGCAGAGTCATGGCAATCAGGTTAAAAGCCGTTTATATCAAACACTGTAAATGCCTTTATACGTGTACAATGTGACAGATGTACAGTATTTATATAATATAACTTTTTCAATTACGAAATACATCATTACAGGTCTTCACATTGAAAACAGTGATAGCGATCAACACTGTAATGTTTGTCTTTGGACCGTGTATCAGTGACATTAGGCCTAAGATCTGTGATAGTGATCCTTTCCCATAAACATTACAATTTTGTCAGACTTATACTTTTCGATGAGGCTATATATCCACTCTCCATAGCCATTAATTTAAACACCTGTTTACTGCGTCTTTAGTGGGAAAGTATGCCTTGCTTCCATACATTCATCCTCACACCAACTGAACTAATTCAATACACTAATATAGAAGATACACAAGAACGAGCAAAATATGCAGTCCAAAAATACGAAAAAAGTAACACAAACTTGCCTAACGTTGAGCACGAGTCTCCAACGTCACCCCCGTCAACCTGGTAGGTCAGACGAGCACTCAATACCATGGCAACATATGGAGACTTGGTTCTTTCTTAGCCTAGCAGTACTGTCTTTGTTGTTCCTAGCTTCGAAATAGTTTCCTTGCCTAGTAACACAGTCTTAGTTCCTTCCTAGCCTGGCAATATTGCATCCTAGCCTACCTAGCTAGGCTACTACTGCTTTCTAGCTTACTAATACTTTCTAACGTAGCTTTTCCCAAATTCTCATTGTATAATGTGCTTCCTATTTATAAATTCAAAATTTAAACATTCAAAGGACGACAAATATGTTCCTGAAATCTAATTACGAAATTTGCTGCTCACTTAAATTTTAACCTTTTTGAGAGGCGCAGTGCGGTAGGATATGACTAGTGAACAAATGGATGAAAATTTTTAAGTTGATTTTGAATTCTTAATTATCAAGATTAAACTATTCAAACTGGGTCAATTTTGTATAAAGGTAATCCATTGCTTCGGCGCGTACATACAAAAACTTTGCATAGTCAATATTGGCATTCAAAAAGTGCTCATTATATATCTTCATTCGACAAATGTATTTTCTAAGAAATAATTAAAGGGACATTACCATACGTGACTTTTCATCGAAAAGTATGCATGCTGGAATGCTCTCCTCTCCATGCTGTTTTTATACAGATTTCAGACATCGTATTTTGAGATAAATACTGAATGAAGTAACCATGGCATCAACTCCTCGTATATTAACTTCATAACAACACATGACTTCCTGAAAGCGCAAGGCAGAGTGCCTATAACTTAACATTACTAACCTGACGAAGATACAGAAGAGGACTAAAAAGATGAGCTGGATGATGGCAGCCAGGTAGCCGTGCATGTGAGAGAGCCTGAACTTCATGATGAGGTGACGGACTGCCTCGCACTGTGACCACGCTAACTTCCCAACCGGTCTGGCGTCTTCCCCAGGCTCTTGTGCCATCTCCAGGCTTCCTCCGGTCAGCAGCCCACTTCTGCAGCCTAATCTTCTGAACGGAAAAGGTGGCTATTACCAAAATATTTCGTGCGTTTTTCTGTACTACGCCCAAAGTCCACGAAGGATGTAATTCGTGAACGATAAATGAACTAGAAATAGAGGCGGGAAAGGACACGCCCCCCTCAACAACCAATCAGAAGCCCTATTTTTTCTCATGACCCTACTCAGTCATGGAGATTCGCCTCCCTGATTGGCCGCGTCGTCAATGGAGGGGGGCGGGGACACCCACGCCGCTACAGCCAATTAGGTTACAGCTCTGGAGACCGTCGTATCTCACCTAAGCGCTCGAACAGACTTCGAAGCCTGGAGATATTCAGTCTGCGAACATAAATTCCCATATGAATACTGAAAGCTTTCATCCAAATATTATACACACACACACGTGTCTTGTATCAAATGACGCACCAGAAAACTAAGAAGGCTGTTGCTGTTGGCTGGATAGGCGTATTGTTATGACCGCTGTGACGCGTCCTTGGCTGAAGACCTCGAGTGCTGATTGTATCACTGGGCGACTCTAATTCATGTATTTCTTATCAAAGGAGTTAAGTTTTGATTTCTGGCGGGAGGCGAGGGTAACACTACCTCACTCACAAACACACTGGCGCGCGTTAGATGGGCTCCTACACTCCAGCACGGCCCCAACACACTTAAATATCCATCTGACTGATCCTTACGAAACTACTCAGAATCTAATTTGGTGATACCACCTGGTGGGCATTAATATTTATTTAGATTCATGTCATCTTATTTTTTAAATTGAAAATCAGGAGGTCCCAACGTAATGCAGAGCACAATTTATGCACCGATAATGTTAAGAGTGAAATACTGAACACGGCTCTCATTTGTGTTTAAAAATATAGCGTGCAGCAGTTTCTGTAAAGAAATTCGGGTATAAATTTGTCTATTAAAGATCTAAAGATGAAGTGGCAATAAGATACCATTAACCTCAAAATGTCGCCCACTTAATTCACTGTCAAATGTGGTTAAATTAATTTTAACAGCAAATGGAAATGCAATTCAAACACTTGAAAAACGCATTAATAAAAGATTCACCGCTTGACATAAAAAAGAAAACGATAACCTCGTATTCTCGTTCTAAACCGCATTTAATTCAGTAGATTATGTACACTTTGGCTTTAATGAGGCTTTTGATAATATTCCATATGATAAGTAAAGGCGGATAGAGACACAAGGTATAAAGGGAACATTATATACTGTACCAGATTATAATTATCATGTGTCTCAGGGCTGATATCTCTTCAAGTTCAAGTATGTTTATTGAGACAATAAAATACATTTTAAAGGGATAGAGTAGCTTAGGCTACTACTACCCCCCCCCCCTTTGATACCTCTTAATTATTGGTCACAACGTATATTTCAACACCTCGTCCAGTTCCAGCTAAAAGTTAAATACCAAATTACGCAGATTTGAATATGTAAGTATTTGACTTACGCATCTGACAGCAAACTAGTAATATTATATCTTTCTCTATTATACCCATCCCCATCCCGTGGGCGGTTGTGGAAAGGGTTACAGACATATAATAGCCGGGGGGGGGGTAGAAATAGCCTAAGCTACTCTATCCCTTTGAGATGTATTTCTTTCTTATCTCAATAAACATACTTGAACTTGACATATAATCGGTTCAGGAACTGAACCCCATAGTTCATTTAGCTAAGCAAGTGACTAGTAAGAGCAGTCTTTCATACGGTATAATAACAAACATTTTTTCTCAAATACATATTAATGTTTTATAGATTGTAGGTGACAGTGTCAGACCACGGAGGAAAATTGAAACAGGAATTTCCTATATGTGTGATATACACACATAGATTGTAGGTGTATGCGCAGTTAGATTTATTGGATACATTGATTTAAGGTGTATTTACCATACAGTAGCATGTCCATAGGCTAGGTTTTTAAAGCGGAGGCAGACACCTAAGACGCATTCATCAATTTTAACATTGTGTATCAAAAACAAGTTTATCATATATACACTTATATTATTGTACATTAAAGTTCAATGTACAATTAGGCGTAAGTTAGGTGGATAGATTCTGTTGGTGATTATTTATATGTGAAGTACATAGGTTAAGTATTTACAGTTTTGGTTCATCCAGAGGCCGTCAGCGAGGCACTGTTAGAGAAATGTGTGAATGTCGTCAGTTTGGTTTGTGGGTAAACCGTTTTTTACTCATTAAAACGGGATTTGGCGGCTGGATTAATGA
Organism: Procambarus virginalis; assembly: GCA_020271785.1. Classification (NCBI taxonomy): domain Eukaryota; kingdom Metazoa; phylum Arthropoda; class Malacostraca; order Decapoda; family Cambaridae; genus Procambarus; species Procambarus virginalis. The sequence goes on along the minus strand of WNGS01166011.1, from coordinate 14,809,836 downwards.
GCATTTGGCCTTCATGAAAACGGGCTGTGATGAGTATAGGCTGTCACGTCTCTTTAGTGATGAGTACAGACTCACACGTCTCCCTAGTGATGAGTACACACTCACATCTCACTAGTGATGAGTACAGACTGTCACACATCTCACTAGTGATGAGTACAGACTGTCACACATCTCACTAGTGATGAGTACAGGCTGTCACACGTCTAGTGATGAGTACAGGCTGTCACGTCTCACAAGTTATGAATACAGACTGTCACATTTCACTAGTGATGACGTTCGAACTTTCCTCGTTCTCTTCCTATGTACGAATAGCATATTCCTCAAAATTCTTAAATAATAATAATAATAATAATAATAATGCAATAATAATAACTAATAATAAAATTAATGATAACAATTAAAAGTCTGTTTTAAGGCAGAAAAATCAGCTTGTATTATTACATGTAAAAGTACTTATGTGTGAAGTGTACAAGACACACCAAAGTTGTTGGGGTGTAATTGCCTGTTGTAAGGGCATCCGTCGCTCACAATACGCTTAAAAGAAAATCCACAGGATCCGTAATGAGGATTCGAACCTATGAGATGGGTATACCTAGAGACACGCACTAGCCGACTAAGCCACGACATGTAATTAATAGGATTATATTTATATCTCTGCCTATTCTCATTCTCTTTCTACTTCCTAGAAAATTGTACAACTTTTGTTGCGTAAGTCAGACACCTCACCGCCGACCCAGAAGCCACTCACTACTGTCATGCTGAAGACAGTCCCTACTGTCACACTATTGTCGTCCCAAGCAATAAGACACGACCACTCGCAACCATCCCTACCTCCAAGTTGCACCAAGCTTCCAAGGTTAATTTTACCACTGTTCACCACCATCAACACACCGTCGTCAGCCCCAGCCTCCCCAACGCCCCAAGGTAAGTCACACTTAAATTACTTACATACAACTTCTTAAATTACATCATTATGGAGTCAGAGGTCACTCCCTGCAATACCTCAAATCTTACCTTACTGACAGGCTCCAGTATGTTTCTGTGAATAATTCAATTTCTCCCACCCTACCCATCAACATTGGTGTTCCTCAGGGCAGCATACTTGGCCCTCTCCTCTTTCTCATATACATTAATGACCTTCCAAATGCCTCCCAACACCTCAAACCAATTCTATTTGCTGACTACACAACCTTCATTTATTCCAATCCTGACCCCCTTGCTCTTAATGTCACAGTGAATACTGAGCTAAATAAAGTCCATCCTTGACTAACTGCGAACAAACTCACCCTCAACATTGACAAAACTTTCTATATTTTGTTTGGCAATAAATCCTCAAATCAAATAATCTCAGGATAAATAATACCCAAATTTGTAACAAAATAGACGGCAAATTCCTTGGCGTTCTCATAGACCACAAACTGAATTTCCAGGGACACATTCTAAATATATCCAAAAAAGTTTCAAAAACTGTTGGCATTCTTTCTAAGATCAGATATTATGTACCTCGCCCTGCCCTGGTGACGCTCTATTACTCCCTCATCTATCCTATCTCAACTATGGCATCTGTGCTTGGGGTTCTACTACCCATAATCATTTACGTCCTCTAATTACTCAACACAAAGCTGCTATTAGGACAATATCCAACTCTGGCCCCAGACATCACTCGGTACCCCTTTTCAAATCTCTGAATATGTTAGATATTAAGTCATTGCACATCCTCTCATGTGTGTTATATATATACAAAACGCTGAACTGTAATGCCAATCCTGACCTTAAAAGCTTCATTGAAGGTTGTAACAGAACCCATGAGCATCACACCAGAAACAAATACCTTTTTGATATTCCAAGAGTACGACTTAATCAAACTAGAAATGCTCTACAAATCAAGGGACCCAGAATGTGGAATGACCTTCCCAATCATGTTAAAAACTGTACCTCTCTTAACCAGTTTAAGATACTGAAAAAAAGAGAAAAAGTTTAAGATAAAAACTAAGCACTACCTAATTAACTCCCTGTAACCTACCTTCCTCCTATAATGTCAACTCATGTCTGTTATTTTTAAACAATGCTGTTTGTCGACCAAATTATATTTTTGCTGTTTTCCATCCACGTTCACCCCTTTTTTATTTATTTTTATTTTTATTTTTTCACAACACATTTATACTTTAATCTCAATTAGTATTAAGTTTTAGTCTTTAGTGTTTTTCCTGCCCGAAACGCTTTGCGTAATAGTAGCTTTAGGCATTGTATGTACTAGCTCTATCTATAAATTCATCAATATCTGTATCACCCCTTGTATGTATGCACTTTACCTAAATAAATATTTGAATTTGAATTTAAACACTCTCGGCTAACCCCCTAAAATACACTACATTGACACCCTTACGCCACACTTCATCACAAATCGTCACCACCCAAAATGCACGCCCCTCCGTCGTCCCCAAAGCCACACTCCATAGGTGCTTTCACATTCCCTGTGCTTCCCAGGGTCGCCTATCAGGTCTCTGACATCAAGGTCCGTCTGGGGAATCATCGTCCGTTTCTCAGTTACCCCTCCATTTGTCTCCCAGGTTAATTTGTTTTATATATTCGAGAGTTCTTACATTCTTGTAAAGCCACTAGTACGCATAGCGTTTCGGGCAGGTCCTTAATATTAATTTTCCTATAATACGACCCGCCAAATCATTTAACAACCAGGTACCATTCACTGCTGGGTGAACAGAGACTACAGTTAAGAATTGATGCCCAGCCAATCCTCACCGGCCAGGATACGAACTCAGGCCAAATGGCTTGCGAAGCGCGGGGCGAGTGTTTTACCACTGCACCACGGGGACTACTCTTTTCGATAAATCTCCCTGTCTCTCAGAACCATATCTCCCCCCGTTTCCCGGGTCTCTCTCTTCCTTTGTCTCCCAGGTCCCTCTTTGCTTCACAGTTCCCATTCTCTCTACCAGGTTCCCTTTCCTATCTCCCAGGTCCTTCTTCTATCATCCAGATCCTTCTCGCAGGTCATTATCCTTCTCCCTTCTCGCAGGTCATTCTCTTTCCACTTTCAACGTTATCAACACTCCTCTGAAAAAGCCTCAAGTATCTGCATATTGCGTTTCCACTAGAGGTGACTTGCAGATCCCGTAATTACTACTTACCATCTGCAGATAACAACCGCGCTAGTTTCCAGTTCCCCTTATCACAAACTCTTCACTGTTTATACTCACTTGCATTACTGGCATATTTTTCTTCAGAGTTTGTAGGATTTTATTGCAAGAATTCTTGTTTAATTATAGAGTCGGCCGGTACTTTGAGCTAGGCTAGAGAAGCTTTCTAACACGTTGACAACCTCGGGCACAGTCTTCACTCCCTTAACTCAATATTTCCATCACCAACCTTACGTAGAGAAGTTCACAAGTGCGCGGTAACTCCCTGAATTTATGAGGTTTTCGCCCACCTTGAAATAAACCCTTTACAACGTATTCTCTTCTGCCATCATGGGCCAAGAACTAGACCCCAACCCTCCGACACACTCACACTGCTCTCCTTTATGACCATCAATTATAAAGTCATGAATGACAGAACACACAATTAGGAACGCGCACGAAGACGAATGCATGGGTTTCTTGCACAAATAGTTACAAACATACAGTATTTCAACAACTGTGACGGAAAGTTAGCAAAGTACAAACATTTTGCTCCGATTTAACGTTAGAATAATTTTCCGAAAAAAAGTAGTTTAGAGTAGAAGACTTCAGTAATTCGGGAAGTGGCGGAGGCAAGCCACTGCGAGGGGATCCGTTGAGTTCCTCCGGCCGAGAGTAAACACACACTTGACCACGGGTGAAGCCTCTCCACTTTCCCCAGTTAAGGGATACCACACACATAAGTATACCGTATATGTTGTTAAGAGCATCGGCGTACACAGTTCTTACCTAACAGTCTGCAGAGTCGAGCGTCAGTTATTGGGCTTCACCTTTCTGTCAGCCGTATAATGCAATGGTCATATCTGCTATAAAAACAAATATATGGATATAATCTAAAGTATTTCCCCAGTTAGTTCATTCAACTTTCTCGCTGCCATTACACCAAAGACGAGTTTTCCTTTGTCTCGGGTGCTCATGTCCTTGTAAGCAAGATGTTTTTTGTTTCTTTTATACATATATACATTATTCTTTTAATGATCCAGGATATAAGGACATAAGGCGCTACCGCTCACAGGACGAGTATGGGGTGCACAATAAACTAGCCGCCTCCGGCTGCAACAATTCAAAATTTCAAGGTGTGAGGCAGCGAGACAGTGAGAGAGGGGCTCCCTCTCACTATCTATCTGAGAGATAAATAGTGAGGGAGACAGAGAGTGAGGGCTCTTGAAGACAGAGTGTGTGGAACCTGAGAGATAGAGAGATAAGGACTGGGAGAGAGAGAGATACAGGGACCTGGGAAACAGAGGGAGAGGGACCTGGGAGACATGGAGAGGGACCTGAAGGACAGAGGGAGAGGGACCTGGGAGACAGGGAGAGGGACCTGAAGGACAGAGGGAGAGGGACCTGGGAGACAGGGAGAGGGACCTGAAGGACAGAGGGAGAGGGACCTGGGAGACAGGGAGAGGGACCTGAAGGACAGAGGGAGAGGGACCTGGGAGACAGGGAGAGGGACCTGAAGGACCGAGGGAGAGGGACCTGGGAGACAGAGAATGATCTGGGAGGCAGTGTCTCCCGGGTTCACCTCCCAGACCACCACCTCTCCTTCTTCACGTATATACCCAAATCTTAACAGAAAGACAAACATAAACACAGATAGTAGCAACAAATGAAAAATATATTATCTGCCTCAACGGGTAACTTAATTCTACGATTATACCATAATGTCTTTGACGCACTCCTGGGCACTGAGAATTCCAGCCACACGTCGCCTGTTATGGGATGTATAAACAGGCTGTTGTATGCCTGTCATTGTTGCTGTTGCAGGCTCCGTTGCCTCTCAACACACTAGAGCGTCAGACAGAAATGATAAGCTTCTCGAGATCCGGTGTCGTGTGTACATGTCTGGGGTACACATGGGTGTAGCAGATGTATTAGTATGCATTTCTGGAGTATACATGACTCAGATGAGGTGTATACATGGGGTACACATGGCTGTCCCAGAATGGTGTTTCCTTCGATGTATATATGCTGTGGGAATTTTCCAGCAGGTATATTATAAATAATTAAGTGGATAATATAAATGGACTGTAAAAAGTGGCCTGAAAGACTAATTCCTAATTCTGCCAGTTATTACCACTACCACAATTTTGGGGAGGCTGACTTATAATGCTAAATCAACCGTAAATTATTATAACACTAGATATGGTAGATAATAGTAGTAAATTTTCTCGGGGCTAATCTCAAATGACTGGAACTGATCTTTTAACTAAACCTAGGATCATGGATTTTAAGATCCCATGCGTCATCACGACCAATCTACTCTCAATAGAACTAATATGGCCAATAAACTAAAGAGGCTCAACAATCGACCGAATACAATTTGCCTTATGTTCTGGAGATAGAAACATCGTCTAAGGGCTGTGGCACTTCGGATGACCCAATTATGCGGCGATGCGAATTTGCTAATTCCAGCAGGGACCTGTTGGAGCTCTTGTTGATGTGCGACGCTCTGAGCAAGTCTCCCTCCTCCCATTCTCTTTGGAGTAAATCTGGGAAATAAGTCGCGTTTAAATTTGATCTTGTTCACTAACAAGACGATATCGACGTCATTTTACGCCCTAATAATTTGTATCAATACCAGAGAACAATTTTCCATTGTTCACAACACTGGATCGAAGGGTTTATAGTTAAAAACACATATCATTTTACGTCCTCTAATTACTCAACACAAAGCTGCTATTAGGACAATATCCAACTCTGGCCCCAGACATCACTCGGTACCCCTACTCAAATCTCTGAATATGTTAGATATTAAGTCACTACACATTCTCTCATGTGTATTATACATATATAAAACGCTGAACTGTAATGCCAATCCTGACCTCAAAAGCTTCATTGAAGGTTGTAACAGAACCCATGAGCACCACACCAGAAACAAATACAGTTTTGATATTCCAAGAGTACGACTTAATCAAACTAGAAAAGCTCTACAAATCAAGGGACCCAGAATATGGAATGACCTTCCCAATCATGTTAAAGACTGTATCTCTTTCAACCAGTTTAAGATAAAAACTAAGCACTACCTAATAAATTCCCTGTAACCTACCTTACCCCTATATTACCCTCCTACCTCCCTACCTGGGGAGCCGGTCGGCCGAGCGGACAGCACGCTGGATTTGTGATCCTGTGGTCCTGGGTTCGATCCCAGGCGCCGGCGAGAAACAACGGGCAGAGTTTCTTTCACCCTATGCCCCTGTTACCTAGCAGTAAAATACGTACCTGGGTGTTAGTCAGCTGTCACGGGCTGCTTCCTGGGGGTGGAGGCCTGGTCAAGGACCGGACCGTGGGGACACTAAAAAGCCCCGAAATCATCTCAAGATAATCTCAAGATATATTGTCAACCCAAGTCTGTTTTTTTAAAACAACGCTGTTTGTCGACCTTATTGTATATTTATTTATTTATTTAATATACGGAGTGCTGCATACGGGCCGTGACTTTTATTCCAACCGGGAATCAGCTGATCACTGATGTGGAAAATTCCATCTTGGGATTGAGGTATAATTTATTCTAGCTAAATTAAATCAATTCCCAATATAAATTACAACGCAAATAAAGCAGATTTTAGACTAGGTTTAATTAGAATCAAAGAAAGAATTCGTCTCCACGTGAAGTGGGACAGCTGATGCAACAGCTGACATGAATAAATAGTAAGAAAACTTTTGGCGTTCTCGCTGTAGTAATTAATGTTGTTAGTAAATTTGATTTCCTAGCACAATACTTTGATCTTACTGTGCTAGGGGGGGGGGGTTACTATTTGGGTTGTCGGAAATTTCCGACATATACACTTTTTTTTTTTTTGCAAGGATATTCCTGCGCGGGCCCTAAGCCTCTGGCTGGCCCACTAAGTGTTTCTTGTTTCTGTTTTACTTGGGCGGAGTATGAATATTTATTACTCGTATGGTCGCTTTAGTAAGATTTTGCCATATGTGTTTAACAACTTCTTCTGCTCTGTTGAATCTAAGTTGAAATCTTAATGGGTTTGTAACTGTGCACTGTGTTAGATAATGTTCCAGTGGTCTGTCGGGCATTTCTCCACAGTGCTGACATTTCCTTTCATCTTCCGGAACCTGTAAGCCTATTTCCCATGCACATGGGTATCCAAGCCTGATGCGATGTAAGTGTACTTCTGTTACTCTACTGCTCCCTTTCATCAAACTAAGTGGTTGGTAGTTGGTTGAATTCTTGTACCAACCTGCAGATCCTGATGTTGCAACTGCTGTGTTGTGGTCACTGTACATCTTTTGCATTGCTCTGTTTCTAATTACTTTCTTAATCTGTGATAGACTCTGTGGTATGTAAATGTCTACATTTCTTTTCTTAGTTGCAAGTTTGCAGCGTCGTCTACAATGTCATTTCCTATTATTGACATATACACTGAGGGTTTACGTAGGGTTTGAACTATGTCTATGACTACAGTATACTTACTGGTATATGGTAGGCTTGTAAACTCTTGTAATGAATTTTTTTTTAGCAACCCTCCAAAGGTTAATAAACTTTAAACCCAACTCCAACGAAACCAACAAATCAACTATGTACATCATAACAAATATATATTTATCTGTTGAACACGTCTTCAGAATTGCGTTAAATACAAAAAATAGTTCACAAATTTTGTGTATTCTACTGTATTATATTTATTCGCACTATTTAGTAATCATCCTAATAATCAGTAATTAATACTCTTGGGTTGGATTACCGGGTATTTGATTGATCGGTGAACAGAGGCAGCAGGAGAACGGAAACGTGCTCAGCCGTTTCTGACCTGCCCAGGGATTGATTTTTGATTGTTGCCGCCCCAGGGACTGAAACCAGGTCCCACGGTTGAGAGCTGTTGATGTAGACTACTGCGCTACAGGACGCATTGAATATAATAAATTAAATATATTAATCCATTTTATTTTTTATGATGACAACTAAATTCTGAAGTAAACTGTCATGCAATTTGCACCTCCCAGATAAAATAACCTTGAAAATATAATCGAGGCGATGTCAACGTCAGACACTGTGGATTCAGCACTGTAAGTGTTCAAGACGAAGCATACAAGCAGACATAATGCATGAGACTGCTGTGTTTACATGGCGGGGATCAGCTGAGGGTGTTGACACTCCCGACACGTGCTCGCCCCACGCCCACCATATTTATCACCACGACCTTCTTATCCTGCCATAGTAATAGGTTCCCCACGCCCACTATAATTATCACCACGGCCTTCTTATCCTGTCATTGTAGTAGGCTCTCCACGCCTACTATAATTATCACCACGGCCTTCTTAGTCTTTCATAATACTAGGCTATTGGTGACAATAATAAAGAATGAAAGCATATTATGAATACTTTCATAAGATTATAGTAGTTTTGGGTGATCCATTTACATAACCACTGTACATTTGAAGACACGATTAGAATATTTAAACAAAGTACATAGTTCCCCAGACAAACATGCTCCTATGTAAAGACAGCGAGCAATGCCCCTTTTTATAATGAAAGCTGCTGGGAGGGTTAGGCTGAGCGGCTCCTATTAATAAATATATTTTTCTAAGCATGTGTTGGCATTACAATATACACGATATTTGTGNGTACCACACACTAGATTTCAGGAAGGGAAAGCGAGAGAGAGTAGAGCAAAATGCTTACAGTGAGGTACATGTAGCCTACGACGGAGAGGGTGCCAGCAATCATTCCAATCAGGAGAGCACCCCAGGGTTCAATCATCATGTCAGCTGACGTGCCCACTGCCACACCTCCTGCCAAAGTGCTGTCTGTATATGAACCTGTGGATAGATCCAGTGATTAACATTAGAATTAAAGTAGATAACTTAAGAAAATCAACATTGCATTTAAAATGTTCAATATAAATTAAAATGTATTGCATGTACTGTACTTGATAACCTAACTAAATTTGTACAGATTTTATATATATTTTTTATATAAAATTATGAGATTGGGTTCTGTAATGTGTAATTCTAGCCAAATTAGTTATATAGTGTTTAAAACCATATATCGAGTTAATCTCACCATATCAAACTTCTTTCCTTGTGGAGGATAGAAGAGAGAGCAAAGGCAGTAAGACAGCAGGCAATGAGGGAGACATAGGTGTTGATGATTGCTCTGTGCTGGTCGTCTCCAACGGCTGCCCCTGCATTGAACGATGGCCAGTACAACCATAGGAACAGTGTACCTAAAAAAAAAAAAAAAGTAATGAATGCAATTAATTTACACTACAAGTCCATAATGATTGCCAACCCCTTTCTTGCCCCGATACCATGATGCAGGTGTTTTTCTCTCTCTTTTTACATGGTCAACCACCGCACTGGAGTCTACAGTATCAGATGTGAATGATAAACCAGGTAGCTGTTATAGCAATGATATATAGCAATCACACACCATGTCTGCCCATCACCTTCCCTCAGATTTACTAAAATACCATGTTCACTAGTCAGTTGTTCCACATTTTCCATCTCAAACCCTCTCCTCAATATGGCAATAATCAATACAAATTATATTTATCAACCTTCTCATTCTACATCTCTCATGACAATTGCATTTCTATACCTGTTTTCCTAACACCACAAATGCTTCGATTCATTCATTTCCATTTCTCTTCTTTATACAGGTATTTATGTCCATACCATTATCTGGCAACATCTCTTCCTATTTTCTAACTTTAATCAATAACACATCTCACTTCACAATTCACACTACTGTACTACCATTGGTCTAAACAAAGATCTAAACTTATTATCTAAGATAATAACTTTATGCAAAACTATCTTACATAATTGAATAGCAAAAGTGTTTATGTTTAATGTAATCAAAATTAATGTTTGATGGAAATTAATCCGATTATCCGATAAATCCGCACCAAATGAGGTGACCAATATCTGAAGGTTACTGTGGTACGTACGTATTGCATTACATATGGTAAGTGAACATTTAAATACAATATAATCTAAGTAATCATGTAAGAACACAGACTATATGCTAATAAACGAATTAACTTGCTGATCATCTTAACTTCCTGAACCAGCTAAACTATATATATTTCAATTACTCTATTGTATATGCAACTCAAGGATTCCTCAATCTTGGCACTCTTTCACCACCCAACTCCACACGCTCCCAGCATACCAACTCCACACGCTCCCAGCATACCAACTCCACACGCTCCCAGCATACCAACTCCACACGCTCCCAGCATACCAACTCCACATGCTCCCAGCATACCAACTCCACACGCTCCCAGCATACCAACTCCACACGCTCCCAGCATACCAACTCCACACGCTCCCAGCATACCAACTCCACACGCTCCCAGCATACCAACTCCACACGCTCCCAGCATACCAACTCCACACGCTCCCGCATACCAACTCCACACGCTCCCAGCATACCAACTCACACCGCTCCCAGCATACCAACTCCACACACTCACATGAAAGACTGGCAAGGAAAATTACAGGCACACTGAGTAAATGGTAGAATACTAAAATGGATAAAACCATAATTAAAACAGAATGCAAAGGATCGTCCTAAACGGAAATGAATCTGACTAGAGAAATTGGTAAGCAGGGTACCGCAAGGTCCCATTTTTGGGCCAACTTTCTTTTTGTCATATATATCAATAACATAGATGAGAATATTACAAGCCACATCATCAAATTTGCAGAAGACACTAAATTTTATGGTAACGCTGGAAGTATTATGATATCGAGGCCTTAGAAAGAGCTCTACATGAACTTCACAAAGGGTTAGAAGTCTTGCAAATGTTTTTAATATTAAAAAATGCAAGATCATGCATGCATAATATACAAATACCAAAACAACAACACTTCTTCATCAATCTGCTGCAAGCTAAAGTACCTTGGAGTCAGAATTCACCGCTGAATTCACTGACAACGTTGTACAACAATTGTGAGCTGCAGTAAAAGAAAAAACTTCTAGGAAAGACAAATGAAATTTTGGCTTGGGAAAAAGAAAAAAAAAAGACGGTAGTTATTCAACCAATAAACCTCTGGTGCACCACCACTTGGATTATTGCATCCAAGCATGGAGACCTCATCTTCAGCAAGATATACTGTACAGTGTCTGTTTTGAAGAAAGTTCAGTGCCAGGTGACGAAAATCATTTCTGAACCAAATCGACTCTCATTCCAGGAATAGCTGAAGACCACTGGACTAACACTGCAAACCCGACAAGACAGAGCTGATCTCTGCACAACTTAAAATACTGATCAATTTAGAGGATTTTGATACAGACCACTTTTTTAAAAGGCGAGATGTAAAACAAAAAGGAGCAATGCTTTCAAGCTCAAGCATCAGGGTGAAAGAAACATTTTGCCTATTTGTCTCCGCCTCCACCAGGGATCGAACCCGGAGACACAAGTCACAGCTTCGTGTCATCCTTTGCAGATGATACAAAAATTATCATGAAAATTACCTCTGCTGAAGACATTGTTAAACTACAAACAGATATTAACAAAGTTTTCCATTGGGCAGCAGAAAATAACATGATGTTTAATGGTGAAAAATTCCAGGTATACTCAGATACAGCAAAAATGAGGATCTTAAACATATACAGGGTACAAAACACAATCAAATCTGCCCATAGTAGGAAAACAGCATGTCAAGGATTTGGGAATAATGATGTCCGACGACCTAACGTTTAGGGAGCATAACAAGCAAGTATTGCGTCAGCCAGAAAAATGATAGGATGGATTACGAGAACCTTCAAGTCCAGAGATCCATCACAATGGTTGTACTCTTCAAATCACTTGTGTTGTCCAGTCTTGAGTACTGCTCAGTACTCACTTCCCCCTTCAGAGCAGGAGAGATTGCTGAAATTGAGGGAATACAGAGAACATATACGGCACGCATAGACGAGATAAAGCACCTAAATTATTGGGATCGACTCAAAGCTCTCCAAATGTACTCACTAGAAAGGAGACGAGAGAGATACCAAATATATACACATGGAAAATACTGGAGGGCCAGGTCCCAAATCTGCACAGTAAAATAACAACGTACTGGAGTGAACGACATGGAAGAAAATGCAGAATAGAACCAGTGAAGAGCAGAGGTGCCATGGGCACAATCAGAGAACACTGTATGAACATCAGAGGCCCACGGTTGTTCAACGTCCTACCAGCGAGCATCAGAAATATTACAGGAACAACCGTGGACATCTTCAAGAGGAAACTATATTGTCTCCTTCAAGGAGTGCCAGACCAACCGGGCTGTGGTGGGTATGTGGGCCTGCGGGCCGCTCCAAGCAACAGCCTGGTGGACCAAACTCTCACAAGTCAAGTCTGGCCTCGGGCCGGGCTTGGGGAGTAGAACAACTCCCAGAACCCCATCAACCAGGTATCAACCAGGTAACCAGGAAACCTCAGGACTACGAATTTGAAGCGCTGTCCACCCAACTGTCAGTCGCCCATGGTCAGCACAAGAGTTTGGCACCATGTGTGATCAGAGCTCAGAAGGAGAAGTGTTCCAGAGTTAAAAAAAATCATTTGAATTTTATTCTTTTCAAATCATGATGACAGGTGCGAGAGAACACGCAGATGCTCATCAAGGGCGCTACAGATATTTTTCTTTCAGTTATCGTAAATATTCATTAGCAAGATATCTGCAGTAACTAGTACTGTACTACTCTTATTTCATTGCATTTGATGACGACCAACAGTTGTGAAAGCAGAGATCCAGGAGCTGAAACTTGGTCTATCATGGTTATGGACAAGTATAGTACTAACCGATCATTGCGAATATGTTGACTGATAGCTCGAGCCTTCCTTCTCGGTGGAGTTGTCGCGCCGGTACAGCATGAGACTCAGGCCCAACCCGAAGTAGGCGCCGAAGGTGTGTACAAACATCGAGTCCCCCATGTCAACTGCCTACAAGAGAACGAAGATGATAGTGCACAAATACTGTAATCCATTAAAACATGTATACCAAGAGAAACTTTTGTACATTATAATTTATTTGGTGTGGTGATTAGTTAATGAATGCGCAGCTTGGTAAGTGGGGTTAGGCATCGTACTTGTGCCTGGCCACTAACTGAATGGGTGAGAACTGAGGAACGTGAACATGGTCTCTACCTCAGCTAGCGTGACCTAATTGGTAACTATACACCTCAGTCGTTCATATCAACAAGCAACATTTATAATTTACTTCTGGCTTTTATTGCTTTTAAATAATAGTAAATATTGGTTTAAAATTACCAATTTAAAATATTTGTGTCCTATTTCAGGCATACGCATGACAATAGATCACACCCTCTCTCTTAAGACAATCCATATTACTGCATGTACTTTAGTAATGATTTAAAAAGTGAAGTTATTGCTACCAGAAGACTACACAAGGTTGGAGGGAGCAACACCCACCCCTAGGTACTGCCTTCCGATGACCTCGTTGATAATGAAGAGCGGGATCTCCAGCATGGCCATCAGGAGGAGCTGGGTGGGTGTGGTCTTGCCTAGCACCGCCCCAAAGGTAATGAGCACAGTCGCTGTGGAGAAGTCTGCCCCCAGCAGCCTATGGGTAGGTAAGGCGCCGTTCATATTACATTGTGAATCGAATTATATCAAATGTGTCATACAATATGCATATCTAAAATACAAAGATAATTAGTTTAAACATGAAATCAAATATCGATGACCAGTTCGTGAATATCTCTAGAAGAACAATGTTGGAGTAGCTACATTGAACCAACATTACACTAACCATGTTTCAGTATTCTCCAACTCGTTTACCTGGTTACTTCAAGTGCCTCTTATTAAACTAACCCTCCATTACTACTGCCCATATAATGAAGTTGGACTTTACTATTGGCAATTGTAAAAAAATCACTTGTGCCCTACATTCCATTTAGCGATACCGTTCACAGGATGATAATACTGTATTGTAAACGCCAAACTAGCCGCTGCAATATTCAACACTATTACACACACAAATCACAATAGCGTGATGCATCAAATGAACAAATCCACAAGAACCGGAACGAGGATTCAAACCTACGTCCAAGAGCATCACATTGGCAGCGTCTGGGATGCTCTCGGACATAGGTTCGAATCCTCGTCACGGCCCCTGTGGATTTGTTCATTCAACACTATACTTTCAAGTCAACATTTAATAACGTGCAACTGCTAAAATTAACCTAAATGAGCAAAAAAAAATAGTTGAAAACAAACGACGATGCCTACTTACGCATTTAGATCTATGAGAATTTTGCCATAATGGAGGTGGAAGAAGCCATGGATAAGGATGGCCCACTGGAGGCACAGCCCTGATATCATGAAGTTGAGGCCCACTGCGCTGAAGCCATATTTCTTCAAGAACGTCATTAAAAACCCGAAGCCCACGAAGATCATCACATGTACATCCTGAAACACTACACACATGGACGGTGTTAGCTCCATCTGTGACCTAGATCAATGCGTGCGATCATTTTAATAATTCTAATATTACATATATAGCTGCTACACCCTGAATCAGACAAAAAAATAAATAACTTCTTTAAAAGGTCAAACTCGAGTCAGACATGGAGTGTAAACTGTTTCAAGCTCAACAAGCCACAATGTAGGACTGAAAACAGGGGATGCTTTTTCACCCACAGGGTTATAAACCTATGGAATCGCCTACCCGTCGAAATCGTAAATGCCAAAACTGGTGAACTTTAAAATCCAGCTTGAACAAATGGGGGGGGGGGGGTTGTCAAATGTGTGACAAACCACCGGCTTCATTTCCTCATCGAGGCCATTAGTGTTAGTGGCCATCAGGTAAATTTAGGTAAATATTAGTAAAACTACGATAGAAATGCAGACGAGGAGTTACAATAACGTGGCTGAAATATGTTGACCAAACCACATGATAGAAATGTTTGAGCAATTGTATAATTTTCAAATTAATAGTTGTCAAACTCCAGAGCTGGTGAATAACTTCCAACAACGAGTCCATTTAAGATCTGGTATTATAGGGTAAATATTGGTACGCAACAGGACTGGACCAGTCCAAGTGGAGAAGCTGTTGATAGTCTGAGATACTGGGTACGTGGGCATATTGGCTCATCCATTTAGGGTTTGTAATCATAAGAGGATTAAAAACATCTGCTCAGGCACCATCTCATCACAGCATCAACTAACCCACTAACCACACCAAAACTACAAGTCCCAACATCAGCTTAAACTCATTTTCAATATCAATTGAAAGGGTGTACCCCAAGCTGGCCACCTGTGCAGCCCTCACTACAAGCAATACATCCTTGAGGGGCTGCACGTGATGAACAAATCGCTAACAAGGGTGTCGTTATTGGCAAAAATATACAGTGGAGAGGGACCATTTATATGGACAGTGTTAAGGTAACGCACATGTGTGCATACTGAAAGTTCGTACGAGTTCTCCAGCCAGTGGCGGCACAGGATCTCCACCAGGGACAATAATACCCACACACATCCATACTAAACTAATTACTCCCTCTCACTATTGGTACCACTGGACCATAACACTCAACATATCTGTACACATTATTCGTCGTGTGTGTGTGTGGGGGGGGGGGGGTAGTTGAATCCCAGATGGCTGGTGTAATGGCTACCTGTAATGACTAATCAAACAACAACATTCCTGGGCAATACCGGGCCAGTATCACCCGTGTCGCCTTACTCAGCAAGGGCCAGTCTCTGGTGGACAGCGGGCCGCCAACGATTCATTAACAATGTGCATATCGTCTTGGTGTAATTAATTACATGCATCACGTTCAAGGACAAGCTAATAAGGAACACGGTTGGCATAACAACCAGGTGGGGGGGGGGGCATGACGGTGTTCGGTTCCTGAAGGAGGGCGAGGGAAGCAGCGCCAGCTGGAACTAGGCCTACACGGGGACAGTTGGTACTAGGCCTACACGGGGACAGTTGGCAACCCGTCCTCTTAAAAAATAACGTCGCTATTCGCTCGTATGCACTCTATGGCCAAAAATGGACGCAATTTGAAATGAAAGCAGCTTACAAAAAGTGATGTACTGTCCCTATGCAGGCGATGAGTCACAATAACGGGGCTAAAGTATGTTGACCAGACCACACACTAGAAGGTGAAGGGACGACAACGTTTCGGTCCGTCCTGGACCATTCTCAGGTTGATTGTAATCAAGTGAGAATGGTCCAGGACGGACCGAAACGTCGTCGTCCCTTCATTTTCTAGTGTGTGGTCTGGTCAACATGTACTGTCCCGTTTTCTGTTTGCGTCGTCAGGCTTACTCGATAAGGTTAGGAGAGGAAACTTTCAATTAACGTTTTTCCATGACGTTTTGAAACTAGAAGAATTTCCTGCTCTGCTAACCTACCAGAGGACCCTTTGTCGGAAAATCCGACACCATTTAATAATATCACATTCAACAGGCAGAAATATTGCTGCTGCTGTTGTATACACAAGTTAACCCATAGAAAATGTAACTTGTAGTGGAGTTTCCGTCTATAGAAAACGGGATATCATTACCACATACTATTATAATTCACCAGCTATTGTGTTGGGAATTATTCTTAAATACATTAGTCTTTGGACTTTTACCATCATAAAACATCTCATTTTAATTAACTTAATTATCAGTATCAAAATAGAGTAAATGTGACCCTTCTATCAAGTTACTGGCATCTCTACAAAGTGAAGGAGGCGTCAGTAGTGAAGTAGGAGTGGTCAGCCATTGTTGTTATTAAGACCACAGAGTCGTGGAGCAATTCGGCTCCTATCAATTCTCTTGGACGAAGTGTTATGGAAACCAAAGGTCTGCCATCATCAACACGCTGTCATCAATACAAGGGAGGTGTCTTTCCGAAACCCGTTTATCTAATCATTTTTGGCCATTAATGTTAGGTAGATATTATTGGGCAACCGGTTAGAACACGAATGATCGACTCAAAAAAGGTAATTAAGCCTTGGTCTTTATGGTTCAATGTACAGTGTTTTCTCTGATATAGCTGTCATATATTAGGATTCTGGCTTCATAGCTAGCGCCGTTTTGACAGGTCAAGACGAGGAAGCATGCTTTGTGTATCAGTTACCAGGGTGATGGAAGCTACCTCACACGAGGAAAATTTGGTGTCTACATCCTAGTTTTACCTGGTGGACTAAGGCCTGCTGTACAATAAGATAAGGAACCTCTTTAATGTTTAACAATATATGTAGTTTAATACTGTAGTTTGATTGGCTGCATGTATATAAATTTAATATAACCCCCCCTAATGTGTATGGATCGATTTGTGAGATTATTGCAGAAATACAGTCCACTTAACATCATACAAATTGCTATCGAAGTATATAAATTAACGTAAATATAAATTCTATATAAATTCATATAAATTAAATATAAATCTCACAGGTCGGTTCCCACACCCCTAACTTACCGTTTTGAAAAAAAGAATACAAAATTTAATTTCAGTTGTTTTCATTTTTAAATTGCGTCCATTTTCGGCCATACGGGCAAACTGTCAAATTCAAACGTAATTTGTAAGAGGACTGAACACACATAATCATTGTACAACGTAAGTTTAAAGACTACGTCAGCCACAACAGTCGGGGAAGGAAATCAATTTTATTCATTCTTAGAGAGAGTGCAGAGACACGAGGCGGCTTAATCACCTCTTCGACACACACCATAAGTGAGCCTATGAATCTTTTGTTGTGACGAGTTTTATATAAAAATAACTTCACATATACCTTTTACGCACGTACATCAACATGGCGTAGGAGCGGTGTTCTTGGTTAGCCTTACCAAGTACACTACGCAATCTTACACTTTATATGCAAAGCAGTAAGTGCTTAAGAGAGAATTCCTGTTTAAAATGCAAAACCGGGAGGGGACAGTTAAAGGCCGGCTATGTATTGGCCTGAAATAACAGAAGAAAAGTAGATTAACCGTTCAAATGTTAATGTTGCTGGAGGAGACTAAACACGGAGCCAGACCGCCCATTTTAAGTTATGAGGAGTTCAATTTATGCCAACCCTCAACACTACCACATTACTAACATCAACTGAAGTGCTGCCACGTGTTCCCCCCTCACAACAGGAGCACTTCCACGTATCCCCCCCCCCCCAAGACAATTGGGTCCTGTGATTGTCCTTCGCGAGAGAGAGGCAGGGAGGGAAGTACTTAATTCCTAGGTACGTTACTTACTGGGGTAGGTCTTGGCGTGTATCCTGGGGTCGTCGCTCCTGTCGTGGGCCAGCTCGTTGTCCAGCTCCGTGGAGTTGGCTGGCAGAGGGTGCTGGCGTGCGTCGGCATCTGGGTGGTATCTGTAGGGGAGAGGAAACTCTCTATCAACGTGTTCACAACGTTCATACAACTACACCCTCAAACATTCCAACCATACCATTATATGATCCACTTACCACCAACTAACAAAGCTGACCATAAGCTTCGTATTGACCATAAAACCATCAACGTTACGAATGCTTTTTATTTTCAAAATATTATCAGAAAAAACTAATTTACACCTTACCTCAGTCTGACAATAAATTGACCCTTATCAATATGATAATAATAATGTGATCGCGCAAGCTGCCAACGAGATTCCTTGCTGTGTGTACAGTAATTTTTTTTTAACTTCTGTTTAGAGAAAAATTTGGCGCCAGCGCGTCCAGACGTGGAAATCGCCCAAATACAGTGTTCCCTCACATTAGATCCACTCAAGAATAACAAGCAAGAGATTTGAGCGACAGTCTCTCGCGCGCGCACACACTTAACTGGCAAGAGTGGGTGCCAATTCAGAGTATAAAAACAGGTTTCATAGTGCATGGTGGGAATAGACTAAGATGAATACTGGTGACCAAAGGAAATTTCACGCTCGGGATAGATATTCTCTAAAGGCACAGAAAACGGGTACAAAAGCTCTTGGGGATTGGCTCTTACCGCAGACGCCTACCTGACGCCACAACATTAGTGGCGCGTCACAATATATCCCCAACTTCAACCTGGCAAACACTGTTATACACACCAAGAAGTGTACCCCGTTTTTCGGTATATACACCTGGTTGCTGGTTGGTCGGTAGGCACTTGTGCAGCCTTTATAATCCTCCAGAAGGTTGATGGGCATCTTAAGCCCAACACCTGACCTAAGTACAAATATCTACACAAATATAACCGCTCTCAACAATGGCTAAGGTACAACAGACACCTCGCGTCACTGTACTCTGGTAAATATAGGAATATCACACAAAACAAACCTTCCTTGCCTTTAGAGTTAAATCAGATTCAGTAGGCAAGAGTTCCCAATTCTTTACAATCGAACTGTACAGTACACTGAAATTCTTATTGGCACATCAAGCCATTGTCGAGACTCGCCCTCTGAGGGCACACAATGACCTTCCAACCCGTCACGATGACGGGCCGTCGGGTAAGGTACAAGGATATAAGCATGTGCAACAGTTACACTTAACAGCAGTGTATAGGCCCTGGGCAATGCAATGGAACCCCCTACCCGGATGATAGGCACTGGGGGTCCCCTACCCGGATGATAGGCATTGGGGTCCCCTACCCGGATGATGGGCCCCGCCCCTCCTATAAAGTGCAGAATTACCGCCAGGGCCCCCGGTATCGTGGGGGCCCTGACCAAGTGTCCAGTGTGCCCATCCGTTAAGACGGCACTGCACTGAACAGTCGTTTCACAGGCTGAGGTGCCGTTGTACCCCAGGGCGGACTGGGTGCGGGGAATCAGATACTGAACACAGGGGTCCAGTCTGCATATGGGAGAGGATATCCATTTATAATCTGACAAAGATTTGCGGTTGATATTACACCAAGCTTGTCGCCAGAAGCCCACATATTAATAATAATAATTTATTTACAGGAAGGTACAATGGGTTTGTGAGATTACATAATATTGGTATTTTTACATTCTTGCACAGCCACTAACACGCATAGCGTTTCAAGCAGTTGAACATTAAAATAATATAACCAGATGCATACGGAAGGTTGGCCAATATATAAGCTGCCTTGAGGAATCTTAACAAGTGTCGTTCAGAATCTTTTATATCGTTTATTTCAGATTCAATTCTGGAATATGTGTCAACAGCGTGGAGTCTATCTCGTTAAACACAAAAAGCTGGAGAAAGTTCAGAGATATGCCACCAGACTAGTTAGTCCCAGAACTGAGAGGTATGAACCACACTGGAGAAGAAAATAAACAGGGAAGGCATGATTACCACATACAAAATGCTCAGGAGAATTGGCAGGGCAGAGCTATTGAGGGGGAATGGGGGTAGAATAGTCGTCTTGGCGCCTTGCAGCTTCACAGTAGCTCCACAAGTCGTCAACGAAACTGGCAGCTGCCACCTGCTTGTTATCGTGGACGCTTGACGCATCATGCATATTCCTTATTCCTGGCAAGAAAGCAGCCATCGTATCGCTTGGTTTGTCTCCACTAACATACGCTGATGAACAGCGGACCGAAACAAACATCACACATTCCCACCATAAAAAACCATGGTAGCCATTGAAGTAATAGCGTCAAATAAAGGTTATATTGTGATGGTAAATTTGTCTAGATAATCTGGCCAGTGGAAAGGCAGAAATAAAAGAACAGCCAAGAATTTATTCAATTGTTGTTTTATCTATGCTCTTATTTCTCTATTTTTTCCCTTTCTTTCTGTACCTTTCTCGTCTTGGTATCCATCTAATCAAACACGCTCCATTATATATATTATGTATATAAATACATTATAGAATTATATATCTAATTTAGTACCAAGATAGTGGAGACTTTCCATTGTATGAAGGAGTTGCATATCTTCCGGAATAACTAATAAGGCATTCAGCAACAATGACCACTTTCTAGCTGGTGAATTTCGGTCTGAATAAGTTAGCAGATGTTAAACGACCATTACAGTTGATATGATCAAAGAAAAGGACTTCAGCTAGCATTTATGTCAAACCGATAGCCGTCAACATAATATTAAGTATTCAACCGGCAAGCAATGGATGCACGCAACATTTAACAAGCAGCAATAATCTCTGCAAGCTACTGGTATCTTGAGTACTGGTAACCGCGTCCCTCATAATTCTTCCAATAAATTGGGCCGACTACTTACCTTGTGCAATGCGAGTCTTCCCACAGTACCCGCATCAGCTCGTCGCCCTCTACCCCCCCCCCCACAACACACATGTACGTGTGTACTGTCAGGAATCATTGCATTAGACAACAGCGGTTACCAAAGCAGGGTCCAAGAGCTAGAGCTCGATCCTGCATTCACAAATAGCGAGTACATTTGCGAATTGTGTTTCACATACAAGATGGAGAACGATGGGAAGCTGCCCTTTCTAGATATAACAGTCACGGAAAGGAACAGAGGCTTCCACACTAAGGAAACAAACAGACATGCATTACAAGCATATACTCACACACAGTTTTGATTTGATCTATATACACAAAAAACAAAATATTATCGCCACTATAAAATCACGAAAAAATTCTTGAGTAGTTTATATTTAAGGGAGAACTAGTCTAGTTACCGGATGGTCATAGACTTGTGGCGGCCAAATTCTTCCGAGTTTGATTGGCCTTAGAAACTCAGCATCAAAGATTCATGTGTAAGCTAATATAGACAAATAATATTTTCCCATTAATAAACTTTAAAATCTGTTTATAAAACAGACCTGGAACATACTGGTTTGGTTGGATATGAATAGGTGGTTCCTCGCTTTGCCAATCAGTAGGCCTTCTGGAGTTTTAGATATTCTTGTTCTGTTAATGAGAACGTCACTGATCTTCTCTGGTTATTATAGGTGTGAGCAGGACCAGCCAGGTGTCCAGTAACAGGCTGAATGGTAACTGAAGAAACGCATACAAATTTTAACGCTATCGACCAGTGTCAAATTGTTATTCTTCAGTTAAATACACATCCGTACTGTAATATTGACTAGAACAAGAATATGCATCTATGAACCTCCTGTACCTCTGTGTCTACACAATGTAGCTTAAGCAAGTCGTGCTTTTTATAATAGGATTAGGCCTGAGACCCGGCACTTAAACTACGCCCTTGTGAAAGTGTTACAACCTATTCCCGGTGTTGCTACACTGTAATATTCCCAAATTTCTAGTGTTACGTTATTCCTAGTCAACTCCAGTGTTACACTGGGAATGTGACATCGCCCATACTCCACAGTGCCAGCGGTGAGGGAACTGTGCCCTATCGTGGTACATCCGTGGTACATCCAAGCTGGAAGATGAGCAGAGTGGACGAGGGAGTTAATCACTGCACCACATGCTATCGTCTCTAGCATACCTTGATCGGCTAATTTAAATCATTTGATTGATTAGTGTGGCTCACATCAATCACTCTACAAATTATAATGTCGGTGTTCAACCCTGGCTGAGGGACGCTCTCCAATCCTGGAGCAACGGTCGACTCCATATCCGGCTAAATTATCAATCACTGCATGAATAAACCACTGTATACCCTGTATTCCTTGATGCGACGATTTGTTTGCCTATATGGGGTCTAGCTATCTATACGACCAAAGCGCGAGTAAGCGAGTTTTTTTTTTAGAGCATCAAGCTAATATAAAATCAATTTCTTAAGGTCATGACTTCTCGCTAGGCTAATTAAAATAAAATTTCGAAATGAACAATTTGATGATTTTAGCAGACAAGTCACCGCTAGAAGAAACATTCAGATACACCCATACATTATCCAACATATAATTAAAAACTTTACCCGAGTTTCGTGGCAATTATTAAAATTTGTGAAAATTGATTACTTTTAACTAGATGAGAACAGGGTCATTCTTCACCAAGTATTAAGCAGCAGCCTCAGTGTGTATTAATAAGATCAGACAATAACAAGTATTATAACGCAATTAGACTAATGTGAGCATCAGTGGGACTAGTGTTCTAGACCACATCTGCTGGCTACGAAAACAAGCAGCCTCACATAAAACAATCACAAGGATATATGCGATGCAGAGCAGATATCGTGCGCAGGTAATGAGTTCAGTTATCGGGTGTGCATAACACCATCCCAGGATGTGACCAACACTTACGCCCTGCTCAAGGAGGGGGAACAGGTGTGATGACGTCAGAAGCAAGCTACCACCTGGTACGAAACCAGTCTTCGCACGTGCATATAAAACCAGGTAACAT